>CM059447.1:38490380-38995464 GCA_030390025.1 Squalus acanthias | reverse complement strand
TGATGGGATTGTTGTGTTTCCTGGGGTTGATTGGATTGCTTTGTTTCCCTGTGGTTGTTGGGACTGCTGTGTTTCCTGGGGTGAACGAATTGTTGTGTTTCCTGTGCTTGATGGGTTTGCATTGATTCCTGGAATTGATGGAATTTCTGTGTTTATCTATGGTTGATGGGATTGCTGTGATTCCTGGGGCTCTTGGGATTGCTGTGTTTCCTAGTGTTGATGGGATTGCTGTATATCCAGGTGTTGATGGGCTTGATGTGTTTCCCTGGGTTTGATGGGATTGCTTTGTTTCCTGGGATTGATGGCATTCCTTTTTTTCCCTGGGGTTGATGGGATTGCTGTGTTTCCCTTAGTTTGATGGGATTGCTGTCTTTCCCTGGGGTTGATGGAATTGCTGTGTTTTCTGGGCGTAATGGGATTGCTGTGATTTCCTGGGGTTGATCGGCTTGCTGTGTTCCCTGTGGTTGATGGGATTGCTGTGTTTCCAGGGTTTGATGGGATTGCTGTGTTTCCTCGGATTTATGGGCATGCTGTGTTTCTTGGGGTTCATGTGATTGCTGTGTTTGCTGGAGTTGATGAGATTGCTGTGTTTTTGGGGATTGATGGGATTGCTGTGTTTCTCTGCGGTTTGATGATCTTGCTGTGTTTCCTGGGGTTGATGGGATTGCTGTTTCCTGGGTTTGATTGTATTGCTTTGTTTCCCTGTGGTTGATGGAACTGCTGTGTTTCCTGGGGTGAACCAATTGTTGTGTTTCCTGTGCTTGATGGGTTTGCATTGATTCCTGGAATTGATGGAATTCCTTTGTTTCCCTATGGTTGATGGGATTGCTCTGATTCCCTGGGGTTCATGGGATTGCTGTGTTTCAAGGCGTTGATAGGATTGCTGTGTTTCCTGGGGTTCATGTGATTGCTGTCTTTTCTGGGGTTGATAGGATTGCTGTGTTTCCCTGGGGTTGATGGGATTGCTGTGTTTCCTAGTGTTGATGGGATTGCAGTGTATCCAGGTGTTGATGGGATTGTTGTGTTTCCCTGGGGTTGATGGGATTGCTGTGTTTCCCTGGGGTTCATGGGATTGCTGTGTTTCCCTGGGGTTGATGGCATTGCTGTCTTTCCCTGGGGTTGATGGGATTGCTTTGTTTCCTGGGATTGATGGCATTGCTTTTTTTCCCTGGGGTTGATGGGATTGCTGTGTTTCCCTGGGGTTGATGGGATTGCTGTGTTTCCCTGGGGTTGATGGGCTTGCTGTGTTTCCTGGGGTTGATGGGATTGCTGTGTTTCCTAGTTTTGATGGGATTGCTGTGTTTCCCTGGGGTTAATGGGATTCCTTCGTTTCCTGGGATTGATGCCGTTGCTGTGTTTCACTGGGGTTGATGGGATTGCTGTGTTTCCCTGGGGTTGATGGCATTGCTGTCTTTCCCTGGGGTTGATGTGATTGCTGTGTTTCCTGGCGTTGATAGGTTTGCTGTCTTTACTTGGGTTGATGTTATTGTTGTGTTTCACTGGGGTTCATGGGATTTCTGCGATTCCTGGGGTTCATGGGATTGCTGTGTTTCCTTGGGTTGATTGGATTGCTGTGTTTCCTGGGGATGATGGTTGCTGTGTTTCCCAAGGCTTGATGGGATTGCAGTGTTTCCTGGGGTTCATGGGATGCTGGTGTTTACTGAGGTTGATGGGATTGCTGTGTTTCCTGGGGATGTTGGATTTGCTGTGTTTCCCATGGGTTGATGGGATTGCTGTGTTTCTTTGTGTTGATGGGATTGCTGTGTTTCCTCCGGGTTGATGGGATTGATGAGATTCCCATGGGTTGATGGGATTGCTGTGTTTCCTGGGTTGATGGGATTGCTGTGTTTCCTGGGGTTGATGGGATTGCTGTTTTTCCTGGGTTGATGGGATTGCTGTGTTTCCTGGGTTGATGGGATTGCTGTGTTTCCTGGGTTGATGGGATTGCTGTGTTTCCATGGGTTGATGGGAATGCTGTGTTTCCTGGAGATGATGGGAATGCTGTGTTTCCTGGAGTTGATGAGATTGCTGTCTTTCCTGAGGTTGATAGGATTGCTGTGTTTCCAGAAGTTAGTGGCATTGTTGTGTTTCCCTGTGTTTGAAGGGATTGCTGTTTTCCACGGGTTGATTGGATTGTTGTGTTTCGTTGGGTTTGTTGGGATTGCTGTGTTTCCTCGGGTTTAGGGCATGCTGTGTTTCTGGGGATTGATGGGATTGTTGAGTTTCTCTGGGGTTTGATGTTCTTGCTGAGTTTCCTGGGGTTGATGGGATTGTTGTGCATCCAGGTGTTGATGGGATTGTTTTTTTTCCCTGGGGTTGATGGGGTTGCTTTGTTTCATGGGATTGATAGCATTGCTGGTTTTACCTGGGGCTGATGTGATTGCTGTGTTTCCTGGGTTGATGGGATTGCTCTGTTTCCTGGGGTTGATGGGATTGCTGTGTTTCCTCGTGTTGATGGGATTGCTGTGTTTCCTGGGGTTGATGGGATTGCTGTGTTTCCTGGGGTTGATGGGATTGCTGTGTTTCCTGGGGTTGATGGGATTGCTGTGTTTCCTGGGGTTGATGGGATTGCTGTTTCCTGGGGTTGATGGATTGCTGTGTTTTCCGGGGTTGATGGGATTGCTGTGTTTCCTGTGGTTGATGGGATTGCTGTGTTTCCTGGGTTGATGGGATTGCTGTGTTTCCTGTGGTTGATGGGATTGCTGTTTTCCTGGGGTGATGGATTGCTCGTGTTTCTGGGTTGATGGGATTGCTGGTGTTTCCTGGGTTGTGGATTGCTGCGTTTCCTGGTGGGTCGATGGGATTGCTGTGTTCCTGGGGTTGATGGGATTGCTGCGGTTCCTGGGTTTGATGGGATTGCTGTCTTCCTGGGGTGATGGGATTGCTATGTTCCTGGGGTGATGGGATTGCTGTGTTTCTTGGGGTTGATGGGATTGCTGCTTTTCCTCGGGTTGATGGGATTGCTGTGTTTCCTGTGGTTGATGGGATTGCTGTGTTTCCCATGGAGTTGATGGGATTGCTGTGTTTCCTGGGGTTGATGGGATTGCTGTGTTTCCTGGGTTGATGGGATTGCTGTGTTTCCTGGGGTTGATGGATTGCTGTGTTTCCTGGGGTTGATGGATTGCCTGTCGTTTCCTGGGGTTGATGGATTGCTGTGTTCCCTGGGTTGATGGGATTGCTGTGTTTCCTGGGTTGATGGGATTGCTGTGTTTCCTGGGTTGATGGGATTGCTGTGTTTCTCTGGGTTGATGGGATTGCTGTGTTTCCTGAGGTTGATGGGATTGCTGTGTTTCCTGGGGTTGATGGATTGCTGTGTTTCCTGGGGTTGATGGATTGCTGTGTTTCCTGGGGTTGATGGATTGCTGTGTTTCCTGGGTTGATGGGATTGCTGTGTTTCCTGGGGTTGATGGGATTGCTGTGTTTCCTGGGTTGATGGGATTGCTGTGTTTCCTGGGGTTGATGGGATTGCTGTGTTTTCCTGGGGTGTGGATTGCTGTGTTTCGCATGGTTGATGGATTGCTGTAGTTTTCCTGCGGTTGAAGGGATTGCTTTTGTTGTCCCATAGGGTTGTTGCGATTGCTGTGTTTCCTGGGTTGATGGGATTGCTGTGTTTCCTGGGTTGATGGATTGCTTGTGTTTCCTGGGTTGATGGGATTGCTGTGTTTTCCTGGGTTTCATGGGATTGCTGCGTTTCCTGGGGTTGATGGATACTGTGTTTCCGGGTGTTGATGGGATTGCTGTGTTTCCTGGGTTGATGTGATTGCTTGTTCCTAGGGTTGATGGGATTGCGTGTTTCCTGGGGTTGATGGGATTGCTGTGTTTCCTGGGTTGATGGGATTGCTGTGTTTCCTGGGTTGATGGGATTGCTGTGTTTCCTGGGGTTGATGGGATTGCTGTGTTTCCTGGATTGATGGGATTGCTGTGTTTCCATGGGTTGATGGGATTGCTGTGTTTCCTGGGGGTTGATGGGATTGCTGTGTTTCCTTGGGTTGATGGGATTGCTGAGTTTCCTGGGTTGATGGGATTGCTGTGTTTCCTAGAGTTGATGGGATTGCTCTGTTTCCTGGGTTGATGGATTGCTGTGTTTCCTGGGTTGATGGGATTGCTGTGTTTCCCATGGGTTGATGGGATTGCTGTGTTTCCTGGGGTTGATGGGATTGCTTGTTTCCTGGGGTTGATGGGATTGCTGTGTTTCCTGGGTTGATGGGATTGCTGTGTTTCCTGGGGTTGATGGGATTGCTGTGTTTCCTTGGGTTGATGGGATTGCTGAGTTTCCCTGGGGTTGATGGGATTGCTGTGTTTCCTGGGTTGATGGGATTGCTGTGTTTCCTGGGGTTGATGGGATTGCTGTGTTTCCTGAGTTGATGGGATTGCTGTGTTTCCTGGGTTGATGGGATTGCTGTGTTTCCTGGGTTGATGGGATTGCTGTGTTTCCTGGGTTGATGGGATTGCTGTGATTCCTGGGGTTGATGGGATTGCTGTGTTTCCCTGGGTTGATGGGATTGCTGTGTTTCCTGGGGTGATGGGATTGCTGTGTTTCCTGGGTTGATGGGATTGCTGTGTTTCCTGGGGTTGATGGGATTGCTGTGTTTCCTGGGTTGATGGGATTGCTGTGTTTCCTGGGTTGATGGGATTGCTGTGTTTCCTGGGGTTGATGGATTGCTGTGTTTCCTAGAGGTTGATGGATTGCTCTGTTTCCTGGGGTTGACTGGGATGCTGGGTTTCCTGGGGTTGATGGGATTTCTGTGTTTCCTGGGCTTGATGGATTGCTGTCGTTTCCTGGGGTTATGGGATTGCTGTGTTTCTTGGGTTGATGGGATTGCTGTGTTTCCTGGGGTTGATGGACTTGCTGTGTTCCTGGGGTTTGATGGGATTGCTGTGTTTCCTTGGAGTTATGGGCATTGCTGTGTTTCCTGGGGTTGATGGGATTGCTGTGTTTCCTGGGTTGATGGGATTGCTGTGCTTTCTGGGGTTTGATGGGATTGCTGTGTTTTGTGGATTTGATGGGATTGCTGTGTTTCTGGGTTGATGGGTTTGCAGTGTTTCGGGTTTGTTGGATTGTGTGTTCGCTGGGTTTGATGTGTTGCTCTGTTTCTGGGGTTTATGGTGCTGTGTACTGTGTTGAAGGGATTGCTGTGTTTCCTGGGTTGATGGGAATGCGTGTTTTCTGGGTTTGATGGCGATTGCTGTGTTCCTGGGATGATGGGATTGTGTGTTTCTGGGATTGATGGGATTGACTGTGTTTCTGGTTTGATGGGTTGCTGTGTTTCTGGGATGATGGATTGTGTGTTTCTGGGGTTGATGGGATTGCTGTGTATCCTGGGGTGATGGGATTGCTGTGTTGCCTGGGTTTGATGTGTTGCTGTGATTCCTAGGAGTTGCTGGGATTGCTGTGTTTCCTGGGGTTGATGGGATTGCTCTGTTTCTTGGGTTGATGGGATTGCTGTGTTTCCTCGGGTTTGATGGGATTGCTGATGTTTCCCTGGGGTTGATGGGATTGCTGTGTTTCCTGGGGTTGATGGATTGTCTGTTTTTCTGGGTTGATGGGATTGCTGTGTTTCCCTGGGTTGATGGGATTGCTGTGTTTCCTGGGTTGATGGGATTGCAGTGTTTCCTGGGGTGATGGGATTGCTTGTTTCCTGGGTTGATGGGATTGCTGTGTGTTTCCTGGGTTGATGGGATTGCTGTGTTTCCTGGGTTTGATGGGATTGCTGTGTTTCCTGGGGTTGATGGGATTGCTGTGTTCCTGGGTTTGATGGATTGCTGTGTTTCCTGGGTTATGGATTGCTGTGTTTCCTGGGGTTGATGGGATTGCTGTGTTTCCTGGGGTTGATGGGATTGCTGTGTTTCCTAGGGTTGATGGGATTGCTGTGTTTCCTGGGTTTGATGCGATTGTTATGTTTCTGAGTGTTGATGGGATTGTTGTGTTTCCCTGTGGTTGATGGGATTGCTTTGTTTCCTGGGATTGATGGCATTCCTTTTTTTTCCCTGGGGTTGACGGGATTGCATGTTTCGCTGGGGTTGATGGGATTGGTGTCTTCTCCTGGGGTTGATGGAACTGCTGTGTTTCCTTGTGGTTGATGGGATTGCTGTGTTTCCTGGGGTTGATGGGATTGCTGTGTTTCCCTCGGGGTTGATGGGATTGCTGTGTTTCCAGGAGTTGATGGGATTGTTGTGTTTCGTTGGGTTTGATGGGATTGCTGTGTTTCCTCGGGGTTTATGGGCATGCTGTGTTTCCTGGAGTTGATGAGATTGCTGTGTTTCTCTGTGTTTGATCTGATTGCTCTCTTTCCAGGGGTTGATGGCATTGTTCTGTTCCCTATGGATGATTGGATTGCTTTCTTTCCTTGTGGTTGATGGGACTGCTGTTTTTCCTGGGGTGAACGAACTATTGTGTTTCCTGTGCTTGATGGATTTGCATTGATTCCTGGAATTGATGGAATTTCTGTGTTTCCCTATGGTTGATGGGTTTGCTGTGATTCCCTGGGATTCATGGGATTGCTGTGTTTCCAGGTGTTGATAGGATTGCTGTGTTTCCTGGGGTTGATGTGATTGCTGTCTTTCCTGGGGTTGATAGGATTGCTGTTTTTCCAGAAGTTAATGGCATTGTTGTGTTTCCCTGGGGTTGATGGGATTGCTGTGGTTCCTTGGGGTTGATGGGATTGCTGTGTTTCCTGGAGTTGATGAGATTGCTGTGTTACTGGGTTTGATGGGTTTGCTGTGTTTCCTGTGATTGATGGGATTGCTTTGTATCCCTGAGGTTAATGGATTCCTGTGTTTCCTGTGGGAATTGGTATTGCTGTGTTTCCCTGTGGCTGATGGATTGCTGTGTTTCCTGGGAGTGATGGGACAGTTGTGTTTCCTGGGATTGATGGGATTGCTGCGTTTCCTGGGTTGATGGGATTGGCTGTTTCCTGGTTGATGGGATTGCTGTGGTTTCCTGGGTTGTTGGGGTTGCTGTGTTTCCTGGTCCTTGATGGGTTTGCTGCTTTTCCTGGGGTTGATGGGATTGCTGTGTTTCCTGTGGTTGATGGGATTGCTGTGTTTCCTGGGGTTGATGGGATTGCTGGTTTCCTGGGTTGATGGGATTGCTGTGTTTCCTGGGTTTGATGGGATTGCTGTGTTTCCTGGTTTGATGGGATTGCTGCGTTTCCTGGGGTTGATGGGATTGCTGTGTTTCCTAGTGTTGATGGGATTGCTCTGTTTCCTGGGGTTGATGGGATTGCTGTGTTTCCTGGGTTTGATGGGATTGCTGTGTTTCCCATGGGTTGATGGGATTGCTGCGTTTCCTGGGGTTGATGGTATTGCTGTGTTTCCTGGGTTGATGGGATTGCTGCGTTTCCTGGGGTTGATGGGATTGCTGTGTTTCTGGGGTTGATGGGATTGCTGTGTTTCCTGAGATGATGGGATTGCTGTGTTTCCAGGGGATTGATGGGATTGCTGTGTTTCCTGGGGTTTGATGGTATTGCTGTGTTTCCCTGGATTGATGGATTGCTGTGTTTTCCTGGGTTGATGGGATGCTGTGTTTCCTGGGTTGATGGGATTGATGAGTTTCCCATGGATTGATGGGATTGCTGCGGTTCCTGGGGTTGATGGGATTGCTGTGTTTCCTGGGGATTGATGAGATTGCTGTGTTTCCTGGTTTGATGGGATTGCTGTGTTTCCCATGGGTTGATGGGATTGCTGCGTTTCTGGGGTTGATGGGATTGCTGTGTTTCCTGGGTTGATGGGATTGCTGTGTATCCCTGGGGGATGAATGGATTGCTGCGTTTCTGGGGTGATGTGATTGCTGTGTTTCCTGTGAGATGGATTGCTACGTTTCCTGGGGTTGATGGGATTGCTGTGTTTCCTGGGTTGATGGTTGCTGTGTTTCTTGGTTGATGGGATTGCTGTGTTTCCCTGAGTTGGGATTGCTGTGTTTCCTGGATTGATGGGATTGCTGTGTTTCCTGGGGTTGATGGGATTGCTGTGTTTCCTGGGGTTGATGGGATTGCTGTTTCCTGGGGTTGATGGATTGCTGTGTTTCCTGGGTTGATGGGATGCTGTTTCCCTGGGGTTGATGGATTGCTGCGTTTCCTGGTTGATGGGCATTGCTGTGTTTCCTGGGTTTTGATGGGATTGCTGTGTTTCCTGGTTTGATGGGAGTGCTGTGTTTCCCGGGGTTGATGGGATTGCTGCGTTTCCTGTTGGTCGTGGTATTGCTCTGTTTCTAGAAGTTGATGGGGATTGCTGCTGTTCCTGGGGTTGATGGGATTGCTGCGTTTCCTGGGGTTGATGGGATTGCTGTGTTTCCTGGGGTTGATGGGATTGCTGTGTTTCCTGGGGTTGATGGGATTGCTGTGCTTTCTGGGGTTGATGTGTTTGCTGTGTTTCCTGGAGTTGATGGGATTGCTCTGTTCCCAGGTGTTGACGGAATTGCTGTTTTTCCTGGGGTTGATGGGATTTCTGTGTTTCCTGGAGTTAATGGCATTGTTATGTTTCCCTGGGGTCGATGGGATTGCTGTGTTTCCTTGCGTTGATAGGATTGCTGTGTTTACTTTGGTTGATGGGATTGCTGTGTTTCCAGGGGTTGATGGGATTGCTGTTTTTCACTGGGGTTGATGGGATTGCTGTGTTTCCTGTGAGTGATGGGATTGCATTGTATCCCTGGGGTTGATGGAGTCCTGTGTTTCCTGGGGGTATTGGTATTGCTGTGTTTCCCTGTGGCTGAACGGATTGCTATGTTTCCTGGGGTTGATGGGACAGTTGTGTTTCCTGGGATTGAGGGGTTTGCTGTAATTCCTTGGGTTGATGGGACAGCTGTGTTTCCCTGAAGTTGATGGGATTTTTGTGTTTCCTGGGGTTGATGGGATTGCTGTGTTTCCTGGGTTGATGGGATTGCTGTGTTTCCTGGGTTGATGGGATTGCTGTGTTTCCTGGGGTTGATGGGATTGCTGTGTTTCCTGGGTTGATGGGATTGCTGTGTTTCCTGGGGTTGATGGGATTGCTGTGTTTCCTGGGTTGATGGGATTGCTGTGTTTCCTGGGTTGATGGGATTGCTGTGTTTCCTGGGTTGATGGGATTGCTGTGTTTCCTGGGTTGATGGGATTGCTGTGTTTCCTGGGTTGATGGGATTGCTGTGTTTCCTGGGGTTGATGGGATTGCTGTGTTTCCATGGGTTGATGGATTGCTGTGTTTCCTGGGGTTGATGGGATTGCTGAGTTTCCTGGGTTGATGGGATTGCTGTGTTTCCCTGGGGTTGATGGGATTGCTGTGTTTCCTGGGGTTGATGGGATTGCTGTGTTTCCTGGGGTTGACTGGATTGCTGTGTTTCCCAGGGGTTGATGGGATTGTTGTGTTTCGTTGGTTTTTTGGGATTGCTGTGTTTCCTAGGGTTTATGGGCATGCTGTGTTTCTTGGGGTTGATGGGATTGCTGTGTTTCCTGCAGTTGATGAGATTGCTGTTTTTCTGGAGATTGATGGGATTGTTGTGTTTCTCTGGGGTTTGTTGGTCTTGCTCTGTTTCCTGGGGTTGATGGGATTGCTGTGTTTCCTGGGGTTGATTAGACTGCTGTGTTTCCTGGGTTGATTGGATTGCTTTGTTTCCCTGTGGTTGATGGGACTGCTGTGTTTCCTGGGGTGAACGAATTTTTGTATTTCCTCTGCTTGATGGTTTTGCATTGATTCCTGGAATTCATGGAATAGCTTTGTTTCCCCTATGGTTGATGGGATTGCTGTGATTCCCTGGAGTTAATGGGATTGCTGTGTTTCTGGGCGTTCATAAGGATTGCTGTGTTTCCTGGGGTTGATGTGATTGCTGTCTTTCCTGGGGTTTATTGGATTGCTGTGTTTACTTGGGTTGATGTGATTGCTGAGTTGCAGGGGTTGATGGGATTGCTGGTTTCCCTGGGGTTGATGGGATTGCTGTGTTTCCTGTGATTGATGGGATTGCTTTGTATCCCTGGTGTTAATGGATTCCTGTTTTTCCCTGGGGGTATTGGTATTGCTGTGTTTCCCTGTGGCAGAATGGATTGCTATGTTTCCTCGTGTTGATGGGACAGTTGTGTTTCCTGGGATTGAGGGGTTTGCTGTAATTCCTTGGGTTGATGAGACAGCTGTGTTTCCCTGGAGTTGATGGGTCTGTTGTGTTTCCTGGGATTGATGGGATTGGTGTATTTCACTTGGGTTAATGGGATTGCTGTGTTTCCGTGGGTTGATGGGATTACTTTGTATCCCTGGCGTTGATGGGATTTCTGTGTTTCCTAGGGTTGATGGGATTGCTGATTTTCCTGGTGTTGATGGGATTGCTGTGTATCCTGGTGTTGATGGGATTGCTGTGTTTCCTGTGGTTGATGGAATTGCTTTGTTTCCTGGAGTTTATGGCATTGTTTGGAGTTTATGGCATTGTTGTGTTTCCCTGGGGTCGATGGGATTGCTCTGTTTCCTGGCGTTGATAGGATTGGTGTATTTACTTGGGTTGATGGGATTGCTGTGTTTCCAGGGGTTGATGGAATTGCTGTGTTTCCCTCGGATTGATGGGATTGCTGTGTTTCCTTGGGGTTGATGGGATTGCTGTGTTTCCTGTGATTGATGGGATTGCTTTGTATCCCTGCGGTTAATGGATCCTGTGTTTCCTGGGGGTATTGGTATTGCTGTGTTTCCCTGTGGCTGAATGGATTGCTATGTTTCCTGGGGTTGATGGCACAGTTGTGTTTCCTGGGATTGAGGGGTTTGCTGTAATTCCTTGGGTTTATGGGACAGCTGTTTTTCCCTGGAGTTGATGGGATTGTTGTGTTTCCTGGGATTGATGGGATTGGTGTATTTCACTGGGGATGATGGGATTGCTTTGTATCCCTGGCATTGATGGGATTGCTGTGTTTCCTGGGTTGATGGGATTGCTGTGTTTCCCTGGGGTTGATGGGAATTCCTGTGTTTCCTGGGGTTGATGGGATTGCTGTGTTTCCTGGTTTGATGGGATTGCTCTGTTTCCTGGGGTTGATGGGATTGCTGGTTTCCCTGCGTTGATGGGATAGCTGTGTTTCCTGGGGTTGATGGATTGCTCTGTTTCCTGGGGTTGATGGGAATTGCTGGTTCCATGGGTTGATGGGATTGCTGTTTTTCTGGGGATGATGGGATTGCTGTGTTTCTAGTGGTTGATGGGATTGCTGTGTTTCCTGGGTTGATGGGATTGCTGTGTTTCCTTGAGTTGATGGGATTGCTGTGTTTCCTGTGGTTGATGGAATTGCTGTGTTTCCTCGGGGTTGATGGATTGCTACGTTTCCTGGGGTTGATGGGATTGCTGTGTTTCCTAGAGTTGATGGGATTGCGGTGTTTCCATGGGATGATGGGATTGCTGTGTTTCCTCTGGTTGATGGGATTGCTGTGTTTCCTGGGGATGATGGATTGCTGTGTTCCTGGGTTGATGGATTTGCTGTGTTCCTGGAGGTTTGATGGATTGCTGTGTTTCCTGGTTTGATGGGATTGCTGTGAGTTCCTTGGGTTGATGGGATTGCTGTGTTTCCTGGGGTTGATGGGATTGCAGTGTTTCCTGGGGTTGATGGATTGCTGTGTTTCCTGGGTTTGATGGGATTGCTGGTTTCCTGGGTTGATGGGATTGCTGGTTTCCTGGGTTGATGGATTGCTGTGTTTCCTGATTGATGGGATTGCTGCTGTTTCCTGGGGTGATGGGATTGCTGTTTTTCCTGGGGTTGATGGGATTGCTGTGGTTTCCTGGGGTTGATGGGATTGCTCCGTTCCTTGGTTGATGGGATTGCTGGTTTCCTGGGTTGATGGGATTGCTCTGTTTCCTGGGTTGTTATGGGATGCTGTGTTTCCTGGGTTTGATGGATTGCTGTGTTCCTGGGGTCGATGGGATTGCTGTGTTTCCCTGGAGTTGATGGGATTGTTGTGTTTCCTGGGGTTGATGGGATTGCTGTTTTTCCTGGGATTGATGGGATTGCTGTGTTTCCTGGGGTTGATGGGATTGCTGTTTTTCCTGGGTTGATGGGATTGCTGTGTTTCCTGGGGTTGATGGGATTGCTGTGTGTCCTGGGATTGATGGATTGCTGTGTTTCCTGGGTTGATGGGATTGCTGTGTTTCTGGGTTGATGGGATTGCTGTGTTTCCCTGGGTTGATGGGATTGCTGTGTTTCCCTGGGGTCGATGGGATTGCTGTGTTTCCATGGGTTGATGGGATTGCTGTGTTTCCCTGGGTTGATGGATTGCTGTGTTTCCTGGGTTGATGGGATGCTGTGTTTCCTGGGGTTGATGGGATTGCTGTGTTTCCTGGGTTGATGGGATTGCTGTGTTTCCTGGGGTTGATGGGATTGCTGTGTTTCCTGGGGTTGATGGGATTGCTGTGTTTCCTGGGGTTGATGGGATTGCTGTGTTTCCTGGGGTTGATGGGATTGCTCTGTTTCCTGGAGTTGATGGGATTGCTGTGTTTCCTGGGGTTGATGGGATTGCTGTGTTTCCTGGGTTGATGGGATTGCTGTGTTTCCCTGGGTTGATGGGATTGCTGTGTTTCCTGGGCTTGATGAGATTGCTTTGTTACCCTGGGGTTGATGCGATTGCTGTGTTTCCTTGGATATGATGGGATTGCTGTGTTTCCTGTGGTTGATGGGATTGCTGTTTTTCCTGGGTTGATGGGATTGCTGTGTTTCCTGGGGTTGATGGGATTGCTGTGTTTCCTGGGGTTGATGGGATTGCTGTGTTTCCCTCGGGTTGATGGGATTGCTGTGTTTCCTGGGTTGATGGGATTGCTGTGTTTCCTGGAGTTGATGGATTTGCTGAGTTTCCCTGTAGTTAATGGGATTGCTGTGTTTCCCTGGATTTGATGGGATTGTTGTGTTTCCTTGGGGCTGATGGGATTGCTTAGTTTCCTGGAGTTGATGGTATTGCTGTGTTTCCTGGAGTTTTGGGGATTGCTGTGTCTCCCTAGAGTTGAATGGGTTGCTGTGTTTCCTGGGCTTGATGGGATTGCTGTTTTTCCTGGGATTGATGAGATTGCTGTGTTTCCTGGGGTTGATGGGATTCCTGTGTTTCCTGAAGTTGATGGGATTGCTGCGTTCTCTGGAGTTGATGGGATTGCTGAATTTTCTCGGGTTGATGAGATTGCTGTGTTTCCTGGAGTTAATTGCATTGTTGTGTTTCCCTGTGGTCGATGGGATTGCTCTGTTTACCTGGGTTGATGGGATTGCTGTGTTTCCAGGGGTTGATGGGAATGTTGTGTTTCCCTGGGGTTCATGGGTTTGCTGTGTTTCCTGAAGTTGATGAGATTGCTGTGTTTCTGGTAATTGATGGAATTGCTATGTTTCTGGGGATTGTTGGGATTGCTGTGTTTCTCTGGGGTTTGATGGTCTTGCTGTGTTTCCTGGGGTTGATGGGATTGCTGTGCTTTCTGCACTTGATGGGATTCCTGTGTTTCCTGGAGTTGATGGGATTGCTGCCTTCTCTGCAGTTGATGGGATTGCTGTTTTTCCTGGAGTTAATGGCATTGTTATGTTTCCCTGGTGTCGATGGGATTGCTGTGTTTCCTGGCGTTGATAGGATTGCTGTGTTTACTTGGGTTGATGGGATTGTTGTGTTTCCCTGGGGTTGATGGGATTACTGTGTTCCCTGTGATTGATGGAATTGCTTTGAATCCCTGGGGTTAATGGATTCCTGTGTTCCCTGGGGGTATTTGTATTGCTGTGTTTCCCTGTGGCTGAATGGATTGCTATGTTTCCTTGTGTTGATGGGACAGTTGTGTTTCCTGGGATTGAGGGGTTTGCTGTAATTCCTTGGGATGATGGGACAGCTGTGTTTCCCTGGAGTTGATGGGATTGCTGTGTTTCCAAGGGTTGATGGGATTGCTGTGTTTCCTGGGTTGATGGGATTGCTGTGTTTCCTGGGTTTGATGGGATTGCTGTGTTTCCATGGGTTGATGGGATTGCTGCTGTTTCCTGGGGTTGATGGGATTGCTGTGTTTCCTTGGTTGATGGGATTGCTGTGTTTCCCTGGGGTTGATGGGATTGCTGTGTTTCTGGTGTTGATGGGATTGCTGTGTTTCCCTGGGTTGATGGGATTGCTGTGTTTCCTGGGGTTGATGGGATTGCTGTGTTTCCTGGGGTTGATGGGATTGCTACGTTTCCTGGGTTGATGGGATTGCTGTGTTTCCTGGGTTGATGGGATTGCTCTGTTTCCTGGGTTGATGGGATTGCTGTGTTTCCTGGGTTTGATGGATTGCTGTGTTTCCATGGGTTGATGGGATTGCTGTGTTTCCTGGGGTTGATGGATTGCTGTGTTTCCCATGGGTTGATGGGATTGCTGTGTTTCCTGGGGTTGATGGGATTGCTGTGTTTCCTGGGGTTGATGGGATTGCTGTGTTTCCTGGGGTTGATGGGATTGCTGTGTTTCCTGGGTTGATGGATTGCTGTGTTTCCTGGGGTTGATGGGATTGCTGTGTTTCCTGGGTTGATGGGATTGCTGTGTTTCCTGGGTTGATGGGATTGCTGTGTTTCCTGGGGTTGATGGGATTGCTGTGTTTCCTGGGGTTGATGGGATTGCTGTGTTTCCTGGGGTTGATGGGATTGCTGTGTTTCCTGGGGTTGATGGGATTGCTGTGTTTCCTGGGTTGATGGATTGCTGTGTTTCTGGGGTTGATGGGATTGCTGTGTTTCCTGGGGTTGATGGGATTGCTGTGTTTCCTGGGGTTGATGGGATTGCTGTGTTTCCTGGGGTTGATGGGATTGCTGTGTTTCCTGGGGTTGATGGGATTGCTGTGTTTCCTGGGTTGATGGGATTGCTGCGTTTCCTGGGTTGATGGGATTGCTGTGTTTCCTGGAGTTGATGGGATTGCTGTGTTTCCTGGGTTGATGGGATTGCTGTGTTTCCTGGGTTGATGGGATTGCTGTGTTTCCTGGGTTGATGGGATTGCTGTGTTTCCTGGGGTTGATGGATTGCTGTGTTTCCTGGGTTGATGGGATTGATGTGTTTCCTGGGGTTGATGGGATTGCTGTGTTTCCTGGGTGATGGGATTGCTGTGTTTCCTGGGGTTGATGGGATTGCTGTGTTTCCTGGGGTGATGGGATTGCTGTGTTTCCTGGGTTGATGGGATTGCTGTGTTTCCTGGGTTGATGGGATTGCTGTGTTTCCTGGCGTTGATGGGATTGCTGTGTTTCCTGGGTTGATGGGATTGCTGTGTTTCCTGGGTTGATGGGATTGCTGTGTTTCCTGGGTTGATGGGATTGCTGTGTTTCCTGGGGTTGATGGGATTGCTGTGTTTCCATGGGTTGATGGATTGCTGCTGTTTCCTGGGTTGATGGGATTGCTGTATTTCCTGGGGTTGATGGGATTGCTGTGTTTCCTGGGTTGATGGATTGCTGAGTTTCCTGGGTGATGGGATTGCTGTGTTTCCTGGGTTGATGGGATTGCTGTGTTTCGCATGGGTTGATGGGATTGCTGTGTTTCCTGGGTTGATGGGATTGCTGCGTTTCCTGGTTTGATGGGATTGCTGTGTTTCCTGGGTTGATGGGATTGCTGCGTTTCCTGGGGTTGATGGGATTGCTGTGTTTCCTGTGGTTGATGGGATTGCTCTGTTTCCTGTGGTTGATGGGATTGCTGTGTTTCCTGGGGTTGATGGGATTGCTGTGTTTCCCATGGGTTTGATGGGATTGCTGCGTTTCCTGGGGTGATGGGATTGCTCTGTTTCCTAGAGTTGATGGGATTGCTGCGTTTCCTGGGGTTGATGGGATTGCTGTGTTTCCTGGGGTTGATGGGATTGCTGTGTTTCCTGTGGTTGATGGGATTGCTGTGATTTCCTGAGGTTGATGGATGCTGCGTTTCCTGGGGTTGATGGGATTGCTGTGTTTCCTGGGGTTGATGGGATTGCTGAGTTTCCCTGGGGTTGATGGGATTGCTGTGTTTTCTGGGGTTTGATGGATTGCTGTGTTTCCCTGGGGTTGATGGATTGCTTGTGTTTCCTGGGTTTGATGGGACTGCTGTTTTTCCAAGGGTTGATGGATTGCTGTGTTTCCTGGGGTTGATGGGATTGCTGTGTTTCTGGGGTTGATGGGATTGCTCTGTTTCCCTGGGGTTGATGGATTGCTGTGTTTCCTGGGTTGATGGATTGCTGTGTTTCCTGGTGTTGATGGGATTGCTGTGTTTCCTGGGTTGATGGATTGCTGTGTTTCCATGGGGTAGATGGATTGCTGTGTTTCTATAGCTGATGGGATTGCTCTGTTTCCCTGAGTTGATGGGATTGCTTGTTTCCCTGGGTTGATGGGATTGCTCTGTTTCCTCGATTTGATGGACTGCTTGTGTTTCCTGGGTTGATGGGATTGCTGTGTTTCCTGGGTTGATGGGATTGCTGTGTTTCCTGGAGTTGATGGATTGCTGTGTTTCCTGGGGTTGATGGGATTGCTGTGTTTCCTGAGGTTGATGGGATTGCTGTGTTTCCTGGGTTGATGGGATTGCTGTGTTTCCTGGGTTGATGGGATTGCTGTGTTTCCTGGGTTGATGGGATTGCTGTGTTTCCTGGGTTGATGGGATTGCTGTGTTTCCTGGGTTGATGGATTGCTGTGTTTCCTGGGTTGATGGGATTGCTGTGTTTCCTGGGTTGATGGGATTGCTGTGTTTCCTGGGTTGATGGGATTGCTGTGTTTCCTGGGTTGATGGGATTGCTGTGTTTCCCTTGGGTTGATGGGATTGCTGTGTTTCCTGTGGTTGATGGGATTGCTGTGTTTCCCTATGGGTTGATGGGATTGCTGTGTTTCCTGGGGTTGATGGGATTGTTGTGTTTCCTAAAATTGAAGGGATTATTCTGTTTCCTGGGGTTGATGGGATTGCTGTGGACCCTGGGGTTGATTGGATTGCTTTGTTTCCCTGTGGTTGATGGGACTGCTGTGTTTCCTGGGGTGAACGAACTGTTGTGTTTCCTCTGCTTGATGGTTTTGCATTGATTCCTGGACTTGATGGAATTGCAGTGTTTCCCTGGGGTTGAGGGGCTTGCTTTGTTTCCTGGAGTTGATGGGCTTGCTTTGTTTCCTGGGGTTGATGGGATTGCTGTGTTTCCTGGGGTTGATGGGATTGCTGTGTTTCCTGGGGTTGATGGGATTGCTGTGTTTCCAGGGGTTGATTGGATTGCTGTTTTTCACTGGGTTTGATGGGATTGCTGAATTTCCTGTGATTGATGGGATTGCTATGGATTCCTGTGTTTCCTGGGGGTATTGGTATTGCTTTGTTTCCCTGTAGCTGACTGGATTGCTATGTTTCCTGGGGTTGATGGGACAGCTGTGTTTCCCTGAAATTGATGGGATTTTTGTGTTTCCTGGGGTTGATGGGATTGCTGTGTTTCCTGGGGTTGATTGGATTGTTTTGTTTCCCTGTGGTTGATGGGATTGCTGTGTTTCCTTGTGTTGATGGGATTGCTGTGTTTCCCTGGGGTTGATGGGATTGCTGTCTTTCCTGGGGTTGATGGGATTGCTGTGTTTCCTGTGGTTGATGGGATTGCTGTGTTTCCTGGGGTTGATGGATTGTTATGTTTCCTGGGGTTGATGGGATTGCTGTGTTTCCTTGTGTTGATGGGATTGCTGTCTTTCCCTGGGGTTGATGGGATTGCTGTCTTTCCCTGGGGTTGATGGGATTGCTGTGTTTCCTTGTGGTTGATGGGATTGCTGTGTTTCCTGGGGTTGATTGGATTGTTTTGTTTCCCTGTGGTTGATGGGATTGCTGTGTTTCCTTGTGTTGATGGGATTGCTGTCTTTCCCTGGGGTTGATGGGATTGCTGTGTTTCCTCGTGTTGATGGGATTGCTGTGTTTCCTGGGTTGATGGGATTGCTGTGTTTCCTGGGGTTGATGGGATTGCTGTGTTTCCTGGGTTGATGGGATTGCTGTGTTTCCTGGGTTGATGGGATTGCTCTGTTTCCTGGGGTTGATGGGATTGCTGTGTTTCCTGGGTTGATGGGATTGCTGTGTTTCCTGGGTTGATGGGATTGCTGTGTTTCCTGGGTTGATGGGATTGCTGTGTTTCCTGGGTTGATGGATTGCTGTGTTTCCTGGGGTTGATGGGATTGCTGTGTTTCCTGGGTTGATGGGATTGCTGTGTTTCCCTGGGTTGATGGGATTGCTGTGTTTCCTGGGTTGATGGGATTGCTGTGTTTCCTGGGTTGATGGGATTGCTGTGTTTCCTGGGTTGATGGGATTGCTGTGTTTCCTGGGTTGATGGGATTGCTGTGTTTCCTGGGTTGATGGGATTGCTGTGTTTCCTGGGGTTGATGGGATTGCTGTGTTTCATGGGGTTGATGGATTTGCTGTGTTTCCTGCGTTTGATGGGATTGCTGTGTTTCCCTGGGTGATGGGATTCCTGCGTTTCCTGTGGTTGATGTGATTGCTGTGTTTCCTGGTGTTGATGGGATTCCTGCTGTTTCCTGGGGTTGACTGGGATAGCTGAGTTTCTGTGGATTGATGGGATTGCTGCTATTCTCCTGGGTTGATGGGATTGCTGTGTTTCCCTGAGGTTGATGGGATTGCTGTGTTTCCTGGGTTGATGGGATTGCTGTGTTTCCATGGTGTTGATGGGATTGCGGTATTTCCCTGTGGTTGATGGGATTGCTGTGTTTCCAGGGGTTGATGAGATTGCTGTTTTTCTGGGGATTGATGGGATTGCTGTGTTTCCTGGGGTTGATGGGATTGCTGTGTTTCCCTGGGTTGATGGGATTGCTGTGTTTCCCTGGGTTGATGGGATTGCTGTGTTTTCCAGGGGTTGATGGGATTGCTGTGTTTCCTGGGGTTGATGGGATTGCTGTGTTTCCTGGGTTGATGGGATTGCTGTGTTTCCTGGGTTGATGGGATTGCTGTGTTTCCTGGGTTTGATGGGATTGCTGTGTTTCCTGGAGTTGATGGGATTGCTGTGTTTCCTGGGTTGATGGGATTGCTGCGTTTCCTGGGGTTGATGGATTGCTGTGTTTCCTGGGGTTGATGGATTGCTGTGTTTCCTGGGGTGATGGGATTGCTGTGTTTCCTGGGTTGATGGGATTGCTGTGTTTCCATGGGTTGATGGGATTGCTGTGTTTCCTGGGTTGATGGGATTGCTGCGTTTCCTGGGGTTGATGGGATTGCTGTGTTTCCTGGGTTGATGGGATTGCTGTGTTTCCCTGGGTTGATGGGATTGCTGCGTTTCCTGGGGTTGATGGGATTGCTGTGTTTCCCTGGGTTGATGGGATTGCTGAGTTTCCCATGGGTTGATGGGATTGCTGTGTTTCCTGGGTTGATGGGATTGCTGTGTTTCCTGGGGTTGATCGGGATTGCTGTGTTTCCTGTGGTTGACTGGATTGCTCTTGTTTCCTGGTGTTGATGGATTGCTGTGTTTCCTGAGGTTGATGGGATTGCTGTGTTTCCTGGTGTTGATGGGATTGCTGTGTTTCTTGGGTTTGATTGGATTGCTGTGTTTCTTGGGTTTGATGGGTTGCTGTGTTTCCCATGGCTTGATGGGATTGCTGTGTTTCATGGGATGATGGGATTGCTGTGTTCCTGGGGTTGATGGGATTGCTGCGGTTCCTGGGGTTGATGGGATTGCTGTGTTTCTTGGGTTGAATGGGATTGCTGCTGTTTCCTGGGGTTGATGGGATTGCTGTGTTTCCTGGGTTCGATGGGATTGCTGTGTTTCATGGGGTTGATGGGATTGCTGTGTTTCCATGGGTTGATGGGATTAGCTGTTTTTCCTGGGTTGATGGGATTGCTGTGTTTCCTCTGGGTTGATGGGATTGCTGCGTTTCCTGGGGTTGCTGGATTGCTGAGTTTCCTGGGTTGATGGATTGCTGTGTTTCCTAGGGTTGATGGATTGCTGTGTTTCCTGGGTTTGATGGGATTGCTGTGTTTCCTGGGTTGATGGGATTGCTGTGTTTCCTGGGGTTGATGGGATTGCTGTGTTTCCTGGGTTGATGGGATTGCTGTGTTTCCTGGGGTTGATGGGATTGCTGTGTTTCCTGGGTTGATGGGATTGCTGTGTTTCCTGGTGTTGATGGGATTGCTGTGTTTCCTGGGGTTGATGGGATTGCTGTGTTTCCTGGGGTTGATGGGATTGCTGTGTTTCCTGGGTTGATGGGATTGCTGTGTTTCCTGGGGTTGATGGGATTGCTGTGTTTCCTGGGGTTGATGGATTGCTGTGTTTCCTGGGTTGATGGGATTGCTGTGTTTCCTGCGGTTGATGGGATTGCTGTGTTTCCCTGGGGTTGATGGGACTGCTGTGTTTCCAGGGGTTTATGGGATTGCTGTGTTTCCTGGGGTTGATTGGATTACTGTGTTTCCTGGAGTTGATGAGATTGCTCCTTTTCTGGGGATTGTTGGGATTGCTGTGTTTCCTGAAGCTTATCAGATTGCTGTGTTTCTTGGAGTTGATGGAATTGCTGTGTTCCCTGTGGTTGACGGGATTGCTGTGTTTCCAGGGGTTGATGGGATTGTTGTGTTTCGTTGGGTTTGTTGGGATTGCTGTGTTTCCACGGGTTTATGGGCATGCTGTGTTTCTTGGGGTTGATGGGATTGCTGTGTTTCCTGGAGTTGATGAGATTGCTGTGTTTCTGGGATTGATGGGATTGCTGTGTTTCTTGGGGTTGATGGAATTGCTGTGTTTCCTGGAGTTGATGAGATTGCTGTGTTTCTGGGGATTGATGGGATTGCTGTGTTTCTCTGGGGTGTGATGGTCTTGCTGTGTTTCCTGGGATTGATGGGATTGCTGTGCTTTCTACGCTTGATGGGATTCCTGTGTTTCCTGGAGTTGATGGGATTGCTGTGTTTCCTGGAGTTGATGGGATTGCTCGGTTTTCGGGTTTATTGGGATTGCTGAGTTTCTCTGGGGATTGATAGGATTGCTGTGTTTCCTCGGCTTTATGGGATTGCTGTGTTTCTAGGGGTTGATGAGATTGCTGAGTTGCAGGGGTTGATGGGATTGCTGTGATTCCTGTGACTGATGGGATTGCTTTGTATCCCTGGGGTTAATGGATTCCTGTGTTTTCTGGGTGTATTGGTATTGCTGTGTTTCCCTGTGACCGAATGGATTGCTATGTTTCCTGGGGTTGATGGGACAGTTGTGTTTCCTGGGATTGAAGGGCTTGCTGTAATTCCTTGCATTGATGGGACAGCTGTGTTTCCCTGGAGTTGGGATATTTGTGTTTCTTGGGATTGATGGGATTGGTGTATTTCACTGGGGTTGATGGGATTCCTTTGTATCCCTGGCATTGATGGGATTGCTGTGTTTCTGGGGTTGATGGGATTGCTGTGTTTCCTGGGGTTGATGGATTGCTGTGTTTCCTGGGGTTGATGGGATTGCTGTGTTTCCTGGGGTTGATGGGATTGCTGTGTTTCCCATGGGTTGATGGGATTGCTGTGTTTCCTGGGGTTGATGGGATTGCTGTGTTTCCTGGGGTTGATGGGATTGCTGTGTTTCCTGGGGTTGATGGGATTGCTGTGTTTCCTGGGGTTGATGGGATTGCTGTGTTTCCTGGGGTTGATGGGATTGCTGTGTTTCCTGGGGTTGATGGGATTGCTGTGTTTCCTGGGTTGATGGATTGCTGTGTTTCCTGGGTTGATGGGATTGCTGTGTTTCCTGGGGTTTGATGGATTGCTGTGTTTCCTGGGTTGATGGGATTGCTGTGTTTCCCTGGGTTGATGGATTGCTGTGTTTCCTGGGTTGATGGGATTGCTGTGTTTCCTGGGTTGATGGGATTGCTGTGTTTCCTGGGTTGATGGGATTGCTGATGTTTCCTGGGGTTGATGGGATTGCTGTGTTTCCTGGGTTGATGGATTGCTGTGTTTCCTGTGGTTGATGGTATTGCTGTGTTTCCTAGAGTTGATGGATTGCTGTGTTTCCTGGGGTTGATGGGCTTGCTGTGTTTCCTGGGTTTGATGGGATTGCTGTGTTTCCTGGGTTGATGGGATTGCTGTGTTTCCTGGGGTTGATGGATTGCTGTGTTTCCTGGGGTTGATGGGATTGCTGTGTTTCCTGGGTTGATGGATTGCTGTGTTTCCCTGGGGTTGATGGGATTGCTGTGTTTCCTGGGTTGATGGATTGCTGTCGTTTCCTGGGGTTGATGGGATTGCTGTGTTTCCTGGGTTGATGGATTACGTGTTCCCTGGGGTTGATGGGATTGCTGTGTTCCTGGGTTGATGGATTGCTGTGTTTCCTGGGTTGATGGGATTGCTGTGTTTCCTCGAGTTGATGGGATTGCTGTGTTTCCTGGGTTGATGGGATTGCTGTGTTTCCTGGGTTGATGGGATTGCTGTGTTTCCTGGGGTTGATGGGATTGCTGTGTTTCCTGGGTTGATGGGATTGCTGTGTTTCCTGGGGTTGATGGGATTGCTGCGTTTCCTGGGTTGATGGGATTGCTGTGTTTCCTGGGTTGATGGGATTGCTGTGTTTCCTGGGGTTGATGGGATTGCTGTGTTTCCTGGGTTGATGGGATTGCTGTGTTTCCTGTGGTTGATGGGATTGCTGTGTTTCCTGGGTTGATGGGATTGCTGTGTTTCCTGGGTTGATGGATTGCTGTGTTTCCTGGGTTGATGGGATTGCTGTGTTTCCTGGGGTTGATGGGATTGCTGTGTTTCCTGGGTTGATGGGATTGCTGTGTTTCCTGGGTTGATGGGATTGCTGTGTTTCCTGGGTTGATGGGATTGCTGTGTTTCCTAGGGTTGATGGGATTGCTGTGTTTCCTGGGGTTGATTAGACTGCTGTGTTTCCTGGGTTGATTGGATTGCTTTGTTTCCCTGTGGTTGATGGGACTGCTGTGTTTCCTGGGGTGAACGAATTTTTGTATTTCCTCTGCTTGATGGTTTTGCATTGATTCCTGGAATTCATGGAATAGCTTTGTTTCCCTATGGTTGATGGGATTGCTGTGATTCCCTGGAGTTAATGGGATTGCTGTGATTCTGGGCGTTCATAAGGATTGCTGTGTTTCCTGGGGTTGATGTGATTGCTGTCTTTCCTGGGCATGCTGTGTTTCCCTGGGGCTGATGGGATTGCTGTTTTTCCAGGGGTTGATTGCATTGTTGTGTTTCCTAGAGTTGACAGGAATGTTGTGTTTCCTGGCGTCGATTCATTTGATGTGTTTCTTGGGTTTGATGGGATCGCTGTGTTTCCCTGGGGTTGATCTGATTGCTGTGTTTCCAGGGGTTGATGGGATTGCTGTGTTTC
This sequence comes from Squalus acanthias, assembly GCA_030390025.1. Taxonomy (NCBI): domain Eukaryota; kingdom Metazoa; phylum Chordata; class Chondrichthyes; order Squaliformes; family Squalidae; genus Squalus; species Squalus acanthias. Next base: position 38,972,321 of record CM059447.1, on the reverse strand, counting down.
CTGGGGTTAATTGGATTGCTTTGTTTCCCTGTGGTTGATGGGACTGCTGTGTTTCCTGGGGTGAACGAATTGTTGTGTTTCCTCTGCTTGATGGTTTTGCATTGATTCCTGGAATTGATGGAATTGCTGTGTTTCCCTATGGTTGATGGGATTGCTGTGTTTCCCTATGGTTGATGGGATTGCTGTGATCCCCTGGAGTTAATGGGATTGCTGCATTTCCGGGCGTTCATAGGATTGCTGTGTTTCCTGGGGTTGATGTGATTGCTGTCTTTCCTGGGGTTTATTGGATTGCTGTGTTTACTTGGGTTGATGTGATTGCTGAGTTGCAGGGGTTGATGGGATTGCTGGTTTCCCTGGGGTTGATGGGATTGCTGTGTTTCCTGTGATTGATGGGATTGCTTTGTATCCCTGGTGTTAATGGATTCCTGTTTTTCCTGGGGGTATTGGTATTGCTGTGTTTCCCTGTGGCAGAATGGATTGCTATGTTTCCTCGTGTTTGATGGACAGTTGTGTTTCCTGGGATTGAGGGGTTTGCTGTAATTCCTTGGGTTGATGAGACAGCTGTGTTTCCCTGGAGTTGATGGGTCTGTTGTGTTTCCTGGGATTGATGGGATTGGTGTATTTCACTTGGGTTAATGGGATTGCTGTGTTTCCGTGGGTTGATGGGATTACTTTGTATCCCTGGCGTTGATGGGATTTCTGTGTTTCCTAGGGTTGATGGGATTGCTGATTTTCCTGGTGTTGATGGGATTGCTGTGTATCCTGGTGTTGATGGGATTGCTGTGTTTCCTGTGGTTGATGGAATTGCTTTGTTTCCTGGAGTTTATGGCATTGTTTGGAGTTTATGGCATTGTTGTGTTTCCCTGGGGTCGATGGGATTGCTCTGTTTCCTGGCGTTGATAGGATTGCTGTATTTACTTGGGTTGATGGGATTGCTGTGTTTCCAGGGGTTGATGGAATTGCTGTGTTTCCCTCGGATTGATGGGATTGCTGTGTTTCCCTGGGGTTGATGGGATTGCTGTGTTTCCTGGGTTGATGGGATTGCTTGTTTCCATGCGGTTGATTGGATTGCTGTGTTTCCTGGGTTGATGGGATTGCCTGTTTCCTTGGGTTGATGGGATTGCTGCGTTTCCCTGGGTTGATGGGATTGCTGCGTTTCCTGGGGTTGATGGGATTGCTGTGTTTCCTGGGTTGATGGATTGCTGTGTTTCCATGGGTTGATGGGATTGCTGGCGTTTCCTGGGGTTGATGGGATTGCTGTGCTTTCCTGGGGTTGATGGGATTGCTGCGTTTCATGGGTTGATGGGATTGCTGTGTTTCCTGGGTTGATGGGATTGCTGCTGTTTCCTTGGGTGATGGGATAGCTGTGTTTCCTGGGTTGATGGGATTGCTGTGTTTCCTGGGTTGATGGATTGCTGTGTTTCCTGGGGTTGATGGGATTGCTGTGTTTCCTGCGGTGATGGGATTGCTGTGTTTCCATGGGTTGATGGGATTGCTGTGTTTCCTGGGGTTGATGGGATTGCTGTGTATTCCTGGGTTATGGGATTGCTGTGTTTCCTGAGGTTGATGGGAATTGCTGTGTTTCCTGGGTTGATGGATCTGTGTTTTCCTGGGTTGAGGGATTGCTGTGTTCCCGGGTTGATGGTGATTGCTGTGTTTCCTGGGGTTGATGGGATTGCTGTGTTTCCTGGAGTTGATGGGATTGCTATGTTTCCCTGGGGTTGATGGATTGCTGTGTTTCCTGGGTTGATGGGATTGTGCATATCCTTGGGGTTGATGGATTGCTGTGTTTCCTGCTGGGTTGATGGGATTGCTGCTGTTTCCTGGGGTTGATGGGATTGCTTTGTTTCCTGGGGTTGAGGGATTGCTGTGTTTCCTGGGGTTGATGGGATTGCTGCGTTTCCTGGGTTAATGGGATTTCTGTGTATCCTGGAGTTGATGGGATTGCTGTGGTATGTCCTGGAGTTGATGGATGCTGTGTTTCCTGGGGTTGTGGGATTGCTGTGTTTCCTGGGGTTGATGGGATTGCTGTGTTTCCTGGGGTTGATGGGATTGCTGTGTTTCCTGGGGTTGATGGGATTGCTGTGTTTCCCTGGGTTGATGGGATTGCTGTGTTTCCTGGGTTGATGGGATTGCTGTTTTCCCTTGGGTTGATGGGATTTCTGCGATTCCTGCGGCTGATGGGATTGCTGCTTTTCCTGGGGTTGATGGGATTGCTGTGTTCCTGGGGTTGTTGGGATTGCTGTGTTCCTGGGGTTGATGGGATTGCTGAGTTTCCTGGGTTGATGGGATTGCTGTGTTCCTGGGGTTGATGGGATTGCTGTGTTTCCTGGGGTTGATGGGATTGCTGTGTTTCCTTGGGTTGATGGGATTGCTGTGTTTCCTGGGGTTGATGGGATTGCTGTGTTTTCCTGGGTTGATGGGATTGCTGTGTTTCCTGGGGTTGATGGGATTGCTGTGTTTCCTGGGGTTGATGGGATTGCTGTGTTTCCTGGGTTGATGGGATTGCTGTGTTTCCTGAGGTTGATGGGATTGCTGTGTTTCCTGGGGTTGATGGGATTGCTGTGTTTCCTGGGTTGATGGGATTGCTGTGTTTCCTGGGTTGATGGGATTGCTGTGTTTCCTGGGTTGATGGGATTGCTGTGTTTCCTGGGTTGATGGGATTGCTGTGTTTCCTGGGGTTGATGGGATTGCTGTGTTTCCTGGGTTGATGGGATTGCTGTGTTTCCTGGGGTTGATGGGATTGCTGTGTTTCCTGGGGTTGATGGGATTGCTGTGTTTCCTGGGGTTGATGGGATTGCTGTGTTTCCTGGGTTGATGGGATTGCTGTGTTTCCTGGGGTTGATGGGATTGCTGTGTTTCCTGGGTTGATGGGATTGCTGTGTTTCCTGGGTTGATGGGATTGCTGTGTTTCCTGGGTTGATGGGATTGCTGTGTTTCCCTGGGTTGATGGGATTGCTGTGTTTCCTGGGTTGATGGGATTGCTGTGTTTCCTTGGGTTGATGGATTGCTGTGTTTCCTGGGGTTGATGGGATTGCTGTGTTTCCTGGGTTGATGGATTGCTGTTTTTCTGGGGTTGATGGGATTGCTGTGTTTCCTGGGTTGATGGATTGCTGTGTTTCCTGGGGTTGATGGATTGCTGTGTTTCCATGGGTTGATGGGATTGCTGTGTTTCCTGGGTTGATGGGATTGCTGTGTTTCCTGGGTTGATGGGATTGCTGTGTTCCTGGAGTTGATGGATTGCTGTGTTTCCTGGGTTTATGGATTGCTGTGTTTCCTGGGGTTGATGGGATTGCTGCGTTTCCTGGGGTTGATGGGATTGCTGTGTTTCCTGGGTTGATGGGATTGCTGTGTTTCCTGGGGTTGATGGGATTGCTGTTTTCCTGTGGTTGATGGGATTGCTGTGTTTCCTGGGGTTGATGGGATTGCTGCGTTTCCATGGGTTGATGGGATTGCTGTGTTTCCTGGGATTGATGGGATTGCTGCGTTCTCTGGAGTTGATGGGATTGCTGAATTTTCTCGGTTGATGAGATTGCTGTGTTTCCTGGAGTTAATTGCATTGTTGTGTTTCCCTGTGGTCGATGGGATTGCTCTGTTTACCTGGGTTGATGGGATTGCTGTGTTTCCAGGGGTTGATGGGAATGTTGTGTTTCCCTGGGGTTGATGGGTTTGCTGTGTTTCCTGGAGTTGATGAGATTGCTGTGTTTCTGGTAATTGATGGAATTGCTGTGTTTCTGGGGATTGTTGGGATTGCTGTGTTTCTCTGGGGTTTGATGGTCTTGCTGTGTTTCCTGGGGTTGATGGGATTGCTGTGCTTTCTGCACTTGATGGGATTCCTGTGTTTCCTGGGGTTGATGGGATTGCTGTGTTTCCTGGGGTTGATGGGATTCCTGTGTTTCCTGAAGTTGATGGGATTGCTGCGTTCTCTGGAGTTGATGGGATTGCTGAATTTTCTCGGGTTGATGAGATTGCTGCGTTTCCTGGTGTGATGGATTGCTGTGTTTCCTGTGTTGATGGATTGCTGTGTTTCCTGGGTTGATGGGATTGCTGTGTTTCCTGGGGTTGATGGGATTGCTGTGTTTCCTAGGGTTGATGGGATTGCTGTGTTTCCTGGGTTGATGTGATTGCTGTGTTTCCTGCGGTTGATGGGATTGCTGTGTTTCCATGGGTTGATGGGATTGCTGTGTTTCCTGTGGTTGATGGATTGCTGTGTTTCCTGGGGTTGATGGGATTGCTGTGTTTCCTGGGTTGATGGGATTGCTGTGTTTCCTGGGGTTGATGGGATTGCTGCGTTTCCAGTGGTTGATGGGATTGCTGTGTTTCCTGGGGTTGATGGATTGCTGTGTTTCCTGGGTTGATGGGATTGCTGTGTTTCCTGGGTTGATGGGATTGCTGTGTTTCCTGGGGTTGATGGGATTGCTGTGTTTCCTGGGTGATGGATTGCTGTGTTTCCCTGGGTTGATGGGATTGCTGTGTTTCCTGGGGTTGATGGGATTGCTGTGTTTCCTGGGTTGATGGATTGCTGTGTTTCCTGGGTTGATGGGATTGCTGTGTTTCCTGGGTTGATGGGATTGCTGTGTTTCCTGGGTTGATGGATTGCTGTGTTTCCTGGGTTGATGGATTGCTGTGTTTCCTGGGTTGATGGGATTGCTGTTTTCCTGGGGTTGATGGGATTGCTGGTTTCCCTGGGGTGATGGGATTGCTGTGTTTCCTGGGTTGATGGGATTGCTGTGTTTCCATGGGTTGATGGGATTGCTGTGTTTCCTGAGGTTGATGGGATTGCTGTGTTTCCTGGTGTTGATGGGATTGCTGTGTTTCCTGGGTTGATGGGATTGCTGTGTTTCCTGGGTTGATGGGATTGCTGTGTTTCCTGGGGTTGATGGGATTGCTGTGTTTCCTGGGTTGATGGGATTGCTGTGTTTCCTGGGTTGATGGGATTGCTGTGTTTCCTGGGGTTGATGGGATTGCTGATTTTCTGGGGTTGATGGGATTGCTGTGTTTCCTGGGTTGATGGGATTGCTGTGTTTCCTGGGTTGATGGGATTGCTGTGTTTCCTGGGGTTGATGGGATTGCTGTGTTTCCAGGGTTGATGGGATTGCTGTGTTTCCTGGAGTTGATGGGATTGCTGTGTTTCCTGGGTTGATGGGATTGCTGTGTTTCCTGGGTTGATGGGATTGCTGTGTTTCCTGGGTTGATGGGATTGCTGTGTTTCCTGGGGTTGATGGGATTGCTGTGTTTCCTGGGGTTGATGGGATTGCTGTGTTTCCTGGGTTGATGGATTGCTGTGTTTCCTGGGTTGATGGGATTGCTGTGTTTCCTGGGGTTGATGGGATTGCTGTGTTTCCTGGGTTGATGCGATTGCTGTGTTTCCTGGGGTTGATGGGATTGCTGTGTTTCCTGGAGTTGATGGGATTGCTGTGTTTCCTGGAGTTGATGAGAGTGTTGTGTTTCTGGTAATTGATGGAATTGCTGTGTTTCTGGGGATTGATGGGATTGCTGTGTTTCTCTGGGGTTTGATGGTCTTGCTGTGTTTCCTGGGGTTGATGGGATTGCTGTGCTTTCTGCGCTTGATGGGATTCCTGTGTTTCCTGGAGTTGATGGGATTGCTGCCTTCTCTGCAGTTGATGGGATTGCTGTTTTTCCTGGAGTTAATGGCATTGTTGTGTTTCCCTGGTGTCGATGGGATTGCTGTGTTTCCTGGCGTTGATAGGATTGCTGTGTTTATTTGGATTGATGGGTTTGCTGTGTTTCCCTGGGGTTGATGGGATTGCTGTGTTCCCTGTGATTGATGGAATTGCTTTGAATCCCTGGGGTTAATGGATTCCTGTGTTCCCTGGGGGTATTTGTATTGCTGTGTTTCACTGTGGCTGAATGGATTGCAATGTTTCCTTGTGTTGATGGGACAGTTGTGTTTCCTGGGATTGATGGGATTGCTGTGTTTCCTGGGTTGATGGGATTGCTGTGTTTCCCATGGGTTGATGGGATTGCTGTGTTTCCTGGGGTTGATGGGATTGCTGTGTTTCCTGGGTTGATGGGATTGCTGTGTTTCCTGGGTTGATGGGATTGCTGTGTTTCCTGGGGTTGATGGATTGCTGTGTTTCCTGGGTTGATGGGATTGCTGTGTTTCCTGGGTTGATGGGATTGCTGTGTTTCCTGGGTTGATGGGATTGCTGTGTTTCCTGGGGTTGATGGGATTGCTGTGTTTCCTGGGTTGATGGGATTGCTGTGTTTCCTGGGGTTGATGGGATTGCTGTGTTTCCTGGGTTGATGGGATTGCTGCTGTTTCCTGGGGTTGATGGGATTGCTGTGTTTCCTGGGTTGATGGGATTGCTGTGTTTCCTGGGTTGATGGGATTGCTGTGTTTCCTGGGGTTGATGGGATTGCTGTGTTTCCTGGGGTTGATGGGATTGCTGTGTTTCTGGGGTTGATGTGATTACTGTTTTTCCTGGGGTTGATGGGATTGCTGTGTTTCCTAGGTTTGGTGGGATTGCTGATTTTCCTGGGGTTGATGGGATTTCTGTGTATCCTGGGGTTGATGGAATTGCTGTGTTTCCAAGGGTTGATGGGAATGCTGTGTTTCCTGGAGATGATGGGATTGCTGCGTTCTCTGGGTTTGATGGGATTGCTATATTTCCTGGGGTTGATGGGATTGCTGTTTTTCCTGGATTTAATGGCATTGTTGGGATTCCCTGGGGTCGATGGGATTGCTGTGTTTCCTGTGATTGATGGGATTGCTTTGTATCCCTGGGGTTAATGGATTACTATGTTTCCTGGGGGTATTGGTATTGCTGTGTTTCCCTGTGGCTGAATGAATTGCTATGTTTCCTGGGGTTGATGGGACAGTTGTGTTTCCTCGGATTGAGGGGATTGGTGTATTTCACTGGGGTTGATGGGATTGCTTTGTATCCCTGGCGTTGATGGGATTGCTGTGTTTCAGGGGGTTGATAGGATTGCTGTGTTTACTTGTGTTGATGGGATTGCTGTGTTTCCCTGGGGTTGATGGGATTGCTGTGTTCCCTGTGATTGATGGAATTGCTTTGAATCCCTGGGGTTAATGGATTCCTGTGTTCCCTGGGGGTATTTGTATTGCTGTGTTTCCCTGTAGCAGAATGGATTGCTATGTTTCCTTGTGTTGATGGGACAGTTGTGTTTCCTTGGATTGAGGGGTTTGCTGTAATTCCTTGGGTTGATGGGACAGCTGTGTTTCCCTGGAGTTGATCGGATTGTTGTGTTTCCTGGGATTGATGGGATTGGTGTATTTCACTGGGGTTGTTGGGATTGCTTTGTATCCCTGGCTTTGATGGGATTGCTGTGTTTCATGGGGTTGATAGGATTGCTGTGTTTACTTGGGTTGATGGGATTACTGTGTTCCCTGGGGGTATTTGTATTGCTGTGTTTCCCTGTCGCAGAATGGATTGCTATGTTTCCTTGTGTTGATGGGATTGCTGTGTTTCCTGGGGTTGATGGATTGCTTCGTTTCCTGGGGATGATGGGATTGCTGTGTTTCTGGAGGTGTTGATGGGATTGCTGTGTTTCCTGGGTTGATGGGATTGCTGTGTTTCCTGGGTTGATGGATTGCTTGTTTCCCTGGGTTGATGGGGATTGCTGTGTTCCTGGAGTTGATGGGATGCAGTGTTTCCCAAGGGTTGATGGGATTGCTGCGTTTCCTGGGGTTGATGGGATTGCTGTGTTTCCTGGGTTGATGGGATTGCTACGTTTCCTGGGGTTGATGGGATTGCTACGTTTCCTGGGTTGATGGGATTGCTGTGTTCCTGAGGGTAGATGGGATGCTCTGTTTCCTGGGGTTGATGGATTGCTGCGTTTCCTGGGTTGATGGGATTGCTGTGTTTCCTGGGTTGATGGATTGCTGTGTTTCCTGGTGTTGATGGGATTGCTGTGTTTCCTGGGTTGATGGGATTGCTGTGTTTCCTGGGTTGATGGGATTGCTGTGTTTCCTGGAGTTGATGGATTGCTGTGTTTCCTGGGTTGATGGGATTGCTGTGTTTCCTGGGGTTGATGGGATTGCTGTGTTTCCTGGGTTGATGGGATTGCTGTGTTTCCTGGGTTGATGGGATTGCTGTGTTTCCCTGGGTTGATGGATTGCTGTGTTTCCTGGGGTTGATGGGATTGCTGTGTTTCCTGGGTTGATGGGATTGCTGTGTTTCCTGGGTTGATGGGATTGCTGTGTTTCCTGGGTTGATGGGATTGCTGTGTTTCCCTGGGTTGATGGGATTGCTGTGTTTCCTGGGTTGATGGGATTGCTGTGTTTCCTGGGTTGATGGGATTGCTGTGTTTCCCATGGGTTGATGGGATTGCTGTGTTTCCTGGGTTGATGGGATTGCTGTGTTTCCTGGGTTGATGGGATTGCTGTGTTTCCTGGGGTTGATGGGATTGCTGCGTTTCCTGGGTTGATGGGATTGCTGTGTTTCCTGGGTTGATGGGATTGCTGTGTTTCATGGGGTTGATGGGATTGCTGTGTTTCCTGAGTTGATGGATTGCTGTGTTTCCTGGGGTGATGGGATTGCTTGTCTTTCCTGGGTTGATGGGATTGCTGTGTTTCCATGGGTTGATGGATTGCTGTGTTTCCTTGGTTTGATGGATTGCTGTGTTTCCCATGGGTTGATGGATTGCTGTGTTTCCTGGGGTTGATGGGATTGCTGCTGTTTCCCTGGGGTTGATGGGATTGCTGTGTTTCCTGGGGTTGATGGGATTGCTGTGTTTCTCTGGGTTGATGGGATTGCTGAGTTTCCTGGGTTTGATGGGATTGCTGTGTTTCCATGGGTTGATGGGATTGCTGCTGTTTCGCTGGGGTTGATGGGATTGCTTGTGTTTCCCTGGGTTGATGGATTGCTGCGATTCCTGGGTTGATGGGATTGCTGTGTTTCCCTGGGGTTGATGGGATTACTGTGTTCCCTGGGGGTATTTGTATTGCTGTGTTTCCCTGTCGCAGAATGGATTGCTATGTTTCCTTGTGTTGATGGGACAGTTGTGTTTCCTCGGATTGAGGGGTTTGCAGTAATTCCTTGGGATGATGGGACAGCTGTGTTTCCCTGGAGTTGATGGGATTGTTGTGTTTCCTGGGATTGATGGGCTTGGTATATTTCACTGGGGTTGATGGGATAGCTGTGTTTCCGTGGGTTGATGGGATTACTCTGTTTCCCTGGGGTGGATGGGATTGCTGTGTATCCCTGGGGTTGATGGGATTGCTGTGTTTCCTGGGGTTTATCAGTTTGCTGTGTTTCCTGGAGTTGATGGAATTGCTGTGTTCACTGTGGTTGACGGGATTGCTTTGTTTCCAGGGATTGATGGGATTGTTGTGTTTCGTTGGGTTTGTTGGGATTGCAGTGTTTCATCGGGGATATGGGCAAGCTGTGTTTCTTGTGGTTGATGGGATTGCTGTGTTTCCTGGGTTGATGGGATTGCTGTGTTTCCTGGGTTGATGGGATTGCTGTGTTTCCTGGGGTTGATGGGATTGCTGTGTTTCCTGGGTTGATGGGATTGCTGTGTTTCCAGGGTTGATGGGATTGCTGTGTTTCCTGGGTTGATGGGATTGCTGTGTTTCCTGGGGTTGATGGGATTGCTGTGTTTCCTGGGTTGATGGGATTGCTGTGTTTCCTGGGTTGATGGATTGCTGTGTTTCCTGGGGTGATGGGATTGCTGTGTTTCCCAGGGTTGATGGGATTGCTGTGTTTCCTGGGTTGATGGGATTGCTGTGTTTCCTGGGATTGCTGCGTTTCCTGGGGTTGATGGGATTGCTACTTTTCCTGGGGTTGATGGGATTGCTGTGTTTCCTGGAGTTGATGGGATTGCTGTGTTTCCTGGGTTGATGGGATTGCTGTGTTTCCTGGGGTTGATGGGATTGCTGCTGTTTCCTGGGTTGATGGGATTGCTGTGTTTCCTGGGTTGATGGGATTGCTGTGTTTCCTGGGTTGATGGGATTGCTGAGTTTCCTGGGGTTGATGGGATTGCTGTGTTTCCTGGGGTTGATGGGATTGCTGTGTTTCCTGGGTTGATGGGATTGCTGTGTTTCCTGGGTTGATGGGATTGCTGTGTTTCCTGGGTTGATGGGATTGCTGTGTTTCCTGGGTTGATGGGATTGCTGTGTTTCCTGGGTTGATGGGATTGCTGCTGTTTCCTGTGTTGATGGGATTGCTGTGTTTCCTGGGGTTGATGGATTGCTGTGTTTCCTGGGTTGATGGGATTGCTGTGTTTCATGGGTTGATGGGATTGCTGTGTTTCCTGGGTTGATGGGATTGCTGTGTTTCCTGGGTTGATGGGATTGCTGTGTTTCCTGGGGTTGATGGGATTGCTGTGTTTCCTGGGTTGATGGGATTGCTGTGTTTCCTGGGTTGATGGATTGCTGTGTTTCCTGGGGTTGATGGGATTGCTGTGTTTCCTGGGTTGATGGGATTGCTGTGTTTCCTGGGTTGATGGGATTGCTGTGTTTCCTGGGGTTGATGGGATTGCTGTGTTTCCTGGGGTTGATGGGATTGCTGTGTTTCCTGGGTTGATGGGATTGCTGTGTTTCCTAGGGTGATGGGATTGCTGTGTTTCCCTGGGTTGATGGGATTGCTGTGTTTCCTGGGATTGATGGGATTGCTGTGTTTCCTGGGTTGATGGGATTGCTGTGTTTCCTGGGTTGATGGATTGCTGTGTTTCCTGGGTTGATGGATTGCTGTGTTTCCTGGGGTTGATGGGATTGCTGTGTTTCCTGGGGTTGATGGGATTGCTGTGTTTCCAGGGGTTGATGGGATTGCTGTGTTTCCTGGGGTTGATGGGATTGCTGTGTTTCCTGGGGTTGATGGGATTGCTGTGCATCCATGGGTTAATGAAATTGGTGTGTTTCCTGGAGTGTATGGCATTGCTGTGTTTCCTGGGGTTCATGGGATTACTGTGTTTCCTGGAGTTAATGGCATTGTTGTGTTTCCCTAGGGTCGATGGGATTGTTGTGTGATTCCTGGCGTTGATAGCTTTGCGGTGTTTACTTGTATTGATGGGATTGCTGTGTTTCCAGGGGTTGATGGGATTGCTGTGTTTCCTTGGATTGATGGGATTGCTGTCTTTCCTGGGGATGATGGGATTGTTGTGTTTCCTGGCGTCTGATTGAATTGCTGTGATTCCTGGCGTTGATGGGATTGCTGTGTTTCCCTGGGAATGATGGGATTTCTGTGTTTCCTGGGGTTGATGGGACTGCTTTGTTTCCTGGGGTTGATGGGATTGCTCTGTTTCCTGGGGTTGATGGGATTGCTCTGTTTCCTGAGCTTGATGGGATTGCTGCGTTTCCTGCGGTTGATGGGATTGCTGTGTTTCCTGGGGTTTATCAGTTTGCTGTGTTTCCTGGAGTTGATGGGATTGCTGTGTTTCCTGGGGTTGATGGGATTGCTGTGTTTCCTGGGTTGATGGGATTGCTGTGTTTCCTGGGGTTGATGGGATTGCTGTGTTTCCTGGGGTTGATGGATTGCTGTGTTTCCTGGGTTGATGGGATTGCTGTGTTTCCTAGGTTGATGGGATTGCTTGTTTCCTGGGGTTGATGGATTGCTGTATTTCCTGTGTTGAAGGGATTTCTGTGTTTCCCATGGGTTGATGGGATTGTGTGTTTCCTGGGGTGTTGGATTGCTGTGTTCCCTGTGATTGATGGGATTGCTGTGTTTCCTGGGTTTGATGGGATTGCTGTGTTTCCTGAGGTTGATGGGATTGCTGTGTTTCCTGGGTTGATGGGATTGCTGTGCTTTCCTGGGGTTGATGGATTGCTGTGTTTCCTGGGGTTGATGGGATTGCTTGTGTTTCCCTGGGGTTGATGGGATTGCTGTGTTTCCGTGGGTTGATGGGATTACTCTGTTTCCCTGGGGTGGATGGGATTGCTGTGTATCCCTGGGGTTGATGGGATTGCTGTGTTTCCTGGAGTTGATGAAATTGCTGTGTTTCCTGGGGTTGATGGGATTGCTGTGTTCTCTGGGGTTGACGGGATTACTGTTTTTCCTGGGGTTGATGGGATTGCTGTGTTTCCTAGGTTTGGTGGGATTGCTGATTTTGCTGGGTTGATGGGATTTCTGTGTATCCTGGAGTTGATGGGATTGTTGTGCCTCCTGGCGTTGATGGGATTGCTGTGTTTCCAGGCGTTGATAGAATTGCTGTGTTTACCTGGGTTGATGGGATTGCTGTGTTTCCAAGGGTTGATGGGAATGCTGTATTTCCTGGGATTGATGGGATTCTTGTGTTTCCTGGAGATGATGGGATTGCTGCGTTCTCTGGGTTTGATGGGATTGCTATATTTCCTGGAGTTGATGGGATTGCTGCTTTTCCTGGATTTAATGGCATTGCTGTGTTTCCTGGGTTGATGGGATTGCTGTGTTTCCCTGGGGTTGATGGGATTGCTGTGTTTCCTGGGGTTGATGGGATTGCTGTGTTTCCTGGGTTGATGGGATTGCTGTGTTTCCTGGGGTTGATGGGATTGCTGTGTTTCCTGAGGGTTGATGGGATTGCTGTGTTTCCCATGGGGTTGATGGGATTGCTGTGTTTCCTGGGGTTGATGGGATTGCTGTGTTTCCTGGGTTGATGGGATTGCTGTGTTTCCATGGGTTGATGGGATTGCTGTGTTTCCTGGGGTTGATGGGATTGCTGCGTTTCCTGGGGTTGATGGGATTGCTGTGTTTCCTGGGGTTGATGGGATTGCTGTGTTTCCTGGGTTGATGGGATTGCTGTGTTTCCTGGGGTTGATGGATTGCCTGTGTTTCCTGGGGTTGATGGGATTGCTCTGTTTCCTGGGGTTGATGGGATTGCTGTGTTTCCTGGGATTGATGGGATTGCTGTGTTTCCTGGGTTGATGGGATTGCTGCTGTTTCCTGGGTTTGATGGGATTGCTGTGTTTCCCTGGGTTGATGGGATTGCTGTGTTTCCTGGGGTTGATGGGATTGCTGTGTTTCCTGGAGTTGATGGGATTGCTGTGTTTCATGGGTTGATGGGATTGCTGTGTTTCCTGGGTTGATGGATTGCTGTGTTTCCTAGGGTTGATGGGATTGCTGCTTTCCTGGGTTGATGGGATTGCTGCTGTTTCCTGGAGTTGATGGGATTGCTGTGTTTCCTGGGTTGATGGGATTGCTGTGTTTCCATGGGGTTGATGGGATTGCTGCTGTTCCTGGGGTTGATGGGATTGCTGTGTTTCCTGGGTTGATGGGATTGCTGTGTTTCCTGGAGTTGATGGGATTGCTGTGTTTCCTGGGGTTGATGGGATTGCTGTGTTTCCTGGGGTTGATGGGATTGCTGTGTTTCCTGGGTTGATGGATTGCTGTGTTTCCTGTGTTGATGGGATTGCTGTGTTTCCTGGAGTTGATGGGATTGCTGTGTTTCCTGGGGTTGATGGGATTGCTGTGTTTCCTGGGTTGATGGGATTGCTGTGTTTCCCATGGGTTGATGGGATTGCTGCGGTTTCCTGGGGTTGATGGGATTGCTGTGTTTCCATGGTTGATGGGATTGCTGTGTTTCCTGGGTTGATGGGATTGCTGTGTTTTCCTGGGGTTGAAGGGATTGCTGTGTTTCCTGGGTTGATGGGATTTGCTGTGTTTCCTGGGTTTGATGGATTGCTGTGTTTCCCTGGGTTGATGGGATTGCTGTGTTTCCTCGGGTTGATGGGATTGCTGTGTTTCCCTGGGTTGATGGGATTGCTGTGTTTCCGTGGGTTGATGGATTGCTGTGTTTCCTCGGGTGAATGGATTGCTGAGTTTCCTGGGGTTGATGGGATTGCTGCGTTTCCTGGGGTTGATGGGATTGCTGTTTTTCCTGGGGTTGATGGGATTGCTGTGTTTCCTTGGTTGATGGGATTGCTGTGTTTCCTGGGTGATGGATTGCTGTGTTTCCTGGGGTTGATGGGATTGCTGTGTTTCCTGGGTTGATGGGATTGCTGTGTTTCCTGGGTTGATGGGATTTCTGTGTTTCCTGGGTTGATGGGATTGCTGTGTTTCCTGGGGTTGATGGGATTGCTGCTGTTTCCTGGGGTTGATGGGATTGCTGTGTTTCCCTGGGTTGATGGGATTGCTGTGTTTCCTGGGTTGATGGGATTGCTGTGTTTCCTGGGGTTGATGGGATTGCTGTGTTTCCTGGGTTGATGGGATTGCTGTGTTTCCCTGGGGTTGATGGGATTGCTGTGTTTCCTGGGTTGATGGGATTGTTGTGTTTTCTAGGGGTTCTTGGGATTGCTGTGCTTCCTACGGTTGATGGGATTGCTGTGTTTCCTGGGGTTGTTGGGATTGCTGTGTTACCTGGGGTTAATGGAATTGCTGTGTTTCCTAGTGTTAATGGCATTGTTCTGTTTCCCTGGGGTCGATGGGATTGCTGTGTTTCCCTGTTGTTGATGGGATTGCTGTGTTTCCTGGGGCTGATGGGATCGTTCTGTTTCCTGGGGTTGATGGGATTGTTGTGTTAACCTGTGGTTGATGGGATTGCTGTGTTTCCTGGGATTGATGGGATTGTTGTTTTTCCTGTGTTTGATGGGATTGCTGTGTTTCCTGGGTTTGATGGGATTGCTGTATTTCCTGTGGTTGATGGGATTGCTGTGTTTCAAGGAGCTAATGGTAGGTTTGTGTTTCCCTGGGGTTGATGTGATTGATGTGATTCCTCGGGTTGATGGGATTGCTGTTTTTCCTGGGGTTGATTGGATTGTTGTTTTTCCTGGGGTTGATGGGATTGCTGTGTTTCTTGGGATGATGGGATTGCTGTGTTTCCTGGGGTTGATGGGATTGCTGTGTTTCCTGGGTTGATGGGATTGCTGTGTTTTCCTGGAGTTGATGGGATTGCTGTGTTTCCTGGGTTGATGGGATTGCTGTGTTTCCTGGGTTGATGGGATTGCTGTGTTTCCTGGAGTTGATGGGATTGCTGTGTTTCCTGGGTTGATGGGATTGCTGTGTTTCCTGGGGTTGATGGGATTGCTGTGTTTCCTGGGGTTGATGGGATTGCTGTGTTTCCTGGGTTGATGGGATTGCTGTGTTTCCTGGGTTGATGGGATTGCTGTGTTTCCTGGGTTGATGGGATTGCTGTGTTTCCTGGGTTGATGGGATTGCTGTGTTTCCTGGGTTGATGGGATTGCTGTGTTTCCTGGGTTGATGGGATTGCTGTGTTTCCTGGGGTTGATGGGATTGCTGTGTTTCCTGGGGTTGATGGGATTGCTGTGTTTCCTGGGTTGATGGGATTGCTGTGTTTCCTGGGTTGATGGGATTGCTGTGTTTCCTGGGTTGATGGGATTGCTGTGTTTCCTGGGTTGATGGGATTGCTGTGTTTCCTGGGTTGATGGGATTGCTGTGTTTCCTGGGCTTGATGGGATTGCTGTGTTTCCTGGGCTTGATGGGATTGCTGTGTTTCCTGGGTTGATGGGATTGCTCTGTTTCCTCGGGTTGATGGGATTGCTGTGTTTCCTTGGGTTGATGGGATTGCTGTGTTTCCTGGGTTGATGGATTGCTGTGTTTCCTGGGTTGATGGGATTGCTGTGTTTCCTCGGGTTGATGGGATTGCTGTGTTTCCTGAGTTGATGGGATTGCTGTGTTTCCTGGGTTGATGGGATTGCTGTGTTTCCCATGGGTTGATGGATTGCTGTGTTTCCTGGGGTTGATGGGATTGCTGTGTTTCCTGGGGTTGATGGGATTGCTGTGTTTCCTGGGTTGATGGGATTGCTGTGTTTCCTGGGTTGATGGGATTCTGCTGCTTTCCTGGGTTGATGGGATTGCTGTGTTTCCTGGGGTTGATGGATTGCTGTGTTTCCTGGGTTGATGGGATTGCTCTGTTTCCTGGGTTGATGGGATTGCTGTGTTTCCCTGGGTTGATGGGATTGCTGTGTTTCCTGGGGTTGATGGGAATGCTGTGTATCCTGGGTTGATGGGTTTGCTGCGGTTCCTGGGTTTGATGGGATTGTTGTTTCCTCTGGGTTGATGGGATTGATGAGATTCCCATGGGTTGATGGGATTGCAGTGTTTCCTGGGGTTGATGGGATGCTGTGTTCCAAGGGTTGATGGGATCTCTCGTTTCCTGGGTTGATGGGATTGCTGTGTTTCCTCGAGGTTGATGGGATTGCTGTCGTTTCCTGGGGTTGATGGGATGCTGACGTTTCCTGGGTTAGATGGGATTGCTGTGTTTCCATAGGGTTGATGGGATTGCTGCTGTTTCCTGGGTTGATGGGATTGCTGTGTTTCTGGAGTTGCTGGGATTGCTATGTTTCCATGGGTTGATGGGATTGTTGTGTTTCCTGGTGGTGATGGGATTGCTCTGTTTCCTGGAGTTGATGGGATTGCTGTGTTTCCTGGAGTTGATGGGATTGCTGTGTTTCCTGGAGTTGATGGGATTGTGTGTTTCCTGGGATTGATGGGATTGCTGTGTTTCCTGGGTTGATGGGATTGCTGTGTTTCCTGGGTTGATGGGATTGCTGTGTTTCCTGGAGTTGATGGGATTGCTGTGTTTCCAGGAGTTGATGGGATTGCTGTGTTTCCTGGGGTTGATGGGATTGCTGTGTTTCCTGGAGTTGATGGGATTGCTGTGTTTCCTGGAGTTGATGGGATTGCTGTGTTTCCTGGGGTTGATGGGATTGCTGTGTTTCCAGGAGTTGATGGGATTGCTGCTGTTTCCTGGAGTTGATGGGATTGCTGTGTTTCCTGGAGTTGATGGGATTGCTGTGTTTCCTGGGGTTGATGGGATTGCTGTGTTTCCTGGGGTTGATGGGATTGCTGTGTTTCCTGGGTTGATGGGATTGCTGTGTTTCCTGGGTTGATCGGATTGCTGTGTTTCCTGGGTTGATGGGATTGCTGTGTTTCCTGGGGTTGATGGGATTGCTGTGTTTCCTGGAGTTGATGGGATTGCTGTGTTTCCTGGGTTGATGGGATTGCTGTGTTTCCTGGGTTGATGGGATTGCTGTGTTTCCTGGAGTTGATGGGATTGCTGTCTTTCCTGGGTTGATGGGATTGCTGTGTTTCCTGGGGTTGATGGGATTGCTGTGTTTCCTGGGGTTGATGGGATTGCTGTGTTTCCTGGGTTGATGGATTGCTGTGTTTCCTGGAGTTGATGGGATTGCTGTGTTTCCTGGGGTTGATGGGATTGCTGTGTTTCCTGGGGTTGATGGGATTGCTGTGTTTCCTGGAGTTGATGGGATTGCTGTGTTTCCTGGGGTTGATGGGATTGCTGTGTTTCCTGGGTTGATGGGATTGCTGTGTTTCCTGGAGTTGATGGGATTGCTGTGTTTCCTGGAGTTGATGGGATTGCTGTGTTCCGCATGGGTTGATGGGATTGCTGTGTTTCCTGGGTTGATGGGATTGCTGTGTTTCCTGGGTTGATGGGATTGCTGTGTTTCCTGGGTTGATGGATTGCTGTGTTTCCTGGGGTTGATGGGATTGCTGTGTTTCCTGGGGTTGATGGGATTGCTGTTTTCCTGGGATTGATGGGATTGCTGTGTTTCCTGAGGCTGATGGGATTGCTCGTTTTCCTGGGTTGATGGGATTGCTGTGTTTCCATGGGTTGATGGGATTGCTGTGTTTCCTGGGGTTGATGGGATTGCTGTGTTTCCTGGGTTGATGGGATTGCTGTGTTTCCTGGGTTGATGGGATTGCTGTGTTTCCTGGGTTGATGGGATTGCTGTGTTTCCTGGGGTTGATGGGATTGCTGTGTTTCCTGGGTTGATGGGATTGCTGTGTTTCCTGGGGTTGATGGGATTGCTGTGTTTCCTGGGTTGATGGGATTGCTGTGTTTTCCTGGAGTTGATGGGATTGCTGTGTTTTCCTGGAGTTGATGGATTGCTGTGTTTCCTGGAGTTGATGGGATTGCTGTGTTTCCTGGGGTTGATGGGATTGCTGTGTTTCCCTGGGTTGATGGATTGCTGTGTTTCCTGGGATTGATGGGATTGCTGTGTTTCCTGGAGTTGATGGGATTGCTGTGTTTCCTGGAGTTGATGGGATTGCTGTGTTTCCTGGAGTTGATGGGATTGCTGTGTTTCCTGGGATTGATGGGATTGCTGTGTTTCCTGGAGTTGATGGGATTGCTGTGTTTTCCTGGAGTTGATGGGATTGCTGTGTTTCCTGGGGTTGATGGGATTGCTGTGTTTCCTGGGGTTGATGGGATTGCTGTGTTTCCTGGAGTTGATGGGATTGCTGTGTTTCCTGGAGTTGATGGGATTGCTGTGTTTCCTGGAGTTGATGGGATTGCTGTGTTTCCTGAGGTTGATGGGATTGCTGTGTTTCCTGGGGTTTATGGGATTGCTGTTTTTCCTGGAGTTGATGGGATTGCTCTGTTTCCTGAAGTTGATGGGATTGCTGTGTTTCCCTGGAATTGATGGGATTACTGTTTTTCCTGGGGTTGATGGGATTGCTGTGTTTCCAGGAGTTGATGGGATTGCTGTGTTTCCTGAGGTTGATGGGATTGCTGTGTTTCCAGGAGTTGATGGGATTGCTGTGTTTCCTGAGGTTGATGGGATTGAGTTTTTTCCAGGGGTTGATGGGATTGCTGTGTTTCCAGGAGTTGATGGGATTGCTGTGTTTCCTGAGGTTGATGGGATTGCTGTGTTTCCAGGAGTTGATGGGATTGCTGTGTTTCCTGGAGTTGATGGGATTGCTGTGTTTCCTGGAGTTGATGGGATTGCTGTGTTTCCTGGGGTTGATGGGATTGCTGTGTTTTCTTGGGGTTTATGGGATTGCTGTCTTTCCCTGGAGTTGATGGGATTGCTCTGTTTTCCTGAGTTGATGGGATTGCTGTGTTTCCCTGGGTTTGATGGGATTGCTGTGTTTCCTGGGGTTGATGGGATTGCTGTGTTTCCTGGGTTGATGGGATTGCTGTGTTTCCTGAGGTTGATGGGATTGCTGTGTTTCCTGGGTTGATGGGATTGCTGTGTTTCCTGGGTTGATGGGATTGCTGTGTTTCCTGGGTTGATGGGATTGCTGTGTTTCCTGGGTTGATGGGATTGCTGTGTTTCCTGGGTTGATGGGATTGCTGTGTTTCCTGGGTTGATGGGATTGCTGTGTTTCCTGGGTTGATGGGATTGCTGTGTTTCCTGGGTTGATGGGATTGCTGTGTTTCCTGGGTTGATGGGATTGCTGTGTTTCCTGGGGTTGATGGGATTGCTGTGTTTCCTGGGGTTGATGGGATTGCTGTGTTTCCTGGGTTGATGGGATTGCTGTGTTTCCTGGGTTGATGGGATTGCTGTGTTTCCTGGGTTGATGGGATTGCTGTGTTTCCTGGAGTTGATGTGATTGCTGTGTTTCCTGGGTTGATGGGATTGCTGTGTTTCCTGGGTTGATGGGATTGCTATGTTTCCTGGGGTTGATGGATTGCTGTGTTTCCTGGGTTGATGGGATTGCTGTGTTTCCTGGTGTTGATGGGATTGCTGTGTTTCCTGGTGTTGATGGGATTGCTGTGTTTCCTGGGTTGATGGGATTGCTGTGTTTCCTGGGTTGATGGGATTGCTGTGTTTCCTGGGTTGATGGATTGCTGTGTTTTCCTGGACTTAATGGGATTGCTGTGTTTCCTGGGTTGATGGGATTGCTGTGTTTCCTTGGGTTGATGGATTGCTGTGTTTCCCTGGGGTTGATGGGATTGCTGTGTTTCCTGGGGTTGATGGGATTGCTGTGTTTCCCTGGGGTTGATGGGATTGCTGTGTTTCCTGGGTTGATGGGATTGCTGTGTTTCCTGGGTTGATGGGATTGCTGTGTTTCCTGGGGTTGATGGCTTTGCTGTGTTTCCTGGGGTTGATGGGATTGCTGTGTTTCCCTGGGATTGATGGGATTGCTGTGTTTCCTGGGGTTGATGGGATTGCTGTGTTTCCTGAGGTTGATGGGATTGCTGTGTTTCCTGGGATTGCTGTGTTTCACTGGAGTTGATGGAATTGCTGTGTTGGGAAGTTGGTGACTCACCTGCGGCCAGGGTTTGGAATGCTGCCGAGAGAAAGTGAGTAAATAGGTTACACGTGTTGCTAGCCAGCCTGACAAGAGTGAATTCAAACCCACGTAAACGGCTCCCATTTACTCCATAATACTGTTATACCCTGTGGGTATTTATATTCTCTTGAAAGTGCTCGTTAAATAAGTGTTAATGACCAAAGTTCTATGTTTAGACTTCCCTGATTCTCTGGTATTTGACACGCAATTCCCTGCCGTGCCGTTTTTTTCTCTTTGCCAGGGAGAGCTGAAATCACAGTGGCGTCAAACTGTGACATGAGCTCCCCTGCCCCAAGAGCATGTTAACCAGGCAGCTAACTTCCGTTCTCCTGCAGCAAGAAGCAATTTGAAAGGACTGGCTTGTGAAGACGACTGTGCAGCAATTTAGCCTGCTCGCTTGGCATGGGGTGTGATGGGGAATTTCGGGAACAAGTGGAGTGGGGAGAGAAAGGAAACAAAACTATTTGGAGAATACTTCTCAGGAAATCCTCTGCGATGCTCTGAGGGAGCTTACCGTTCACGTTTGCATCTTTACACTCTAAATATGCTGCAGGCTATCTAACTGCTGGCAAGATATTTATTGAGTAGGAGAGGGGCGGACCATATATTTGATTGCGTTACCACAGCAGCAGATGTATCATATATTCCTTCCTCTTTTATGATTTTGCATGCCTGAAAAAGTAGTTTCCCATGTCCACCCCTCAACAACTTACATTTATACAGCACCTTTAACCTAGTAGAAACATCCCAAAGTGCTTCACATGAGCGTTATCAGACAAAATTTGACACTGAGCCACAAAAAGTGATATTAGGACAGGTGACCAAAAGCTTGGTCAAATAGGTAGGTTTTAAGGAGCGACTTAAAGGAGGGCGGAGAGGTTTAGGGAGGGAATTCCAGAGCTTAGGGCCTAGGCAGCTGGAGGCACAGCCACCAATGGTGGATCAATTAAAATTCGGGATGTGCAAGAGGCCAGAATCGGAGGAGCGCAGAGATCTTGGAGGGTTGTAGGGTCGGAGGAGGTTACAGAGCTGGGGAGTGGTGAGGCCATGGAGCGATTTGAAAACAAGGATGAAAATGTTAAAATTGAGGCTTTGCCAGACTGGGAGCCAATGTAGGTCAGTGAGCACAGGGGTGATGGGTGAACGGGACTTGGTACAAGTTAGGATACAGGCAGCAGAGTTTTGGATGAGCTCAAGTTTACGGTGGTTTGAAGGTGGGAGGTCGGCCAGGAGAGCATCAGCGCCCTTTGGCTGCAGTATGTACTCGTTACAGGCGGGACAGCAGAAACTCACAAAGCTTACTTCAACAGCACCTCCATATCCCACAACCCCTACTACTGAGTAGGACTAGAGCAGCAACATTGTGGGAACACCATCACCTTGCCAAGTCACGCACCACCATTCCTTAAGCGTCGCTGGATCAAAATCCCGGAATTCCCTATCAAGAGCCATCATGGGAGCACTATCACCTCAAGGAAGGCAATGGTTCAAGAAGTCACCCCACCACCATCACCTTAAAGACAGCAGTGGTTCCAGAAGACACCCCATCAGTATCACCACAGGGGAACTAAGGATGGGCAATGAATGTGGCCTTGCCATCATCACCCACATCCTGTGAAGCGATTCAAAACAAAAAGTAGAATCCCACATCAGTTACCATTAGATCAACCCACCTCCAGTATCTGATGTAGTGTGAACTTGCTGGGACTGCCAGAGAGGCAGTGGGATAGCAGTAATATTCAGAGCATGTATGCCAACTTAGCCTGCCCAAAACTTCCCTTTATGGTGGCTATGTGCCGATAAGAATTATATTTCTTTTAACTGCAATGGAAAGAACAGTGTTTGAGACGAAAACGTTTTTCATCATGAATTAATTATTTTCTCTTCGAAACTATGCTGTGAATGTTGCTCCGCATTTCCTCCTCTCTAAACACTATCCTTTGAACATGCTTTTCATTGTCTGCTGATTGAAATCGTCCTTCATTCGGCTGCTCAATCAATCAGTGATATTCCAGTATACCAGTGGTCTTTCCCAAGTGCTGGCATTGCCATTGGACGGCCAGGCACAGATGATGCCAGGGATTACTTCCATCATTTGATCCGGATCCGAGACAGATCAAATTTGGAACGTTTCCAAATATGCCCATTTTGGATTAATTCGGATCAAGATGACACATACTGGTGGTAATTGCAGCTTCCCAATCCTAGCTCCAATGTTATGGCTTAAGGTCATACTACGCTGGATCAATGACCGCCAAAAAACAAAGACTTGCATTTCTATCGCACCTTTCAAGGCCTCGGGACCTCCCAAATGCTTTACAGCCACTGAAGTACTTTTGGAGTGTAGTCACTGTTGTAAATTAGGAAACGTGGCAGCCAATTTGCGCACAGCAAGCTCCCACAAACAGCAATGAAATAATGATCAGATAATCTGTTTTAGTGATGTTGGTTGAGAGATAAATTGGCCAGAAATCCCCAGCTCTTCTTCAAAATTGTGCCGCAGAATCTTTCACATCCACCTGAGGGGGGCAGACATAAATCTGTGCTCCCAGCAGAGCCCCCACCCTGGAGGGCAGGGCTGTAGTCACAGAATCATAGAAATTTACAGCACAGAAGGAGGCCATTCGGCCCATCTTGTCCGTGGCGGCCGACAAAGAGCTAGACCTGTCCCACTCACCGCCCCACCCCTCCAATTGCCTACCCTGAGCTCCCTGCAAGCACGGGCTCTCTGCTGGGTATGTGGGATTGCAGAATTACTCCTTATATATTGGCTGTGGCCATTGATTCAAAACTGGTGGAGGGTCTCTCTCTGAACAATCTAACTCTTCCAGCGTTTTCTGTTTCTCTCGGTTTTTTTTAATAGATTTATTGGATTTAAAGAGAAGTCCTTGCATTGGCAACATTGATCCACCAGAATATCATAACATTTTCAGCTTTGATATCATTCCCTTGATGAGAGTGATAGCTCTGCAGGGATGCTGCTTGTTCACGAACTGCCTTCGGCTCCTTTCACTTCTGGATTTGCCTTTGATTTTTTAACAGCTGCTAAACGCAGTGCAAAGGTGCTTGAATCTGTGACCCAGGTTCAGATCAACTACAGAGAAAATCTCCACTGTTAAAATCATAGAATCATACAGCACAGAAGGAGGCCGTTCGGCCCATCGTGCCTGTGTCGGCTCTTTGAAAGTGCTGTCCAATTAGTCCCCACTCTTTCCCTGCAAATTTTTCCTTTTCAAGTATATTTTCAATTCAAATTGGTTTTGCAGCATCTAATGACTGAATGGGAATTGCAAAGAGTTTAAACCTAATCTGCCCGTCGGGGAAACTGATGGGATCGGGGGCAATGTTGCTTTTACAGCCCGCCTGATTTTACTCTCCATTGAAGTCACTATTCCACCCGATCCCGTGGGATTCCCGCCCAGCGAGTTAGGTTAAAATCACCCCCCCCCATATATTTATATTTTATATGCACCTATTGTAGAACTTGAGATCTTGAATAGGCCTTGTCTTGGTGAACCTATTCCTTTGGCAGGATGGTGATTAGACCCTGGGTGGAGTCAGGTTTAGCATTCTTAGGTTAACATGTCGAGCATCCTGTCAGTTGGAATCAGTAATACACAGAGAGCTAAATTCTGCTGATTCTCTCATAGTTCAGTAGCTAAGATTCGAGGTGCCGCAGGAGATACTGGAGACACATTAAGCAGCATTGTTTATTGGTGAGGTGCGGAGGAGTCGGGGGGGGCTGAGAACAAGTAAAGGTTCAGTCACAATTCGAATCATAAGTCTATATTTTGCTGGTAAATTGTGTTGCCTACGGTTTATTGCTGAATACAAGTTTTTTTCATATACAAAATGGTGAGACTTCAGACACTCGCTCCATAGCGCCACCTCCGCAGTGCCACCTACTGGCCAGAGGGTGCATCTGCAGCGTTACGGGCAACTGTTTACGTGGCAGTATTTATTCTTTCGCTGTCTAAAGCCTGAGAGATCGCAAAGGGGCTTGCGACATATCCAAACAGCGATTAAAGAACTGCCAGGTGTCTATCCAAAGGGAAAGGGAGGCGAGAGATCCTTTGTTGGAGAGTTACTGCTTTGGGGAAGAGAAAAATGAATGCTTTCTTTCACATGCCTGCTGATAGCTGGCTCGCAGCAGCATCTGTGTAGGCCTGGGAGCAGCTCACCTGCCTGTCTCCATGGTAATGTTCATCACATGGCACATGGTGACAGATGGGAAATTCTATTTGATGGCCTCATATATATTGAAAAGCAAAAGCCTGAATTCAGTCCAACGGTTCAAGCCCCACTCCAGTACTTTAGCACATTAATTAAGCTGCCACTCCAGTGTAGTATTGAGGGAGTTCTGCATTGTCTGAGGTGCAGTCTTTTGGATGAGACATTAAACTGAGGTTGTGTCTGCCTGTTGCAGTGATTCAGGCGAATGTCAAAGATGCTATGGTATCATTTGAAGAACACACATCACCATCATTGCTGTTTGTGGGATCTTGCTGTGTGCAAAATGGCTGTCGCTTTTACCTACATAACAGTCACCACATTCGAAGTGATTCACTGCATGTGAAGCACTTTGAGAGGTCTATGAGAGACATGATAAGACGCTTATCTAAATATGAACTTGACTTTCATTCAGGATTACAGAACCTTCGCTCTTTAAGTAAAACAGCGAGTAAAAGAAGGAACTTGCATTTATATAGCGCGTTTCACAATCACAGGACGTCCCAAAGCACTTCACAGCCAATTACTTATTTTTGAAACGTAGTCACTATTGTAACGGAGGCAGACAGGGACAAACTGAAGGGAAAATTGGCCTGAAAGCTAATCTTAATATGCTCAAAACAGTTCATTGTAATAATGTTTATCGTACAAAACAAGTGTGCCCGTCAGTTGCAGCAGAAGAGCAAAGTTCAAGCTGCAGCACCACTTGACAATGTGGCCGGATCCACAGTGATGTCCTTTGAGTTTCTTCACGATGCTAATTAATGAACAAAGTAACTTCAGGTGAAAATAATAGGCAAGTTAATTAGATTTAAGCTGTATTCATGTTTCGTAATGAATGGATTGAAGAATCCAAACAACGCATCCATGGGCAAAACAGCTACAAATGCTTCAGCGTTAAGCTCTTCCAAGTGTTTAATTCTCCTGATGGAGATCAGCGCATTAGGATAAAAACAGCCTCTTATTATTCCAATTTAAAGCAGATCCGCTTACAAATACATACAGACTGACTCTGTGGGATCGCTGCAAACAATGGCCCAGAAATTAGACTTCGATGGTTGCCGCGGGGGTAAGGATCCGGCGTGATCTTACCTACCGCGCCTGCCTTTATGGTTCGGGCCCACACGAACTTCGGGTCCCGGGCCTCTCCCTGGTGCCGGCGCGCAGTGTGTGCGTGTCCCAGAGGCACAGTTAGTTCGATGCGACCTCTGGGATCACGTGGGACATGGAGAGCCAATGGCAGCACACCATCTTTCATTCATAGTTTTGACAGGAGAACTGTCAAAACTATGAATACAAATTGCCCCCAAAAGAACAGCTAAACCTCAAATAAATTTTTTTAAAAACCCATCACATTAATAAAATAACTATAGTTAAATAAATTAACCACTTTAAACAAAAATTTAAATTTTTGAAAAAATTTAAATTCTTTTTAAAAGTTATAAAAATAAACTTACCTTTCTTTAAAGTCTCTAAAAAAGATAAACCTGTTGAAAAAAATTTAAAATAATACTTAATTAACTACTTACCTTGTTAAAAGGGGGTCTTACGCCTCCTTTCTTCATGTGTAAAATCTTCAATACTTACCCTCGCGTTGAAACCTGAAAAAAAACCTAAGTGTGCTGCGTGCGCACAGCCTGTAGTGCGCACATGGTTCACTTAGGAACCGCCCCCTTAGCAATATCGGAAGTGCCGGTTTCCCGCGCATGCGCAGTGCATGCAGGAAACCGGCACTTTGGGACCGAATACGCGAGAGTACACAGTTCGTACTCTCCCGTATTCAGCCGAAGTTTTGGGCCAATATGTCAGTATATGGATCAGATTATAGCAGCAACCAATTGGAGAGGTTGCCAGCACTCAACAGGTGGCCGATAGCCTTGAAGTTAAACAGTGTCTCTGATTCAAGGTATGCAGGATCCATTGGATAGTCTACACTAGCCGATGAGCAGCCATTAGGAACAGGAGGAGGTCATTCAGCCCCTCGTGCCTGCTCTGCCATTCAGTTAGATCACGGCTGATCACCACCTAACAAGCAATATCCCATGGAACGTAGAGTGTTCCTCCCATGTCATGTGTTGGTAGTACTGGGAGGTGGGGGGAAGGTTTGTTCTACCTCTCTTGATGTTGTGTGATATTTAACTGCCATTCTCCAAGAGCTGTGGCAGATCAAAGTGAAAAACTCAAAACTGCATAACTCACCACAGGCAATTGAAACTTCGGTGTGGATTTGTGTCTTTTACATAACATCCTGGAAGCTGGATTTTTTTTTTTACTCCTAGCTTTTCGCATTCACTGAGCGCAGGCTTCAATCTATTCTCTCTGCTTATGTATCATCCATTCCTGATAATTTAAGGTCTTCACTTAAAAAAAGGAATTATCCAACAATTTAAATTAATCACTGTAGGTAACACCGCAAAATGGGTGTTTAGTGCTAAAAAAATTGACTTATCTGATACTTTGAATTAAGAGTTGACTGTGTGGAATAGGAGTAAGGAGAAAGAACTTGCATTTCTACAGCACCTTTCACGACCTCAGGACATCCCAAAGCACATGGCAGCCAATAAAGTACTTTTGAAGTGTAGTCACTGTTGTAATGTAGGAAACGCGGCAGCCAATTTGTGCACAGCAAGCCCCCACAAACAGCAATGTGATAAATGACTGGATCATCTGGTTGAGGGATAAATGTTGGCCAGGACACCAGGAAAACTCCCCTGCTCTTTCAATACTGCCATGGGATCTTTTATGTCCACCTTAGCGAGCAAACAGGGCCTTGGTTTAATGTCTTATCTGAAAGACGGCACCCTCGACAGTGCAGCACTCCCTCAGTACTGTACTGTAGCATCAACCTAGGTTTTGTGCTCAAGTCTCTGGAGTGCCCTGAACCCACAACCTTCTGCCTCAGAGACAGGAGTGCTACCACTGAGCCACGGCTGATAATTGTCAGTGTTAAACCGAAGCGTGCAGATTACTTTGTCTGAACTAGACAGGATGCAACAATCCCAAAACATGCTCAATGCAATGTTAGCAACATGTTGTGCATAGTCTGTATTAACCCTTAAACCACTGCAGACCAGTTTACTCATCCGAGAGGATTCCTTTAGGAGCTGCCAATAAGCGGACTCATTAGTCAGCAGAATGGGATTGCGGAATCACCCCCTCGTATGTGAAATGCTTTGGAACATAGGAGGAGGCCATTCAGCCCGTCGACCCTGTTCCACCATTCAATTAAATCATGGCTGATCTGTGTCTTAACTCCATCTACCCGCCTTGGTTCCGTAACCCTTAATACCCTTACCGAACAAAAATCTATCAATCTCAGTTTTGAAATTTTCAATTGACCCCCAACCTCAACAGCTTTTTGGGGAGAGAGTTCCCGATTTCCACTACCCTTTGTGTGAAGAAGTGCTTCCTGAAATCACCCCATAACGGCCTGGCTCTAATTTTAAGGTTATGCCCCCTTGTTCTGGACTCCCCCACCAGAGGAGATAGTTTCTCTCTCTCTACTCTAGCAACTCCTTTAATCATCTTAAACACCTCAATTAGATCACCCCTCAATCTTCTATACTTTGAGATGTTCTGGAGAGTTAACTTGAATAGGAGTCTTTCAATTTCTTTCCCACACATGCCTCCATTTCCTCCTTGCACTGCTACTCAGCCTCTAAATGCCTCCGATTCATTCTAAAATTAGTATTGAATTTAATTCTATTGTGTCTGCCAACACAGTCTAAAGAAACTGGGTTACAGCACACAGGATTTTGTTTTTATTTAGCTGGGAGAGACTCACATATATTTTGCATATGCAAGCTTTCGGGAGCGTAGCCGTCAGGAAGATTATAAAAAGAAACAACTTTATTAAGCCGTAGAATTAAAGGTGTCCCATTGACGGGAGAAATGTCTACTGTGTAATAACTACAACATGAATACAGAATGTGATCTACTAGCTGCTTGTGGCACCCTAACTCTTGCCCCAGCTATCTCAGTACGGGCCAGGGTGGACTTTGGGCAACGGCGGGGTCGAGCTTGGCTGCAATGTCCTCTGTGGTACAATAGTATTCGACGGTGTCATCGACCGGTTGCCCACGAAGAAAAATGACAGTTTTTGGCAAGACACTGGAGCACACCCCCATCCATGAGGCAGATTGAACCTGGACTCGTTCAGCCTGTAGGGTTTAGTACCAGACATCGCCCTAAGCCATCAAGGAAACTGCCTTTACATTTATTTAGACAAGCAGTGTGAGACGACCTTCAAGAGCTAGTCTCACCATGTATCGGATTCACCGCTTGCTGCAGAGAAACCAGTGAGAGGCACAGTTTTTAAAAAGTGCATGAACTCACCGAGAAACATTTTAAACTTCATTTAACTTTTTTAATGTTAACAAAGAGAGTGAACTGCCCTGTCAACCTTAAAATCTCACCAGCCATTGTCCAGAGTTCTGCTCACATGTGAAGCATTTACAGACTTCAGTTCCCCCTGGCCAGAGAGCAGTGCGGAGCCAGTGGTATAACCTGGGCCTGTCAGCCCTGTGCTATTCTGAGCAGGTACCTCTCGCCACCTGATACCTGCAATGCAGCATGTGTCTTTGTTGTGGTTAGAAGTCACTGAAAAATGATACGACCTTTTGAGCAATAATAAGGCAGGTATAATCTCCCCAGAACTCTGTGAAGTGAGAGTTTAAAAAAGGAAACACTTTTTGTCGGAATAAACAGTTCATAATATCTGTCGAGTGACATGTTGCAGATCATTCCTTCGCAGTCTGTCTGTTAGCATTTTTGGGCAATGAACGAAATGGGAAGAGACTGGAATTTACATTAGTGCCTTGAGATATATTGCACTTTGAGGTAAAAGCTGCCCTGGTTTTTTTCTCTTTATTTGGATTTTTCGAATGGAGGCTAGTAGAATGTTCCGCAGACGTTCTTTGAGTTGTAAAAATTTCTATATAGCTTAGGGATCGTGTCGAAAGTACACAAGGTAAAAAAAACAAAAATGTAACCATACACTCGACTATCCGTGGGATGCCGAGAGAAGGGGGGAAACTACTGCAGCTCATCTAAATAGATGTGAAGAGGGTCACCGAGCTGACATGCACATTGTCTGGTGTTGAACTGAGCCATGTAGGGCAGGCAGGTCCTCGGATTGATCAGTGTGGTGTGTGCTGGGTGAGCCATAGTCAGCCGCAATGCTCCTGGGCAAGGGAGAGAGGAGGTGGGGGGCAGAAATCAGCCAGGATGCCACCTGCTGATTCACGTTCTGTGACTATTTCTGGAAGGTGCACCATTTTGGACTTTGGTCTCCACATCTGGAGCACTGCGTTCAGTTCTGGGCACCGCACACCTCTGGAAAGAGATATTGGCCTTGGAGGGAGTGCAGCTCAGATTCACCAGCACGATATGCGGGCTTAGCGGGTTAAGTTATGAAGTCAGGTTACATAGACCATGGTTGTATTCACTTGAATATAGATGATTGAGGGGTGATCTAATTGAGGTGTTTAAGATAGGGTGACCATATTTTCGAAACCAAATCCAGGGACACACAATATGCGAGCACAGCAAAGTAGCCAGCTCGCATTTCAAAAAAACCAGCATGACGACTTTGTTGCTTCTGCTAGTGGAATACACGTGGAGACAACACCATTTTGACTTAATACCAAATCTCGAATCTTTCGTCTGTTCTGGCAATAGTGCTGTATCATCTATGCTCGTTCCCGTAATACCCTATTTTATTTCTCAACTTTAAATCTGTTCCAAACAGACTGAGATTTTCCCTATAAGGTGTGAAACACCTCTGTCTCAGAAGACTTCAGAAACCTCTTCCCGGTGGGAGAATTTAGAGCTGGCCTTATTCAGTAAAAAAGAACATGATGCGCAATACTAATCGGAGGTAAAGCACCCGCCAGCTCTCACTGTGCCCACGGCTTTACCCGCGCATTTTAAAGGTTGTGCCCTCCAGCCAGTCACTATTGGCCGATACACGGGGTCAGGTGACTCAATCCCCCCAGAGTGCAGTGCGGCCCGAGCTATCGATGGGGCCTTTTCTCCGCCGCGCTGCATTGTGGGAAGGCCAGGCCATCATCGTCGCCTCCGTTCAACCGGCTCCTGGAATCCGTTCCTGAGCTCAAAGTGGTGGGAACAGGCCGAGAATCTCCCCCCGGGGTTTTTGTACTTTCACATTTAAAAAAAATAAGGATTCTACACGGGAACGAGTTTTCTGAACCGGGGACTCTTCCGGGGATGTTGTTTGCCCGGGGATACAGTACCTACCCACAGGAAGACAAATGGTATGTTGGCCTTCATTGCAAGAGGATTTGAGTACAGGAGCAAGGATGTCTTACTACAGTTATACAGGGCCTTGGTGAGATCACACCTGGAGTACTGTGTGCAGTTTTGGTCTCCTTACCTAAGAAAGGATATACTTGCCATAGAGGGAGTGCAGCGAAGGTTCACCAGACTGATTCCTGGGATGGCAGGACTGTCGTATGAGCAGAGATTGGGTCGACTAGGCCTGTATTCACTAGAGTTTAGAAGAATGAGAGGGGACGTCATTGAAACGTATAAAATTCTGACAGGGCTAGACAGACTGGATGCAGGGAGGATGTTTCCCCTGGCTGGGGGGTCTAGAACGAAGGGTCACAGTCTCAGGATACGGGGTAGGACATTTAAGACTGAGATGAGGAGAAATTTCTTCACTCAGAGGGTGGTGAACCTGTGGAATTCTCTACCACAGAAGGTTGTGGAGGCCAAGTCACTGAATATATTTAAGAAGGAGATAGATACATTTCTCAACACAAAAGGCATCAAGGGGTATGGGGAGTGAGCGGGAATATGGTATTGAGATAGAAGATCAGCCATGATCATATTGAATGGCGGAGCAGGCTCGAAGGGCTGAATGGCCTACTCCTGCTCCTATTTTTCTATGTTTTTCTATGTTTCTAATCCGGGGACTGTCCCCAGAAAATGGGGGTGTATGGGCTGCCTAGTTTAAGATGATTAAAGGATTTGATAGGGTAGATAGAGAGAAACTATTTCCTCTGGTGGAGGAGTCCAGAACACCTTGAAATTAGAGCGAGGCCGTCCAGGGGTGACTTCAGCAAACACTTCTTCACACAAAGGGTAGTGGAAATCTGTTACTCTCCCCCCCAAAAAGCTGTTGAGATCGATCAATTTTTGCTAGACATGGGTATTAAGGGTTACGGAACCAAGGCAGGTAAATGGAGTTAAGATACAGATCAGCCATGATGTAATTGAATGGCAGAACAGGCTCGAGGGGATGAATGGCCTACTCCTGTTCCTATCATATTACACGTCATTTTGCCTGCTTGAGCTGCAGTGACATTTAGCTGAGATGCTGGTGCCAGACAGATGCCAGAATCCAGTGATGCGCACTCTTCAAGTGAACTTGAGGGGCCCGGAGTGTTGAGTCAATCCAGGTCAGAACTGGCTGAAAAGAGATACTGTCAGGAATAATTAAACAGAGCACGGAGAATGTTCTGCACTAAACATTGGCCCGGCCCCATTAATCTTATCGCCAGCAAGCTCCGGAACTGTTTAAAGTGAGCTGGAACTCGCTGGAACCAGTGGGCATGCGGTACTAGCTCATTAACAACAACAACAACAACTTGCATTTATATAGCCCCTATATCAGAATAAAACGTCCCAAGGCACTTCACAGGAGCGATTATCAAACAAAATTTGACACCGAGCTACATATGAAGATATTAGGACAGGTGACCGAAAGCTTGGTCAAAGAGGTAGGTTTTAGGGAGCGTCTTAAAGGAGGAGAGAGAGGCAGAGAGGTTTAGGGAGTGAATTCCAGAGCTTAGGGCACAGACAGCTGAAGGCACGGCCACCAATGGTGGAGTGATGAAAATCAGGAATGCGCAAGAGGCCAGAATCGGAGGAGCGCAGAGATCTTGGAGGGTTGTAGCATTGGAGGAGGTTACAGAGATGGCGAGGGGTGAGGCCATGGAGGGATTGGAAAACAAGGATGAGAATTTTAAAATGGAGGCATTGTTGGACTGGGAGCCAATGTAGGTCAGTGAACACAAGGGTGATGGGTGAACAGGACTTAGTGTGAGTTAGGATACGAGTTAGTAACCTGCGAGACACAGCGAAAAGCTGCATCCTGGTAACCGTGCCAGTTTGCCATGTGTGGTGGTAATAGTGGCTGGTGTCACCTCTCCACGAGGATAGGATAATCAAGACTCCTGTGTGGATTTTTTCCCCTCTCAACGGTACATGGAGAGATTAGATTTGGTCCATTTATTAAAAAAAATGTTGTTTCAGATTTAATTTTTTGACGCATATCTGAGTTTAGACGAATGTCCCTGTGCTCACATCTGGTGTCGATGTGAGCTGGCTGTTTCACTCAGATGGCAAGCAAAGAACAAGAGGACACAAGCTTACAATTATCTAGCCTGGAGCAAGTCTCGGTGTTGGTAGAAACCTTCCCCACCCCCCTCCCCCCACCCTCCAGGAAAAGAAGCTGGGGCCGAGACAGCTTAAGGAGCTGGATAAATATCTGGGAATGGAACAGGAGAGTATCAATTGAGATCCATGGGTTTCTGTACTTGTGGAGATGTGGGAAGGGGACAAGGGGGGGGACAAGCTATCGGCAGAGGACAGCAGGGCAGGGTTGAGTAGTGGAGATGTGAAGGTAGATGAATGTCCTGGAGATGACATTTTGGTGATCAGAGAGTATTTAAACAGAAGTTTTCCTGCGGTGATTAAATGGATGAGGGAGAATTCATGAGAAGATAAAACTGTACACGGTATGTGGAAGCAATGAGTGAAATGCCCTGAATGGCCTTTTCTCATTGCAGGTTCTGACCCAGAGAGAAAGCATGAGATCAATCATTCAGACCAGCTCTTCGTACATCCTGCGAAACACTGGATCTGAACAAAGTTCCCCCAATTTTTGGCTTTTAAGATTTGCAGATCAAAGTCAAGGTAATGGATGCCAGTCAACACCAAGGCACAGCGATTGTTTTACTTTTCATTTCTCCCTCACTGAGTTCTTTTCCCCATCGCCCCTGAAGTCACCGCCCCCTGTTGGGATACAGTCCGACCGGTGCTGGCTGCTCTCCAGTCCTTCAATTAAGTGAGGGTTCTTCAGGACAGAGGCTAGACGGTTGAGTATTGGCACGCTATTAAAATGTTGGGAGAGGAGCATCACAACCGAACCCCAATCACTGGACATTGAGCAGCAATGGGAGCCCGTGGCTGAGTTTCCCCCTCACTGGTGCAGGAGCATGGTGTTCAGTGGTAGGGCCTTGTCATTTTCCCAGGTGAGATCGTCTGATGCAACACAGACCAGTGATAGGCTTTGCTGGTTTGTATGGCCTGGTACCACAGTGGACCTTGTACTTATCAACTCAGACAAACGTGGTCCTGTGTGTTTATTTGACAGTTGGATACAAAATGCCACATACTTTCCCCCCAATGTTTTATGTTATTTTGTACATTGGGTTAGCTCACATGGTATGTGTAAAACTCTGCCTACTGC
Source organism: Squalus acanthias (assembly GCA_030390025.1). Lineage (NCBI taxonomy): Eukaryota > Metazoa > Chordata > Chondrichthyes > Squaliformes > Squalidae > Squalus > Squalus acanthias. Next base: position 38,938,697 of record CM059447.1, on the reverse strand, counting down.
CTCCTAACTCGCACCAAGTCCAGTTCACCCAAGCTCGCTGACCCACATTGGCTCCCGGTCCGGCAATGTCTCAATATTAAAATTCTCATCCTTGTGTTCAAATCCCTCCATGGCCTCGCCCCTCTCTATCTCTGTAACCTCCTCTAGCCCTACAACCCTCCGAGATCTCTGCGCTCCTCCAATTCTGGCCTCTTGTGCATGCCCATTTCCTTCGCCCCACCATTGACGGTCGTGCCTTCAGCCGTCTATGGCCTAAGCTCTGGAATTCCCCCATAAACCTCTCCACCTGTCGCTCCCTCTTTAAGATGCTGCTGAAAATCTACATCTTTGACCAAGCGTTTGGTCACCTTAGACTCCTTCTTTAGCTCGGTGTCAATTTTTGTATAATTCTGCTCCAGTGAAGCACCTTGGGACGTTTTGCTACGATAAAGGCATTATATCAATGCAAGTTGTTGTTGTGTCGGAGCATGCACTGGTACATTGAGTCTGTTGAAATGATTGCAGTGTTGAATGCTTTGGGTGGGTGAAGATATTTTGTTAACGAAGTTCTGAGCAGCTGGTTGCACAGGGGCTTTGGGGATCTATTGTAGCTTGTTTTGGAGAGGCACTGGGTGGGATCGATGTTTATGGTGCCTTGAACAGGGAGACACTCCCCAGTCTTCCTGCACCTGTCAACCTGACCCCTCTTTCCTGAGGTTGAACGATAATATTTATAAAGCAGGTCTCGTATGAGCTCAGGAAAGGGCCCAGGCAGTGAGAGTTGTGATAACCTGATTGCTTCGAGGGACCTTTAGTTCAGGGCATCTGTTTCTCTCTCTGTGCAAGCCTGGCACAGGAGAACTAATCTTGCTCCTGTTCCCCTCACACCCACACAGCTAGGAATCAAGATGACATGAATCCCACTGAATATTACCAAGGGAGCAGCTCCGAAATCCACCCAGTAACTCCCGTCCCCCCACCCCACCAATGCATTGTTTTTATTTGATCTTATAACCATCTACCTCATCCCTAAATGTGGAGAGCCTTGTGAAAGAGCATGGAGGAGGGGTACAACAGTGTTGGGGGAACAACCTGCAATTTCTGTTTGAAATGCCATCAGGCTCTGCATTGTTTTGCTAGCAAAATACAGAGCAATCTTTTAAAAAGAGAGACACCCACACAGATAAAGGCATCAAGGAGAGAGGTGGGAGTGATGTCTTTACAAATCTTAAGTGTCTGTAATATCCATACATCTGAAACGTCTTCGTTTTTTTAATGGTGCTTTCACATGTTTTATTCTGGCTGGTGGGTGGAAAGGATACCTCAGGGCTCTAGATAGCTATCCTGATTGATGTGAGGGGTACCAATAGGATTGTACCTGCATAAAGCAGCTTGCAAGTTAAGTTAAGCCTTTTGGCACAATGCTATGACTGGGGGCAATGGGTTAGAGCCTCTCGGGCCTGTCCACAAGTCCAACCGGACTAATTGACTAAAGTTATCTCTCTCGCCCTCTACCTTTCTCTTACTTTCTCTCTCTCTCTTTCTGTCTCTTGTCTCTTTCTCTCTGTCTCTCTCAATTTATGAGCAAGCATGAGTCCACAGGACAACACAGCCTACAGTCTGGCATTAATTGCAGCTAAGTTGTCAGTTTAACTCAGAGCTCCTAACAGTGGCTAAATGTGCTGGTGCGGTAGGGAGGTGATCCTTGGGTGCATTAGAGCTTTACTCCTCACCTAGAAATGCCATACCTAACCTGTGTTAGCCATGGCCCAGTGGTAGCATTCTTACCTCGGAGTCAGGAGATCATGGATTCAGGCCCCACTCCAGAGACTTGAGCACAAGCTCTAGGCTGACACTCCAGTGCAGTACTGAGGGGGTGCAGCACTGTTCAGATGAGACATTAAACTGAGGGCTCCGTCTGCCCTCTCAGATGGATGTAAAAGATCCCACGGCACTATTTCGAAGAAGATCATGGGCATTCTCTCCATTTTCCTGGCTAATATTTATCCCTCAACCAACACCATTAAAACAGATGATCTGGTCATTTATCTCATTGTTGTTTGTGGGAGCTTGCTCTGCGCAAATTGGCTGCTGTGTTTCCTACATTACCGCAGTGACTACACTTCAAAAGTACTTCATTGCTGTGAGGCACTTTGGGACTTCCTGAGGTTGTGATAGGCACTGTCCTTTCTTTCTTATGTGCTAGATGCTGACATGCGAAAAAACATTCATTCATTTAACACTGAGCCCCTTGCTGGACAGGAACCCGCAAAAACTGCAGCCACCTCAGTGAAATCCTTAGTTCCAGGTCTTCTAGTTACTCCCTGTTGTCCCAGGCTCTGCAGTGCTTTACAGCTCATGGAGATGTAAGGAATAGGAGTTGGAGTAGGCCATTTGGCCCTTCGAGCCTAGGGGTTGACCATGGCTTCTGACCCCTAGTGAGGATGAGATTTACATAAACTGTCCATGGAATGCTTTAGTTCAGGACAGAACCAGGGGAGCAATGTGTTGAATGGACAAGGTAGTAATGGCCCTCCCATTTTTTTATCGAGAGACCTTGGTGAAGGGCTAAGGACAAAACTGCAGGGTATCACTAAGGCTAAAAGAGTTGGAGAGGGTGCTGAGGAGACTTACTAGAATGGTAATTGAGGGACGTCAGTTATGTGGAGAGACTGGTGAAACTGGGAGCCTTCTCCATCGAGCAGAGAAGGTTAAGGGGAGTTTGAATAGAGGTGTTCAAAATTATGAAGGATTTAGAGTAAATAGGGAGAAACTGTTTCTACTGACATTAGGATCACACGGTGGCATAGTGGTTAGCACTGGTGCCTCATAGCGCCAGGGACCCAGGTTCGAATCTGACCTCGGGTGACTGTCTGTGTGGAGTTTGCACATTCTCCCCGTGTCTGCGTGGGTTTCCTCCGGGTGCTCCGGTTTCCTCCCACAGTCCAAAAATGTGCGGGTTAGGTTGATTTGGCTATGATAAATTGACCCTTAGTGTTAGGGGGGGATTAAATATGTGGGGTTATGGGGATGGGATATGTTAGGGGGAATTAAATATGTGGGGTTACGGGGGTAGGGTGGGATATGTGTACTGTGGGGATTAAAGCAGGGACAGGGTACTGGATTTGGATGATCAGCCATGATCGTATTGAATGGTGGAGCAGGCTCGACGGACCGAATGGCCTACTCCTGCTCCTAGATTCTATGTTTCAATGATCGGTAACCAGAGGTCACAGATTTAAGATAATTGGCAAAAGAACCAGAAGGGGGGATGAGGAAAACATTTTTACGCAGCGAGTTGTTGTGATCTGGAACGCGCTGCCTGAAAGGGCAGTGGAAGCAGATTCAATAGTAACTTTCAAAAAGGAATTGGATAAATACTTGAATAGGAAAAATTTATAGGGCTATGGGGAAAGAGCAGAGGAGTGGGACTAATTGGATAGCTCTTTCAAAGAGCCAACACAGGCACGATGGGCTGAATGGCCTCCTTCTGTGCTATAAGATTCTATGCAGGTGAGGTCCATTAAAATGCATTTGGGCTCAGGTATGAGGGGCTTGAACAAGAAGCACAATCACTACATTAGTGATACTTTCATCTATTAATCAATACTCAAACCTTCACATACAAAGGTTATCAGTGTTAATTGATCAGTAAATCAATAGAGCTCATTTAGGGAAATAGACTGAGAATGGCAAGATGCAGTCCACTAAGAAGGTTTATTGAAAAGAATGCACTGGTGTAAACACATTGTCAATCAGGAAGGAAGTGGGTTTTGAAATGTTTTGACTGAAGACCATATTGATGGGAGAATATTTAATAATGGGTGGTGCTCCCAGCTTTGAAAGCTGTCAACACCTTTCCTTCCTCTTGAGGATCGAGCATTGGTGGCCTTTTCTTTTGACAAAATGTTTTAGTCGACTTTGCAGTCTACCCGAGTCACACATCCACGGCTACCCGGTGTGGAAAAGTGCCATACGGACCACAGGGGTCCCAGATCCTGCGTTGAGTTAGCTGATCTTACCTGGGGTGGTGGTGGGGGAGGGGCTGCAATTGCCCGCCACACCCCTGGGCTGGAGAGAGTCCCTGCTCCTCTATACAATCCAGTGACGCCAGCTGGAAGGGGCACTTGTGTGGATGTGGCTGAGAACAGGGATCTGGCTGTGATGCCACCCTCCATGTCTCAATAGCTTGAGACACTCGTTGCTTAGCCTTATATGCTGAGAATGGTCACTTGGACACGGTCATTTTAAAATTCTCATCCTTGTTTTCAAATCCCTCCATAGCCTCGCCCCTCCCTATCTCTGTAACCTCCTCCAGCCCTACAACCCTCCGAGATATCTACGCTCCTCTAATTCTGGTCTCTTGCCCATTCCTGATTTTCATCGCTCCACCATCGGCGGCCGTGCTTTCAGCTGCTGAGGCCCTAAGCTCTAGAAATCCCTCCCTAAACCTCTCCACCTCTCTAACTCTCCTACTTTAAGACGCTCCTTAAATCCTACCTCTGTGACCAAGGTTTTGGTCAGCTGTCCTAATATCTCTTAATGTGGCTCAGTGTCAAATTTTGTCTGATTACACTCCTGTAAAGCACCTTGGGAGATTTTACTAGGTTAATGGTGCTATATAAATGCTGTTGTTGTCGGCTGAGACTCAGTGGGTGGCACTCTTACCTCTGAGTCAGAAGGTTGTGGGTTCAAGAAAATCTTTGTGGTTCTGTTCCATTTTTTGAATCAAATTCGTCTGATGTCCTTTTTCACCGCAGGCTTCTTTTTATCGATTCATTCAGATCAGCAATGATCAAGAAGTTAAATATTCCTAAGTTGGGAAAGCTACTGAACGGTCCGGTGGTTGAAGCGTTTAAATCCACAGGGAAGGGTGTCCCATGTGCCTGCCGGGTGTCCCATGTGCCTGCCTGGTTCTTCACTGGAACGTGAGATGTTCCCTTTGGAGGTAGCTGAGTGACAATGCAGAAAGATAGTTAGAGATGGCTCTCTTTTCATGATAGGCTCTGAGAGGCACTGAACATCTCTGTGATATGTGAGAGGCTGTCAGAAAAGGTTAAAAAAAAAAAGCATTTTAAAACAGAGACTCCAGGAAAATCCAGTCGGAATATCCTGATTGAAGACTCTTTTCTCCCTTCCCCCTTCTTCTCCTTCAGCAATATTGTGTGCCCAGCAATCATCTCCTGCCAGCCTTTTTCTTTCGTGGAAAGTGGGGCAAAGGCTGAGTTACCTCATGGTACGTCCGTGCACACAGCAGCCGCCAGTGCATTAACACAGAGGAGGAGGTGTGGGTTGGTTGCCCAGCCAGTTGACTGGTGAGTGGTTCCTGGAGCACAAAGTAAGAATTGGTTTGAGGGAAACGGGAAGAATAAGTAAATAAGGACACTATTCTGTTAGAGCCGTTACGTGTTATTATCAGGAAATTACAAGTTATGGCTTCTGTAATTGAAGTAAACTTGACATCGGAATATGGAGGCCTGGCATTATGCCAATCATACAGCTTAACATGGTTAAATAAAGAAAGACTTGCATTTGTACAGCACCTTTCACAACCTCAGGACAAAGCACTTTACAGCCAATGAAGTATTTTTGAAGTGCAGTCACTGTCGTAATGTGGGAAATGTGGCAGCCAATTTGTGCACAGCAAGCTCCAAGAAACAGCAAAGTGATAAATGACCAGATTATCTGTTTTAGGTGTTGTTTGAGGGAAAAATGTTGGCCTGGACACCGGGTGAACTCTCCTGCTCTTCTTCAAATCGTGTTGTGAGGTGTTTTATATCCACCTTGGATGGCAAATGGGTCCTCGATTTAGCATCTCATCTGAAAGCCAGCACCTCCAACAGTGCAGCACTCCCTCAGAGAGTGTCAGCCTAGATTATGTGTTCAAGTCTCCAGGGTGGGACTTTGAACCCACAACCTTCTGACTCAAAGGTGAGAGTGCTAACAGTGAGCCACAGCAAACACAATTGACTTGAATGTTGGGAGTTGGAAATTTAGCTAAACTGGAATGTAACTGATGTTGAGTTCCCACCAAGACCACCTCTATACCCTTAGTCCTACTGCAATTGAATTTTGAAATCTGAAAGGTGTCCTCAACAACCTAGCATGGCTGGAGGACATTGATGATAAATTAAGCTAGGTGCTTAGGTTGCCCTCATACAGACACTGTCACCATGGTAATACAATATTTTTTTCCATCAATTTATTTTCCATCCTTATCCTCCTCACTCTATGCTGAGGTTGAAGGAAGCCAGGTGCACTGATTTCTAGCATGTTAAGAGCCTACAAAACTGTAGGTGCTCTGATTGTTTTAAGTTGATGATACAGCTGTGTGGTTATTAGATAGTTTTCTTTCAGATTTCAGGATACAGGGCATGAGAAATTTGAGACATGACGTGTGGTGAGTGTAGCACGCTTGGGAGGAGCAGGTGACTTTGGACCTACGGTTCCCAAAGCTCTCCACCACTGGGGGTTTCCTCGCCTCATGTCTGGGTCTGTTGTAGACTCATTGATAGAGATTGATTGCTGTGATTAGTCAACAACTCCATTATCATTGTATCGTGCGACTGCCAGGATGGTAGAAGGCGAATTAGATGGACCGTGGTCTTTATTCATCCAGCAATTCCTAAGTTCTTATGATTGCTGAAAGGAGAGCCTTTTCAATGAATTGTCAGTAGTGAGTCTTCTTTTCTTAATTGTTTGTGGGATGTGGGTGACGCTGACAAAGCTACAGTGATTGTCCACCCCTATTTGCCATGACAACTGAGATGCCTTGGGGGCATTAAGAGTCATAGGGGGTGAATTTCAGCAGGGCTGTTCCCTAGCGTCTTATGTAACTTTAGCGGAAGAGCCACCGACAGGTCGTCGGATGAGCGGGAGAAAGCCCACGGAAATTCACCCCCATAGCGTGAGACTGGAGTGACATATTGGCAGGTTCCCTCACTGAGAGAGAGCTGCACTGTCGGAGGTGCCGTCTTTCGAATGAGACGGTAAACCGAGGCCCCGTCTGCCCTCTCAGGCCGACGTAAAAGATCCCATGCCACTATTTTGAAGAAGAGCAGGGGGAGGGGTTCTCCCCCATGTCCCGGCCAATATTTGTCCCTCAACCAACATCACTAAAAACAGATTATCCGGTCATTTATCTCATTGCTGTTTGTGGGACCTTGCTGTGCGCAAATTGGCAGTTGCATTTCCTATGTTACAACAGCGACCACACTTTAAAAGTGCTTAATTGGCTGGAAAGCACTTTAGGACGTCCTGAGGTCGTGAAAAGCGCTGTATAAATGTAAGTTCTTTCTTTCTGAAGGAGACTGATGAACCAGTTGGGTTTATACAAAAGTCCAGCATCTTTCATAGTCATTCTTTACTGATGCCAGCCCACAAATTACTAAACATACTGAATTCAGTACATGGGAAGGGGATTGGAACTCAAATCCCCTGGGTAACCAGCCCAGTACCCATAGCCACTGCGATATGGCGATCACTGTGTTCTCACGGTTGGTATCTATAAATAGCTTTTCTGAGGCTGGAAGGGTAGAGGGTAGCACAACTGAACGAGTCAATCCACAAGACGATTCTCATTTTGCGGAAGTAACGCACCCGGGCTGGTGTGGATTTGCACTCTTCAGCTGCCTGTAGCTCATTGCTCAGCAAGTCCAACTGTTCCATGTGTAATTATGCTCACAAGCTGGGAGGGCACTCCCCTCAACTGTACGCAACTGATAATAACTCTCAGTTGCGGCTCCAGAAATCAGTGGGATTCCCATGATGAGCCCGTCCCATGAGTCAGGGTTTCAGGCTGTGTGCCTTTCTTGCTTCAGTAAATAAGCAGATGTTGAGAATTATTCTTTTTTTCCCGCGTCGGAACCTGATCATAAACGGCTGTTGTTGTCGGTCCGCACTCGCAGCCCCGAGCCATGGTTAGGACTCCTTTCCTTCCCCACTCAAAAAAAGAGACACTGAAAAAACTACATGTGCAGAACCGGACAGCTCCCTGAGGGCAGAGGGTGTCGTGTGAACGGGCCCTTCTGTAACCTCACGTTTTGTCATTGGATGTATAGCTGAAGCCCAGCCATGCTGTGTGCTTTGTTGCAAGGAAATTCTTATGGTAAATATTCCTTCAACAGTGTAGTAAACACAGGGAAAAACGGTTGGAGTATTTTAGGAAGCAGATTGTTTACCCAGTATCGTTTGCTTTAGCACTCCTCAAAATGGGCAATGATGATTACCTAAAGGCCGATGGCAGGAATAATGTTGTTACTTAGAACTGTAGTATCCTAACTTCATTTCAACGTTCGTGTCCCTGACCCTCCATGTTGACGGTGATGGGACAACCTCTCTGCAGGAGATACCGGGAGCTCACTGCATCGCCTCCTGTGTGTGTATTTTTTTTCTATTCGCTTATGGGATGTGGGCACCGCTGGCAAAGCCAGCATTTATTGCCCATCCCGAATTGCCCTTGAGAAGGTGGTGGTGGGCCGTCTTCTTGAACCGCTGCAGACCGTGTGGTGAAGGTCCTCCCACAGTGCTGTTAGGGAGGGAGTTCCAGGATTTTGACCCAGCGACGATGAAGGAACGGCCGATATACTTCTAAGTCAGGATGGTATGTGACTTGGAAGGGAACTTGGAGGTGGTGGTGTTCCCATGCGCCTGCTGCCCTTGTCCTTCTCGGTGTAAGAGGTCATGGGTTTGGGAGGTGCTGCCGAAGAAGCCTTGGTGAGTTGCTGCAGTGTATATTTTTCCCCTCGCCAAATCTTGTAACAGCAATCCCTCCAAACCCCCCTTCCTCTTTGAAGCAATGCTGAACAGCAGGGTCATCTACATGTCGCGGTCACCCGCTGTTACACAGCTCTTGTCAGGAAGCTCTCATTATATAATGAAGATCGAGCCAAGACTATATATATGTGTGGGCCGAGTTTCTGCAGGGAGTGATCCCCAGCTCAGGGTCTGCACTGTTCTTCTGCCGAAGTTATAGAGGAGGAGCAGGAGAACCCATCGCGATTCACCTCCTGGATTTCTACAAAATAAATGAACAGAAATATATATTTTTTTTATGCAGTAGTATAAATATAAAGGTGAAACTTAACCCAGCTCGCCTGGTGAAAAATGGGCGTGGGAGGGGGGCAATTAAAATGGCCACAGCGATCTACCCTCACCGACCCCACTGCTTTCCTGTGAGATGCAATTTTAACCTACTCTTATGAACAGGTGAGAGGGCCACCCGCTGGAAGATGCTGGGGCCCGTCTATAAATATACATATTGGGTTCCCATGATGTCATTGGGGCCCGATTACAATTTTAACCCAGGGACAAGAGGAGCCAGTGCCAGAAGAGACCCAGAAGTTCATTTTTTTTCCTTCTGTTTCCTTGTGGGCCAGGGGAAGCAGGAGTGTCTCCCTCTCCCCCCCCCCCCCCCGATCACGAGGCCCTCCCCCCTTCCCCCATCACAGCCACTTGCATGATTGCCAAGGACCATTCCATCGGGAGCCCCAGCGACAGCCTCTGGCCAACTGACTCTTCCTGCTGGATTTGAGTGGCAGACTGACCAAGCAGATGAGTTCCTGGGAGTTATAATCTCCCTGGCCTCGCTCTACGGTGGGCCAGATAAATTTTGTATCTGCCTCGCCTCCACCACCACCACCGCCCGCACTCCTCCCGCCGGGCCTAGTTAAAGTATATATCGCATAGGCCACTGAGAAAGTGTCATTTACCTTTAAAGCCACATCCCTTTAAGGTTTCTCTCCTGAGCTCCAGGGTAATTGGTGCATCTTTCCAGAGAGAAGTCATGAAACCCATATTTAACCAGTTCAGAAATTATAGATGGATTTCGTATTTAATTATTAATAATCTTAGAATGTGGTTGATTTAAAGAAACAGAAATAAAGATGCCATAAAGAATGAAATATTAATTTAAATGATTAGATTAAAGTGATTATGCATTATTGAAGGCCTCTGATGTGTGATGATTGTTTATGAGTGGTAATCTTGCAAAGGAAGAATGCAGATGGAGTCTGACCACACACTGGGGTAGATCTTGACTTTGTGCTTAAGCCATAATATGGGCCTTCACACTATCGCACAAAGTCAAGATCCTCCCTTCCTCTCCATCCCGTTCCTCTCCATCCCCTTCCATCCCACCTCCTTCCTCCCCTTCCCCCTTCATCCCCATCCCCTTCCTCCCCTCCCCCTCAGGAAACTTGCTTGCAAACTACTGACATGAAAATTGGTTAACAGACAGGAAAAAGAGAGTTAGAATAAATGGGTCTTTTTCGGGGTGGCAGGGATCAGTGCTTGGGCCCCAGCTATTCACAATCTATATCAATGATTTGGATGAGGGAGCCAAATGTAATATTTCCAAGTTTGCTGATGACACAAAACTAGGTGGGGTTGTGAGGAGGATGCAAAGAGGCTTCAAGTCAATTTAGACAAGTTGAGTGAGTGGGCAAATACATGGCAGATGCAGTATAACGTGGATAAATGTGAAGTTATCCATTTCGGTCGGAAAAACAGAAAGGCAGAGTATTATTTAAATGGTGATAGATTAGGAAATGTTGATGTACAAAGGGACCTGGGTGTCCTTGTACACCAGTCACTGAAAGCAAACATGCAGGTGCAGCAAGCAGTTAGGAAGGCAAATGGTATGTTGGCCTTCATTGCAAGAGGATTTGAGTACAGGAGCAAGGATGTCTTACTACAGTTATACAGGGCCTTGGTGAGACCAAACCTGGAGTACTGTGTGCAGTTTTGGTCTCCTTACCTAAGAAAGGATATACTTGCCATAGAGGGAGTGCAGCGAAGGTTCACCAGACTGATTCCTGGGATGGCAGGACTGTTGTATGAGGAGAGATTGGGTCGACTAGGCCTGTATTCACTAGAGTTTAGAAGAATGAGAGGGGATCTCATTGAAACATATAAAATTCTGACAGGGCTAGACAGACTGGATGCAGGGAGGATATTTCCCCTGGCTGGGGGGTCTAGAACGAGGGGTCACAGTCTCAGGATACCGGGTAGGACATTTAAGACTGAGATGAGGAGAAATTTCTTCACTCAGAGGGTGGTGAACCTGTGCAATTCTCTACCACAGAAGGCTGTGGAGGCCAAGTCACTGAATATATTTAAGAAGGAGATAGATAGATTTCTAGACACAAAAGGCATCAAGGGGTATGGGGAGAGAGCTGGAATATGGTATTGAGATAGAGGATCAGCCATGATCATATTGAATGGCTCGAAGGCCTGAATGGCCTACTCCTGCTCCTATTTTTCTATGTTTCTATGTTTTCTGTGAACAAAGTCACTGCTATCACTGGTTTTGCTGAATTAATGGTTAAAATGAAACTAAAACTCTATGTAGAAACACAAGGTACAAGTTCTACAGGGAACTCGTAGCGTGTTATCCAGTTTCTAGAAGTTTGAGAAATATGATAATTTATGCCCTTTACGAAGGTGATGGAAAGCGACCAGATTTTATTTCCTACAGCCTGTTAAATGTGGTAAAAATGTGAAAGAAATAGGTTAAAAAAAATGAGCTGCATATCATCGCAGTTTTTGAATGTTGCTCAGTTCCTGATCTAAATATTATTGCACCTTTTGGCCCCGCCCTCAGGCGACAAAGAATAGTAAAGTATTAATAATCTAAATATGTGCAAATCATTCAAATCAAATTTGTTAGATTGCTGGCGAGAAATCCTGCCCGTATGCAAATTGTGACCTTTCGCAGGCTGTTCTTCGATACTGTTCCAGAGTGAAGACACAGCGAGATCAACCAGTGTCTAATATCCCTCCCCTTACCCAGGCACAAGCTTGTGTCTGTGCTGCCGAATCCCTGACTTCCTGTGCAACAGTTACACAGTATGTAGCTTGGTTGGAGTTGACATGATTAATAAGTCCGCTGAGTGCATTCCAGTCACGCTCAGACTCCTGGAGAAGCCCAGTACGCTCGCACGCAGTAGGAAGGAAACTACCGCCCGACCCCCCAAAGTACCCGCACACTGCATCCGACAGTCCCATTGATCTGTCTTCGTCGCTCGCTGGGATCCATTAGTTTGCAATTTCAGCTGTATGTCACTGTAATGTGCAGTCTCCTTCCCAATTCATAAGACCTAGATCTGGCATTTGGGGTGCTCTTTGACTTGCTTTGTTTTGCCTGTGGTTTGAACTCCCTGTACCTATGGTCAGCACCTTCTGAAATTGGGAGAAAAAAAAGACCTTAAGGTCAGGGGGGAGATAGGGTCTGACTAGCTGAAGGGCAGAATATTTTGCAACTTGAATTGACAATCCAGTGGACTATTGAAGGAAGACTGTGCCGTTCCTCAGGTGCAACTGAGGCCCAGTCTGCAGGTCGACATTAAAGATCTCATGGCACTATCTGTTCGTGGGATCTTTCTTTGTGCAATATTGCTTCGGCTTGCCTCCGTAATAACAGTCATTGCGTTTTAAAGTAGTTTATTGTACGAGAAATGTTTTGAGATGTTTCTGGAGATGTGATAAGGCACTTTAGAGTGATCTTTGTAATTCATTTGTGGGATGTGGGTGGCACTGACTAGACCCCCATCCCTAGTTGCCCTTGAGAAGGTGGTGGTGAGCCATCTCTTTGACCCGGTAAAGTCTGTGTGGTGAAGGTGCTTCCACAGTGCTGTTAGAGAGGGAGTTCCAGGATTTTCACCCAGCGATGATGAAGGAACGGCGATATATTTCCATGTTCGGATGGTGTGTGACTTGGAGGGGAACTTGGAGGTGGTGGTGTTCCCATGCGCCTGCTGCCCTTGTCCTTCTAGGTGGAAGAGGTTGCGGGTTTGGGAGGTGCTGTCGAAGAAGCCTTGGTGAGTTGCTGCAGTGCATCTTGTAGATGGTGCACACTGCAGCCACGGTGCGCCGGTGGTGGAGGGAGTGAATGTTTAGGCTAGTGGATGAGGGGTCAATCAGGTCCCGGATGGTGTTGAGCATCTTAACTGTTGTTGCAGCTGCACCCATCCAGGCACATGGAGCGTATTCCATCACACTCCGACTAGTGCCTTGTAGGTGGTGGAGAAGTTTTGAGGAGTCAAGAGGTGAATCAGTTTCGGCAGAATACCCAGCTCCTGACCTGCTGTAGTAGCCACTGTATTTATGTGGCTGGTCTAGTTGAGTTTCTGGTCAATGGTGACCACCACCCCCCCCCCCCCCCGCCGTGTAGCAGGAGACTCAGTGATGGTAATGCCATTGAATGTCATGGGGAAGTGGTTAGACTCTTGGAAATGGCCATTTCCTGGCATTTGTGTGGTGCTTGCCACCTATCAGCCCAAGTCTGGATATCATCCAAGTTTTTCTGCATGCGGGCATGGACTGCTTCATTATCTGAGGAGTTGCAAATGGAACTGAACACTGTGCAGTCATCAGCGAACATTCCCACTTCTGACCTTATGATGGAGGGAAGATCATTGATGAAGCAGCTGAAGATGGCTGGGCCTAGGACACTGCCCTGAGGATCTCCTGCAGCGATGTCTTGGGGCCAAGATGATTGGCCTCCAACAACCACAATCCTTTGTGCCAGGTATGACTCCAGAAAATCATGGCCAAACAATCATGAAGCATTTTTGTGAGCTGCGGAATTCACTTCCAGGGCTAGCGGTCGGGGCAGAATCATTCAACATTCAAGATTAGATTGGATAAGTGGATGAAGGAGAAGGGTTTGAAGGGATATGGGAACAGGGTGGGTAAACGTGTTTGGAACTACCTGCTCGTGTGGAGGGTAAACACCGACATGGGCTGGTTGGGCCGAAGGCCTGTTTCCGGGCTGTAACTTTTTCTATGTATTTTAGGTCTGAACACCCTTCAAAAACCACAGAAGTCAGATTTATGTCCCAATCCCCTTTGATTAGAATTCAAATGAATCTTAATGAAAACACCCATGAGCAACACAGTGTTTGTGTTGAAGATCCATTCTTCAGATTGTTTCACTCCAACACCAGCAGTGAATTATTCAAGATCCCAGGATATGGCAGGCGGAATGATAAGACCATGTTTAAAATATGAAGAAACTTACTTGACACAGATAAAAAATCCGCCCCCCCCCCCCCACCCCGACAAATACATTTGCCAGCTGAATATTATGGGATACAGAAACTCCGGCTGCTGAAAACATGATCTTGTAAACCAAGCTGAACAACCCACAGCCATCAAGTTCACAGTGGACCAGAATAGACACTTTTGAAAGACAGGAATTATTGCTCTTTACACTAATCAGCAAGTTAAAAACAGCAACCGAACTTGATGCACGGGATCAAAAGGCAACCAATCTCCTTTGAAGTAAAGAATAAACCTGGATCTTTTTATTAAACCCTTGTTTGGAAAGTGGTCTCTACTTTTATGCACACGTTTAAAAAGAAATCAAGTTTCACAATTTGTGACATTATTCCCCCCGCCCCGGCACTCACCAGGACCATCTTATTCTTGATGTCGAAAGTCGATCTTCATGATGCTTAGCTGTTACTTTGCGATGTGAGAGATTCCTGCCTTACGGAAGTAGATGTGCAGTGTTATCTGCTTCATTCATCCTGTACGTCAGGAAGGTAATGATAACCTCAGAGATAAAGAGAATGAATGCTGGAAATCCAGAATAAAAACAAGAAATGCAGGCCAGTCAGCGTCTGAAAATAGCAAATGTTCCAAGTGCAGAGTTCCAGCGGAGGGTCTGCGTCTGAAACACGACCTCTCTTTCCACTTTTCAGATGCTGATGGACTTGCTGTAGGTGTCCAGCATTGTCTGTTTTATGTCATGACAGCTTCAAGCTCCTCATATCCAAGACACAAGTCAGGAGTGTGAAGGAATACTCTCCACTGGCCTGGATGAGTGCAGCTCCAACAACACTCAAGAAGCTCGACACCATCCAGGACAAAGCAGCCCACTTGATTGGCACCCCATCCACCACCTTAAACATTCACTCCCTCCACCACCGGCGTACCGTGGCTGCTGTGTGTACCATCTACAAGATGCACTGCAGCAACTCGCCAAGGCTTCTTCGGCAGCACCTCCCAAACCCGCAACCTCTTCCACCTAGAAGGACAAAGGCAGCAGGTGCATGGGAACACCACCACCTCCAAGTTCCCCTCCAAGTCACACACCATCCTGACTTAGAAGTATATTGCTGATCCTTCATCGTCGCTGGGTCAAAATCCTGGAACTCCCTACCTAACAACACTGTGGGAGTGCCTTCACCACGTGGACTGCAGTGGTTCAAGAAGGCGACTCACCACCACCTTCTCAAGGGCAACTAGGGATGGGCAATAAATGCTGGCCTTGCCAGCGACACCCACATCCCATAAACGAATAACAAAAAAAATATCCACCAGTAAAGGCGTCCTGCAAACTTCCTCCCCACACCATCCATACTCGCCTCTGATTCTAGATGGGACTTATTTGCTTTCAGAATTGAAGCCATGACTCAACCACCTCTTGCTTTTCCCCTGTCCCCACTGTCCCTAGCCCCATCTCCTCTGCACCGTGCTGCTTCTCTCTTCCCTCCCATAGTCCTCATCAGTTTCATATCCATTATGAGGGTACGGTAGTGTAGTGGTTATTTTACTGGACTAGTAATCCAGAGATCTGGACTAATAACCGAGAGACGTGAGTTCAAATGAAGGTTTGTGGGCCAGTATATAATACACTTCAGCCTGTATGTTATCTTCTATGTAACAGACTCCAGCCTATGTGTTACCAGTATGTAATGCACACCAGCCTGTATGTCATCCTGTATATAACACATGCCAGTCTGTGTGTTACCTGTATGTAGTAGCATAGATTGTGTAGTAGTATGTTTTATTCCAATAATACTTTGTGACCGTTTACCCCTCTCAGCCTGATTGTAATTCCTTGTTAGTGGTTGAGAAACACAATGGGCTCACAAAATTTTAACACATAAATGCCTCGCCACAGACAGTTTCCGATTGTTCCACTTGTGCAACAATCTAGGTTTGTCTTTCCTAACTATGTTTTGATTTGATTTAAAAGGTCCTTGCTTCAAATCAGTGTATTCATTATTTTAATTGTAAATTATGTTACTCCTTTAATTAACATTTAAAAATGCAGCAGGCTGTTGTGGAATGCTGCCCAGGTATTAAGCACCTTGGAATATTCTGCACATGTCTGTCTCTGTCTCTCTATCTTCTGATCTTTCTAGTTCTTAGCTTTTTAACAATATGCTGTCCTAGAGAGATTGGCAGACTTGAGGAGCTGGGAGAGGACTTTTTAAGCGGGTTTTCGGTCCATTATTTACACACAAAATGAATTGGTTGAAGTATCTTATCCCTACCAGTAAGATTAGGGCATAAATCACCTTTGTTTATTTTATTTCTGTTTGAACATTCAAGTATAATCCCTAGAGCAGGACACTAGATGAACGTTCACCATCGGATATCCCATTAGACAGGAAGTCACACCTTGACAACTCCTTTTAAACAGGCTTCCTTACAGGAGAGCAGTCTTGCCCTCAGTATCTCTGTAAGGTGTCAGCCTTGGCTGAGTCAGAAGGGTTCAAGTCCCACTCCAGGGACTTGAGCACGTAACCTAATCTGACACTTGAGTGCAGTGCTGAGGGAGTGCTGCGCTGTAAGAAGTGCCGTCTTTCAGATGAGACGTTATACTAAAGCCCTGTCTGCCCTCTCAGGTGGACATACAAGATCCCATGGCACTATTACCTGAGGAAGGGGCGATCGATAGCTCCGAAAGCTTGTGATTTCAAATAAAACTGTTGGACTATAACCTGGTGTTGTGCGACCTCTCAATTTTGTCCACCCCAGTCCAACACCGGCATCTCCGCATCATGACTATTTTGAAGAGCAGGGGAGTTCTCCCTGGTGTTCTGGCCAACATTTATCCCTCAACCAACATTACTACAACAAATAATGTGGTCATTATCACATTGCTGTTTGTGGGACCTTGCTGTGTACAAATTGGCTGCTGCATTTTCTACATTACAGCAGTGACTATACTTCAAAAATAGTACTTCATTGGCTGTAAAGCGCTTTGGGATGTCCTGAGGTCATGAAAGGCGCTATAGAAATGCAATTTCATTTGTTCATTCATAGACAGTGTTTATCACCATTAGGACCTCGTTTAGATTGACGGTCTGATCAACTGAACCCTTTTTAAAGAGGACATCTTTCTTTCCGGACCCCTTTTATTGAAGGTAGCTTGCTTTTAGGACCTATTTAAAGAGGGCATCTTGCTTCGTGACTGTTTTTAGAAAGGCGACTCACCTTCAGGGCCACCTTTGAGAGAGATTGCCCCCCTCACAACTCCTTTTAGAGGAGTGTCACTTTTACAACTGCTTTTCTCTTCCATGGGAAGCATTTTGCTTTCTCTCCTCGCCTCCCTTAGGATCCCAGTTGAGGTCATGAATCTTCGATGAGAATCAACGTCCAGGCACTCTACAGTGGAGTATGTCGATCGTACCCACAACGCATCTCTTTTGTGTTTGCTGAGGACCCAGAACGTCATGTGGTGTCAAACTCGGCCTCCCTTTACAAATAGCCACATGATAGAAATGGAAGTTATAGATCCAAGGCTCCAGTACCTTCCATTAAAAGAAAAGAAGCTCAATGCAAATATGACGTGAAATGCGGGAATGGGGGCAGCAGTGCAGTATTCTCGATTGCCACAGTTGCGTGTCTTTGAAACTGTTTGTAATATTTACAGGAGCGGTTATTTTTCGGGTGACAACAGACACCTATTAACGGTGATGGTTAATGTTGAGAAGCTGCCATTTTGGATATGTTGATTGACATCAACCCAACCAAGCAACAAACATCAGCACTGCATTATGCACATTTGAGAATCAATTGGTGCATGAGAACATTTTGCCTTTAAACATTATCGTTAATAGGTGCCTGTTGCAACACTAAGCCAACAGTGCTAAGTAATGCCCATCTGTTTCAGATTGTTTTGTTTAAAGTCTAGAAAACCTTGTGTTTGTCAAAGATTGCACTACTGCTTAGCTAGGCCATACCTGAGAGTACTTATCATTAGAAGGAAGGTAATGTTCCATTTCCCAGCATGTAATCCCTCACCTTAATGAGCACAAGAGGCTAAAAATAGCTGAGAAAGCTTCTGAATGGTACAGACCCCATCATTATTAATCAATGTTTCAACTTGCCCTTCATTAATTGATGGGAGCCAGAATTAGAGGCTCGAACTCACATCGCTGTGCACTTTCTAAAAGGACAGCAGCTTCTCTGGGCTTAGGGTCGTGTCTCACAATCCAGCAGCGTGTAGAAGGGCCAGGGGTTCGGGTATTATGGGTATGCAAGGTGTCTGTGGATTGCAGGCGCAATCACTAGACCTCCAGAAACAGGGCTAGACTCAACCTCAGACAGTCGAGTCTCCACGACTGGATTGCAATGAATTACTGACGCACAGACCGCCAAGGCAGCAAGTGGATGCCCAGACAGGCAATAAACCACTGGGAACTGGATCCACACTCACTCCCAGACACACACTCACTCCCAGACACACACTCACTCCCAGACACACACTCACTCCTAGACACACACTCACTCCCTGATCCACACTCACTCCCTGATCCACACTCACTCCCTGACACACACTCACTCCCTGATCCACACTCACTCCCTGATCCACACTCACTCCCTGACACACACTCACTCCTAGACACACACTCACTCCCTGATCCACACTCACTCCCTGATACACACTCACTCCCTGACACACACTCACTCCTAGACACACACTCACTCCCTGATCCACACTCACTCCCTGATCCACACTCACTCCCTGACACACACTCGCTCCCTGACACACACTCACTCCCTGATCCACACTCACTCCTAGACACACACTCACTCCCTGATCCACACTCACTCCCTGACACACACTCACTCCCAGACACACACTCACTCCTAGACACACACTCACTCCCTGATACACACTCACTCCCTGACACACACTCACTCCCTGATCCACACTCACTCCCTGATACACACTCACTCCCTGACACACACTCACTCCCTGTACCACTGGGGCTGGATACACACTTCACACTTCATATGGAAGACCCTTTCTATATCTTTAAAGTCAATGAAAATATTAATCAGGAGAGGTGTATAATGGTTGGCCGAGCCGATCTCGCCCATTTTGCACTAGCGTCGAAAGTCAAAATTACCCCCTTTACTGGGGAATAATGCACCGCTGAGAAATTCCATGTCCAGTTTCATCCCAGGGAATCCCCACCACTGGAGTGGGCACCCTCCGGCTCTTCCTTGGCACTCTGTAAACACAATTCTAAAATAGTGCCCGGCTTCCAGTGGGTCAGTGGGTCAATAGCCTTGTGATGTTGGATTGACACACACAGAGCAGTAAGGTCACCAGTTAAATCTCAGTCTGTGCTGAGCTGATCTAAGCTTGGAGGGCAGTAAAGGTGCTACCACTGGCTTTAGTGCCCAAGACTACAAGGGCAAAACCAGTCAGAGTTCCTGCCCCTTATCACTACTCACTGACTCCTGGAAAATGTGTGTGTATAATGTCCAGTGAGAACAGGATCGTAAAGCCCAATTGTTATGTCCTCCACTGTCAACTGAAAGGATAGCACCATCTCCCATCCTCAGGATATACTACAGCACTTAGCCAACAATTAATTACTTTTGAAGTGCAGTCACTGTTAGTTAGGGCGTCATAACAACCAGATGCATACAGCAAGGTCCACAAAGAAAGAGGAAAGAACTTGCATTTATATAGCGCCTTTCACAATCTCAGGAAGTGCCAGAGCGCTTCACAGCCAATGAAGCACTTTGGGAGTATAGTTGCTGTTGTAATGTAGGAAACGCAGCAGCCAATTTGTACACAGCAAGCTCCCACAAACCGCAATGAGATTAATGACCAGATAATCTGTTTTAATGATGTGGGTTGAGGGTGTAAATGTTGGAGAACTCCCCTGCTCTTCTTCGAATAGTGGCGTGGGATCTTTTATACCAACCTGCGAGGGCAGACGGGCACTTGGTTTAACATCTCATCTGAAAGATAGTACTCTACGGAAGTGTCAGCCTAGATTATGTTAAGTCCTGGAGTGAGGCCACAACCTTCTGATTCTGAGGCAAGAGTGTAACCAACTGAGCCAACACATTACAGCAGACACTGAAACTCAGGCCCCAAAGCTCCTGCCAGAAGAGCACTGAGACGGAGCCTCCTTCCTTTAGTCTACACTGGCCCAGACCCTGTCCCGAATCCTGGGGTCAGGGGTCAGTGGTGTATAAAGGTCGGGCACCTGCGCCATTCTGGCATTCGTGGGTGTCGGCTCCATGGGGTGGGTGGGGGCAGTCAAGGAACTTCAGAGTGGCACCTGCTGCCCAGGTCAGGGGATGGACTGGGCCATTCCGGCTGAAGGTTTGTAGAAACTTTTTTAAAAATCAATTGCTGTTGGGAAACCAGCATTTTGGACCCCACTTCGACCATGATCTTATCCTGGCACTCAGACATGCTTTGTGTTGGTGGCGGGTGGGGGTGGGGGCGGGCACCAGAGGCAGAACTGTTAGGATTTCTGGTGGCCTGATGTCATCCTATTGGTCTCACCTCTTCTGATGTCATGAGGGATGGGGGGGGGCGCGGGGTGCTGGGGGGCAGACGCCAAAAGAGTCCAGCCCCATTTCTGCCGAATTTCTGCACCTAAGAAAAGACAGGTGACAGAGACCCGGCAGAACCAGGCCCCACTTCAAACTCGTACGAGCACCTTTGATCCTCCCCTCCCTGGTTCCTTCCAAGCTGCAAATACACCTTTCTACCCGCTCGTCCTCCTCCTCCCTGAATCTTCACTTGTGTTGGAATCAAGATTCCTCGCACAGCTCTCCTACTCTTACTCATTCTTTCCTAGGATTTCCAAGCTGTGGAATTCCTTACTTCCCTCAGTCCCCCCTTCCTCCAACAGTCAGCAGACTTTTAAAACCTGAGCTCGGCATCACCTAACCCTCTACGTTGCTGCATTCATATTGCTGGTGTGTCTGCTGTGGGTCTTGGTTTTTCACCTAGGTTTCTCAATAATTTTTTTTAATGTTCAACCAAGTTGTACCAGCTCTGTAATCTCTTAAAGGGGCAGCTCCACAAAAGAACCGATCAGGCTTGAAAGCAGTGTGACTGAATGTTCTTTCCAACTTAACATTTTAGGATGCCGAATCTCATTACAGTGTCAAACACTGGCACATTGGAAGGCAATCCACAGGAGATGGTGCCATTGAAGAATGCCTTGAATTCAATTTCTCCTGTGTGCTTTCATGGTCTCTTACTGTGTAGAGCTGTGGTGCAGGAGCAGGAAGATGCTATTGCTCTAGAGGTGGTGTCCCTCATGTCGCTCCCAATCTGAGATAAAGTGGTTGTTACTGTAGTTATGTGAGGTAAAGGGAATCAGGGGTTACGGGGAGCGGGCTGGAAATTGGACATGAGTTTGAGTTCGGATCGGTCAAGGCCCTGTGGGTGGCGGAGCGGGCCCAGGGGCCGAGTGGCCTGGTCCTGCTCCTACTTCTTGTGTTCTATAGAGTTGAGGTTGGATCAGATCAGCCATGATCTCATTGAATGGCGGAGCAGGCTCGAGGGGCCGATTGGTCTACTCCTGCTCCTATTTCTTATGTTCTTATGTTTGTCGGGTTTCTTTTTTGAGTTGGCAGCGATTGTTCAAAGAGATGCCCGGATTCTACCAGTCGTGGCTCCCAGCCATTGTTTGAGTCTCTGCGTGATTCACCAACAGGCACTCGCTGCCCTCTGTTAAACGTCGCTGCGTTTTCAGGGGGGGGTCAGCCTGAATTTGCACCTATAAGACTGCTCCCACAGGAAAGGAAACAGTGCCCAGGAATACACGGCTCCTTTAACTGCAGTCACTGGTACAGATCTACAGCTCGCTGGCCTGGCAACTCAACAGGTCGGTTTGCCTGACAACCGAGAGACTTTGAGAACAGTGTGCGTTGAACCTGTAATTAGGTTTGAACAACATGTCTCCTAGCTGGCAGTGCCCTGTGTTGCCGTTCGGATTGCCACCTGTGTTTACGTTTAGTTAATAGCATTTCACGCCCGCGTCTCACTCAGCGGGTGGAGTTGGATGCAGTTGAATAGGACCATCAGTGAAATTACAGGATAATTATTAGTAATTAGAATTCAAGAAGTAACATTCAACAGCACCTTCAAGAAAACCAGAACTTAATCGACCACTCCTTAATTATACCCACCCCCCCACAGTGACACCCTCATTTGATACCACAAATGGCACTGAACGAAGTTCTGTTATGTAACCCTGCGTACTGCCACCCTCATTGCCCACCGCACGTTGACAAAATAGACAAAGGAATCACCTGCTTTCATTTTTCGAACTCATTCTCACGATGTGGGCGTCGCTGGCTAGGTCGGCGTTTATTGCCCATCCTTAGTTGCCCCGAGAAGATGGTGGTGGGCCTTGGTTACAACCGAATGGCTTGCTAGGCCACTTCAGAGGGCAGTTAAGAGTCAACCAGGCCCCCTGTCTCATCTATCATAGCATGTAATATCTCTTGATTGAAGTACTTTTGAAGAGTAGTCACTGTTGTAATGTAGGAAACACGGCATCCAGTTTGCGCACAGCAAGCTCCCACAAACAGCAATATAATAACGACCAGCTGTTGGTTAAGAGATAAATATTGGCCAGGACACTGAGGAGAACACCCCAGCTCTTCTTTAAAATAATACCATGGGATGTTTTACATCCACCTGAGAGGACAGACGTGGCCTCGGTTTAACATCTCAACCAAAAGATGGCACTTCTGACAGTGCAGCACTCCCTTGGTACTGCATCAGAATGTCAGCCTGGAATTTGTGATCAAGTCTCTGGATTGGGACTTGAACTCACAACTTTCATAACTCAGAGCGAGAGTGCTACCCACTGAGCCACGGCTGACACCTTTATCACTCTTTGTGTGAAATAGTGCTTCTTGATGTTTGCCCGGAATTTATCATTTGACCAGTTTGTATGTAACCCTTGTCTTGTTACGTCATGGTTTAGTTTGAAATAGTGCTCCTGATTAATATTCCACTTTGTAACCTCTATACCTCTATTAGGTCCCCTTATGCCAAAGGGGTTCTGATGGCAAGAATTTCCTCTTTAAAAAGGGACCCGGTGACAGGACTATTCCATTAACGGGGCTGTGGATGGTGAGACTCAATGTGAAAGAGGTCCTAATGAGACTCCAGGCCAGCACCTCCTCCAGCAGATCACCTTCTAAAGTCTCCACTTGATTTAATTTGGCACGCCCGTAACTGCTAACTTTTAACAGTCCAGTTATTTAACGGAGAGGAGTTAACATGGACAGACTTGCCCGAGACTTACAACAACAACAACAATAACTTGTATTTATATGAGAAGTCGCACAACACCAGGTTATAGTCCAACAGTTTTATTTGAAATTACGAGCTTTCGGAGCGCTGCTCCTTCGTCAGGTAAAGTGAGGGAATACAAATCAGTTACAAGGCATATATAGACAGAGAACAATGTGTCTGCAGAGATACAATCCGTCAGGGAGGCATTACATCAAAGACACAGCAGAATACAGCTAAGACAATGAGGTGGGGTCACAGAGTCTCCAACGTGTCAAATGCTGCAGTCTGCAGTTAAGCTTTTTACTTTTTTTTTAAACTGGAAATCACATCTGTGAACAAGACAACGACGACTCTAGTCTGGACTCTAGTCTCGACTCTAGTCACGTCCTGTAGCGTGACATGAAACCGAGATCCCGGTTGAGGCCGTCCTCATGGGTGTGGAACTTGGCTATCAGTTTCTGCTCGATGATTTTGCGTTGTCGTGTGTCTCGAAAGCCGCCTTGGAGAACGGGCCGAATGGCCTCCTTCTGTGCTGTGCTTGTATTTATATAGCGCCTTTAACACAGTAAAACATCCCAAGGCGCTTCATAGGAGCGTTATCTAACAAAATTTGACATTGAGCCACATAAGGAGAAATTAGGGCAGATGACCAAAAGCTTGGTCAAAGAGGTAGGTTTTAAGGAGCGTCTTAAAGGAGGAAAGAGAGGCGGAGAGGTTTAGGGAGGTTAGGGCCTTGGCAGCTGAAGGCACGGCTGCCAATGGTAGAGCGAATAAAATCGGGGAAGCTCAAGAGGCCAGAATTAGAAGAGAACTTAAGTTACCAACCGTTTATCACTTGGCCCATTAACAGTCAATACCTTTGCTGCAAGTCTAGCAGCAGGAGTTTGTAATTTGTGTTATACTGTTTTTTACTTCAGAAGGTTATTGATCGTGGGTAACAGGCTCCCTACCAGGCTGACATTTGTTGTCCTCGGGCCTGATGGTAATTTTTTTTTTTGGAGTCTCCGTGATACTGGCCCCGGCTGCGCTCCAACCGGATCATTTCTCTGTTTCGTTCGTACAGCGGAAGCAATAAAGCTGTTGTTTATTAGAATTAGATTTAAACGCAGATCTCACCTGACAACAGTGGCAAAATCACAGCATCAGTGACCTGGTGAAATGGCAGGAAGCAGCTGAGGTGGATTTACGATGCCAGCTTATCAATAAAAGGGGGGAAAATAGAGCTTTTTACAAGGTTAGCAAATGGAAAGTTTTTCCCTTTAGAGCATCTGTCCTTTTTAAAAAAAAAATATGTATATATATTGTCCTCCCTCTTTGCTTGCAGGCCCCAATCAATGCAATCTGATGGTAGGCAAGAGCTGCCTACATTGACTTGCCTTCAATAGGGCAAAATGACTAGGCTCCTTACCGTGCTGTCTTTTTTTCCCCTCCTCCCCTTCCTCTTCGAAATTTACCTCTCCCCGATGAACCTGTCATGGTCTCTACCCCATCCCTGTAATCACCTGAGATAAAATTCTATGTAAATCCTCCCTGATCCCCAAAGATGATCCAGTATAACCTCAGAATACTTGTTCCTGTTCCTCGCCCCATTACCCAATCTTGGCCTGGCACTATCTGGGCGCCACATTCATCCACTCTCAGCAGTACAGGAATCATTCCGCCCAGTGGAGTATTGGGCTATCTCCGCCTACACCTATCTCTGTAACCACTGGTAACATTCCCAAACAGATGTTTATCCAGCTCCGCTTTAAAAGATTTGTTTGTCTTGGCCTCTGCTATTTTTACTGGCCGCCTGTTCAATATACCCCACCACCAATGTTCCTTTTAATTTTTTCTGGGGTGCGCGGCCCCTTTAAGGGGCTGCCTGGCCCATTCAAAATAGTGCTCATGCGGGGTTTTTCCTATTTAAAAGCCGGTGAGCCGGATGTGCAGGAGCTGCAGAGTGGCCACGCAGCTTAAAGGGAACATTGCCCACTACCCGGTGTGTGTAGCGTGGGTGCGGGGGGCGGGGAGCGGGGAATGTTCTTAACTAGCTCTGGACTCGCACTAGGCTTGCTAACTTTGTACTAGTTTGGCACTCACGATCCACAGTGAAGTAGCCTGCTTACGTCTACACCAGACACGGTCACAGTCGGGTTCTTCACCTCCCAGTACACTCACAAGTAAAGATGTGTGTCAAAAAAAGTAAGGCCTGAAACCACGCTGTGTTGCTTTTAAAAAAAAAACAGTGGACCAAATCCAATCACTCCGTATCCTTTTGAGGGAATCTACACAAAATAAACACAATATGAACCTGAGTCTTCAGGAGAGGAGAGCTGTAGGGTTGCTAACCCGCCCCCCCAGGATTATTCTGGAGTCTCCAGGAACGAAGGATTACACTCCAGGACAAACCCGGGAGAAAAATCAAAGAGGCTTTTAAAAAAGTGGGTTTTCTTTTCATTTTCTATGAACACTTTTGTTTATTAGTTGTAAAAATATTAGGGATGGGTTAAAAAAAAAGGCTGTTTGACTGACAGTCAAGAATTATGCAATCGAGGAAGGCAGTCTGTTTGCTTTCCAATTGGTGCAGGAATACCGTGCGCTGTGAGGTAGGATGTGTCGGGTGACCAATGGCGGGGAATGGGGGCGGGAGGTCATGTGATGCAACCTCCAGGAATACGTCCAACCAGAGTTGGCAACCCTAGCGAGGTGTGATATCGGGGGGGGTGACGGGGACATAAATTGACAGCACTAACAGATTTGTTATAAAAACAGAAAATGCTGGAAACAGTCAGCAGGTCAGGCAGCATCTGTGGAGAGAGAAACGGATTAAAAAGTTTCAGGTCGGCGACCTTTCATCAGAACAGATCTGGATAAATAGCAGGTGAACACCACCACCACCTCCAAGTTCCCCTCCAAGTCACACATCATCCTGACTTGGGAGTATATCGCCGTTCCTTCATCGTCGCTGGGTCAGAATCCTGGAACTCCCTCCCTAACAGCGAAGTGGAAGCACCTTCACCACAAGGACTGCAGCCGTTCAAGAAGGCGGCTCACCACCACCTTCTCAAGGGCAACTAGGGATGGGCAATAAATGCTGGCCTTGCCAGCGACGCCCACATCCCAGGAACGAATAAAAAAAAAAGGTGCTGAATATAATTTGCTTCAGCCCTAAATGAGAGCAAAAAAATGAATATAGGGCCTAAATTGGCTCTGTCGCTTTGCCCTTAATTCACAATGAAGTCCAGGCTGTTTTATAGCCATCAGCATTTTACATGCACTTTGTGAAGAGGCTGGGGGACCAAGGGGTCAAATGTGCTCTAGCGCTCATTAAAAATCACTGAAAATCCTGAATTATAAACTACCCTTAAGTATAACACAGGGAAATGAGAGAGTAATAACATTTTTGAAAATCCTTTGTAAGCTTGATAGAGCCTTTTAAAAAGAGAGTGCGGCTCCAGGCCCTAATTATATATATTATTTCTCTCTCAAATGCACTGCAGCCTATCTCCCTCTCCTTCTCGATCCTTTAAACTAATTTCTCATACGGTTATCAAAAGGCACAAATGCTGTATGTGACCCGCCAGCCAGCTGAAGTCAACAGTTCTCATTAATTATTGAGTACATTCCCACATTTTTTGAGTTCATCGGGATTTGACGATTATTTGGCTTGCAAATCTGCTTGCCTCAAGCTAACATTTATCCCATATAATCAATAAAATGCAAGACTAAAAAAAAACAACTTGGATTTATATAGTGCCTTTAACATAGTAAAACGTCCCAAGGCGCTTCACAGGACCGTTATCAAACAAAATTTGGCACCGAGCCACATAAAGAGATATTAGGACAGGTGACCAAAAGCTTGATCAAAGAAGTAGATTTGAAGGAGCGACTTAAAGGAGGAAAGAGAAGTAGAGATGTGGCGAGGTTTAGGGAGGGGATTCTTAAGGGAGGGCTAAGATTTTTAAGGGTTTTTAGTTCACCAATTCCCCATGCCGGTTTCTCTGTGCAATACATCCTCAGCAGCCAAGAGAACAGGTGGACAACCTGCTCTCAGGACTCTGTGAGTGCGGCTCTGAGTTCAGCTGCTAGGCAGTTCTCAGGAAAGGACCGGGAGCGACTGTCTAACAATCCTTATGTCCATATGGGGAAGCACCAGGCCTCCAATTGGCATCTTTACGTGGCACGGTTTAACACAATTAATTAATATGTGGGGGAGTGGGGAATCCTGGACTTCACGTGTCAGCTCTCAGTGGCACAGCACGCTGGTGTTCCGGTCCAATACGTTGCACCAGTGTGCCGCCCACTCTTGAGTTCTATTTTTGCAGAGGGATTAGGGATGATTTAGTTTAATGTAAATTTTTCTTTTTATAATTTCTGTTTAGCTTAAATAGATATTCTAGAGGGTACTTCAGTACTCTCCATAATGTAATATGAGCCTGCCTCTCAACTTTTGATGACTTTTTTAGAAACCCACCGAGAGTATTTCTGACTTTGGGCCAACAGTGCAGCTATCAGATCAGCTGCCCGTTATAAACCTCTCCCCATTTTCATTTGCATTGTCAGAGATGTACAACGAGAGGCTGATTCGATATCGCCCGTTTTACACTATCGCCCAAAGTCAAAATTACTCCCATTGTGTTGGGAATTCCATTTGTGGACAAGAAATTCAGGACTCCATCCTTCGCTCCTGCCTCTGGTGGCTCCTGGAACTATTGGGAATGTCCCGCTCCGTAGGAGGAGAGAAGATTGCCCCCCGGTTGCTATTTTTAGCAAAATCATAAAAGTGGGGATGGGAGTATTCAGTATTAGCAGATATCAACTCTGCTTTAATTAAAGAACATGATGTGGAGATGCCGGCGTTGGACTGGGGTGGACAAAAATGAGAAGTCGCACAACACCAGGTTATAGTCCAACAGATTTATTTAATTTTACAAGCTTTCGGAGCTGTTCGTTCCTTCCTCAGGTAGAGTAGCTGTGAGAGAATCTCCCAGAATTCACAATATAAGCACAGAAAAAATCTATTCAAATCTTTCCCTACATCAAAGACACACTAAGAGCACAGCCAAGACTTAATTAAAGAAAGGGTTTCTTTCCGTCAAAGACGACTGCAATGGTTTAGGGACCCTTCAAGAATGGAAACAGCTAGAAAACCGTTCATGGTCCGGCGCACAGAGGTATATGAAACAAGGTGCCCAGGAAGACCAAGGAAGCGCTGGACAGACAATGTCACAGAAACGGATGCAGATAGAATTATAGAACCATACAGCACAGAAGGAGGCCAGTCGGCCCATCGTGCCTGTACTGACTCTTTGAAAGACCTTTCCCCACAGCCCTGCAAATTTTTCCCCTTCAAGTATTTATCCAATTCCCTTTAGAAAGTTATTATTGAATCTCCTTCCACCACCCTTTCAGGCAGCGCATTACAGATCACAACAGCAATGATTAGACGACTGAGGTGGCCGGGATAGTTCACACCAACAACAATGGAGTGAATTTATTCGGCTCCATTGTCGTTGCTGAGCTGAGGGGGCGGGGAGTTAGAAGTTAGAAGTCAGTAGTATTTATCCAGCACCAATCTGCTTCCAAATGAACCCCTACGAGAGTTATTTACAAAGCATATTAAAGACTTTTAGATGTAGGGAAAGGTAACTCATGCATTAGCATGGGCTCTTGCAGCTCTAACACTTCCACTTTGTGCAACTGCTTGTCTGCCACTAAGAGCCTGAATTCCAAAAGCTTTTAGTTTCTCAGTGCTAACGTCCCTCGTCTTCAACTACAATTTCACTAAAGGAAATCTTTCTGCTATGTCTACCATGCCATTACCTTACATTGATTAGATCACACTTAGAGTACTGTGCACAGGTCTTCATATTACAAGAAGAATATAGAAGCACCGGAGAAAGTGCAAAAAAAGATTAACAAGGATGATACCAGAACTAAGTGGTTATAACTATCAGGAAAGACTGAACAGACTAGGGCACTTTTCTCTAGAGGTCTTTAAAACTATGAAGGGTTTCAGTAGGGTAGACATAGAGAAGATGTTTCCACTTGTAGGAGTGTCCAGAACTAGAGGGCATCAATATAAGATAGTCACTAATAAATCTAATAAGGAATTCAGGAGAAACCGCTTTACTCGGAGAGTGGTGAAAATGTGGAACTTGCTATCACATGGAGTGGTTGAGACAAATAACATAGATACATATAAGAGGAAGCCAGATAAGTACATGAGGGAGAAAGGAATAGAAGGATATGTTGATAGGGTTAGATGAAGAAGGGTGTGAGAAGCATAAACACCAACATGGACCAGTTGGGCCAAATGGCCTGTTTCTGTGCTGTAAATTCTATGTAATAGCAACCAACAGCAATCTTCCTTGGCAGACCTGACAGAAATGCTACCCCCCACCCCCCTCCTCCCCCTTGGCCGTTCAATCCCACACAACAGGTGCAAGTTACAGCACCACTGCCATAAAGTGACGGAACATGGCAGTTTCATGACAGAAATTAGACTGGGGAAGAAGTCATTGCCGTCATGTGGCCCTCACACCCTGTTATTACAATCACGATAGCTTGGATTAATCTCAGTTGATTTACATCAGCAACGTATCTGTGAAGAAATCTGATAGCTTTCTCCTGGTGACATGAGCTAGTTGATATTCTGTGGTATACAATTGATATTAATGTTAAAAATAGACATTGGGGTCGATTTGGACCTTTGGCCAGCTGCCTATTCCGGTGGCGAAGAGTTATTTTGAGGCTCCGGCCTCATTTACATTCGGCAGGAGAGCTGCAGGGCGACAAACAGCTTGCCAGATTGAAGCTTGAAAATCAGGCTAGAGCCGCCGCTAGAAAGGTAAATTGTGCGGGAGGGTCGGGGGGTGGGTGGGGGGGGAGTGGTCACAATCACAGAGGGCAGGGGTCCCAGGGTGGCAGTGACCCAGATTATTTATGTGGACCCCAGAGGTGTGCTCCTGCCCTATCTTCAGAGGGCTTCCTCTCTTTCATTGCCCATGGAACTGGTCGGAGCCCGCGCAGAATCCTACCAGTTTCTACCTAAGCTGGCAGTCGGGGTTCCATTTACGCCATCGGACCTCGATTTCCATATTAAAAGGGGCTTATCGCCTGAAACAGGCAAACGCTTTGGGTACCTGGTTGTAGGCCCCTTTCAAAACGCCGTCGGCCGCATCATCGGTGTTAACGGGGCAGTAAAGCTACCGACCCCACTCTGAGTCCATTACCACCCTGTTAACATCAGGCGAGGGCCACTCAAAATCAATCCCCCTGTCCTTACACTGATCAAGAAATCTCTTTTAGTTGAATGTGAGTTTTGTTTCTCCTCGTTTTGCCTAAATCCATTGGGGTTTAGATCACAACAAATGTAGCGGATTACTAAAGCTCCCTGTAGGAAATGAATGTTTTTAAGGTGGATAATTCATTGGCCGTGAATGGACCTGAGGCACTATATAAATATAGTTCTTTTGTTCTTTCTTTCTCTCTGCACAGTTGGAATATGCCCACTGTCTTTAGAATCCTTATATCAAAAGCTGTCCCTGTATTTCTCTCCAATGTGCCTTTCAACAGATTGTGAAAAGAATTTGCGCTTTCCCTCTTTCACAAGAACCAGTTGGATGCTCAGTCCCTGCTGTATGAAACAACGGTTGTGAGTGAAGGAGTTCTACTTCACAAAAGAAAAGATATGAAATTCAATGGTTCCCCGTGTTTCACTGGTTGGGTTTTGCTGATCTGCTAAAATGTAATTTATTCTGCAAAGGTTTTTCCAGAAAAATTATAGCAATTTGCTCACAAATTGCAAAAAAAAACATGTTGGCTATTGAGGAAATGGTCGAGGTCCTGACTACAGTTGCCGCACATGTGTGTTCCTTTTCCATTTTACCACTTGTTGACTTTCTGATAGATTTGCCCCACAAGACACAAATACAAAACAGTAATAGTCGGGTCATGGGCAATAGAGAAATGATATCTTTGAGAGAGAAACCAAAGGATCTGGATTCTTACTTTGAAATCAATTGTATTTTACTTAATGCGTCAATGATAATCCGTTCAGAGACTTGGAATTTTCCTTATATTGAGCTGCTAGCATGTAAGATGGTCAATTGAGTGGAAATTGCAGTGCATTCATGCACAATTTCTGCTTCTCTGCAGATTGTTCCTTTCCAAGCAAGTCAAAGAAAGACTTGCATTTATATAACGTCTTTCACAACCTCAGGACATCCCAAAGCGCTTTACAGCCAATTAAGTACCTTTGAAGTGTAATCACTGTAGGAAATGCAGCAGCCAAATTGCACATAGCAAGGTCCCACAAACAGCGATGTGATAATGATCAGATATTCTGTTTTTTTAGGTGTTGGTTGAGGAATAAATATTGGCCAGAACACCGGGGAGAATTCCCCTGTTCTTCTTCGAAATAGTGCCATGGGATCTTTTACGTCCATCTTTTACAAAGTCATCTGCTGTCTTACTTTCTAGTACTCAATTTGGCTTTTACATCCAATTATAGTTTGAAAATAAATATAATTTGCCATCCTAAGCTTTTATCTGTAAGGACATGTAGCAGGAGAGTCCTGTTCCCAAAATGTCATCCTTCTTTAGTGGGTCACCTTTCTCAAGACTGAGTCCCAGAAAGCCAACCGCAGAAACACTACGGCAATCATGTCCCCCGTAAGATTTTTGGTGTTAATGATGTAATTTGGGAAGTCATTCTTGTGACCTTCTCCTTCCCACTTCCTGTCCAAGGGCACTCCTCAGGAAATGTCCCCTGTTTTTTTTCTCTTACCTCTGATCAGAAGGTTGTGGGTTCAAACCCGACTCAAGTAGTTGAACGCATAATCTAGGCTGAGCGCTCTCGAGTGCAGTGCTAAGGGTGTGCTGTATTTTTTGAGGTGCAGTCCTCGGAAAGAGACATTAAAGTGAGCCTCTATCTGCCTGTTCTGGTGGCTCAGGTGGACATTAAAAACCTCCTAGTGAAGAAGAGCAAGGTGTTCTCTTGACCAACATTCCTCCTATAACCAACACCATCAAAAACAAATGAACTGATCATTCATCTCATTGCTGTTTTTGGGATCTTTCTGGTTGGCATACTGTAGCTGTACTTTAAAGTAATTCAATGTATGTGAAGTACTTGGAGATGTTTCTGAGAAATATGATAAGGTGATTATATAAATGTTAGTCTTTCTTTCTTAGTTCCTGATGATTAATTGCAGGACACTAAGAAACACTGATCTTTAGCAAACCCTTAAGCTTCATCACACTCTGTTCATCAAAACGTCAACAGTAGAAAAAGACAGCCATACAATTTTAAATTGTACAAGAATTGTGGGGAAACTGAAAGTTATGACTACTACTAGACATGCCTCTCCTTGAGTCATGTGATATCTGCTGGGGTTTGTTCTCCAGGATCTGTTGAGATTGACAACACAGTAAGCTCAGGGCACATCCTTCTTCTGCAGCACCTCACTGCATCGATTCAAGCAGCTATGGATCCCATTGAACATCAACTACATAATAATGCCCACACTTCACTGGCTGGTGTTGCTGAAAGATCATCAATACTGGAAGTCAAAGGCTGGTATGAGCTTGTGCCAATCAGGAGAAGATTGTACCAGCATGTCCTCCTGGTTCTGTGGTTACTGTCTTGTAGTTATCATGTCTTCTTGGAACACAGGAATTATCTTAAATTCTGTGCACATGAAAAGAATTAGCAATATTGGATCTCATGCCAGCTCTTGGAGTGCTTTTTTAAAATTCATTCTTGGGATATGGGCGTCACTAGCATCGCCCATTCCTAATTTCCCTTGAGGAGGAGATGGTGGTGGTGAGCCTTCTTCTTGAACCGTTGCAGTCCATGAGGTTAGGTAGGGTGTTCCAGGATTTTGACCCAGCAATGATGAAGGAACAGCGATATATGCCCAAATCAGGATGGTGTGTGACTTGGAGGGCAACTTGGAGGTGATGGTGTTCCCATGCACCTGCTGCCCTTGTCCTTCTAGGTGGCGGCGGTCGCAGGTTTGGGAGGTGCTGCCGAAGAAGCCTTGGCGAGATGATGCAGTGCACCTAGTAAATGGTAGACACTGTAGCCACGGAGGCTTAAGGAGGGAGGCAACTTCAGGATCTATTGAGGAACATTCAACTACCTCAATGACCACAACCTGGACTTTCCGTAAACACGTAATCGTGGCAAATGAAGCATATTTTATGCATTCATAAATATTGTTATTTGAATTTATCACCAAAGACAGTTCTGCCCTTTGGCAGATCAGGTCTTGAGGGGCATATTAAATCTACTGAAGAGGTTTTACCCAACTACTTCAAGGTCTCTACTTGACTGTGCAGATGTATCGTTGTCCTTGACACATACCAATATTTAGGCTTCTATTATTATCTTTGTAAAGCAGCCAATTCCTGGTCAATGTTTGAATACTGACTGGCAGATCAGTTCTTGGTCAGGGCACAAACATCACAAAGGAGGACTGATTCCCAGTCGGTGTATAAACATTGAATGGCAGCCAATTACTGTTTGGTGTATAGCACTGAAAGGAGGCTGATTTCCTGTCAGGGTATAAACACTAGAATAAGAACGGACTCCTGGGCTGGTGTATAGCATGGAGACCGACTCCCAGTTGCTGCATAAACAATGATCAGTTTTGGATAGTCATCAATGGCATTTTCAGATTAAACATATCTCAGTTGTTCCAAACTATGGAGAGGTTTTACTTCTTTAAAATAAAAATATAATTTATGTTAACTCCATCTTTTCCCCTTTGTATTATTCACATACCCTGGATCTTTGTTGGCAGAATGAGTAGGCAGCCAAAGTATCCATAACCCTCTGCCAATGCTACCCATAAGGAGTGTCGAGATGTGACTGGAGGGGGAGACTCTCTCACCAGTTTGTCTTTGAACCTTTTTTTCCCTCTCCCTCTCCCATTGACCAGCCATTTCACTTCCACTTGACAACCTCACTGACATTGGCAAGTCACTGTCCAGTGGAGGCCTGAGCAGAGTCATTAGCTGCGACTGGGGCTATGGCCTTTTCTCTCATTTCCATAGTGCAGTGCTGCATCTCTTCCTGGGTTGCCTTTATGTGTGTTCATGTCATAATCCCGAAAACTATATGAAAGGCTCCTTTACAACGTGGAGCTCTTACTTTTGCAATATCCAGTTTTATTTGGCTAGTCTGGCTTGTTTTATTTTCCCCTTGTAAGACTTCAAGGTAGATTGAATGACCTCTTCAAGATGATGCAATGAAGTGAGAAAGCTGATCAAGGCAAATTGTTCTCTATATTGTTGCGTATGTAACAACAGTGGCTGCACTTCAAGAGTAATCCATTGGTTGTAAAGCGCTTTGGGACGTCCTGAGGATGTGACAAGGTGCTATATAAATGCAAGTGCTTTCTTTAATGGAGGATTTAAATACGAGGTGACACAAGTTAAAAATGTTAAAAGTTAGGAGTAAAATGGGGAATCAGACAGAACTTCTTTCACCTAAAGAATAATAGACCTGTGAAATAAGTTAGCAGGGAATGCCATTGAAGTGGGCAGTATAAATCAGGTTAATGGGCAATTAGGCATGTTTCTGGGCAGTAACGGGATTGAGGGACATTGTGAGAAGCTGGTTAGAATGGATTAAGATCTATCAAAAAGGGATCCAGTTGGCAGTCAGAAGCCTATCACAAGGTAAACTATTCCACACTGGCTAGCTGTGGAAGGAAAGTGGAGCTTTCTGTGCTCCCATTAGATTCCTCCATTTTTCTTTGTCATAACTATTCAAATATTTATAATTCATTTTTTCCCCGTACCACTTGCTTTGTATCCACCTCAGCTCTGCACCATGCCGTGCGTGTATGTGTGTATGAGTCAAAGCAGCGGACTTGATATTCAGATGACTGACAGGCTGTGTTTGTGCTGGAGGAGTTTCTTGGATTGATTCTGCAGTCATCTGAATATGATTCACCTCCTGTGCAAATGGGGTTTGAGTCCCATCCAAATGGTTTATTCCTCAATGCTTTCCATGGAGGCAACTCCTGTCAAGCTACTTTCATTCATTTTTTGTATTATGCCCAAATATTGTTTTGTTATTGGGAAGCCGAGGTGAAGGACAAAGGCCCAGAATGACAGAGTCCACCAAGGCTGAAAAGAGTAGGAGAGAAGACAAGATGTCAAGCTTGGTCCCTGACATAGAACCATAGAGGTTTACAGCACAAAAGGAGGCCATTCGGCCTATCATGTCTGTGCCAACTCTTGGCTAGAGCAAGCCAACACTAAACACCCCTGCATCTGAAGAGTTGTCAGAGTGTTGGCATTGCCACCTTACCCGATGCAGCAGAATACAAATGAGCAGCACGCTGAGGATTAAGTTTAATGAGCTGGTACATATGTGGAAAATCTCTATCAGTGATAAGCTCCCATGTGCAATGAGAGAAATTGCTGTTCCGGGCTGGGTCTGCTATGTAGAGGTCTACCAGCTTGCCTTACCACAGCACAGAGTAGGCTGTTTTTATCATTCTCAAAGAGTTTTTTTTTACAGAAGCGCAGGTTGCCCACAGATGTACAAAGTGCTTTTCCCATTGAAGTACAGAACAGGCTGTTAACCTCCACAGGCCACTGCACACCAGCTATGCGTGTGGGCTTGGACTGTACACAGGGGAGCTGAGGTTAAAGGCTTTTGTGTTATAGTTCCCAAGTTGAGCCATACAAGCTTGTGAAATCCTACCAGTTAAGCCGTTACTGAATGAGTTTTACCACCAGGGCTTCAAAAAACTGAGGCGTATTCTCAGTGCCCCTTTAAAAGAGGACATGTCACCATCAATGCCCCATTAAACAGAACACCACATCATCATTGCCCACTTTAAAGGGGACATCTCGCTATCAATATCCCTTTCAAGGAGACATCTTATTATCATTGTCCTTTTTTAGACATTCAGCACTACCTCTTTTAAAGAGGGTATCTCAGTACCAGTGCCATTTTAAACATATTACTCATATAATTGTCAAGTAATTCAGCTACCCAGGAATACCCTCCCTAAATCTTCCACCTCTCCTCCTTTAAGACGCTCGTTAAAGCCCACCTCTTTGACCGAGCTTTTGGCCACCCTTCCTAATATCTCCTTCTCTGGTTCAGCATTCAATTTTTGATTATGCCTCACAGTCAAGCGCTTTGAGATGTTTTTCCACACTAAAGTCGCTTTATAAATGGGTGTTTTCGTACAAGCAGATTACACCCACAAGAGACTGCCTAAAGTAATTTCCCGTAGGAATCTTACCGCCAGCATAAAGAAGACATCCGCATCCCATCACTGCAGGCCGGATTTAAACTCAGGTCAACAGAGGTGAAAGGCAATGAGCACAAACTCACTGTGACACCCTGTCTCCAGGGAAATTGCTTTAAAGCATATTGAGTTAAAGGTCAAGAGTGGCAGAAACAGTTAATGGAAGGGTGCTGTGAGTGGATAAGAGTGAATCAAGGCTTGTTTGGCCTGCAGCAATTGTGTGGGCTATGCATCAAATATAATTCCAGACTGCCATGTGCAGGCCAGTAACTGTCAGTAGCTTCAGGCTTAACATCAGTAGATGTTAATTGAAGACCAGGTCTGACCTGACTAGGTCAGCCATGTAATATATGAAAGTTGCCATGATATTTCTCACTGTATCTTATGTTGTTCCAATTTGGTGCTTTATTTTTTTATTAGAATGATAGTATTATGAACGTCTGTGTGATGTGTGTGTGTGTATATGGTATTTTGTGTGTATATAGTATGTAGCTGTATGATGTGTGGATGGTATATAGATGTATGTGGCTATACAATGTGCCACATGTATATTGTACATGTCTGTTTGTTGTATTGCATGTGTGTGTGTTATGATGCTACATGTGTATCGAATGTGTGTGTATGATGTGCTAGTAACATAGCAACATTAGGAAGAGGAGGAGGCCATTCAGCCCCTCGAGCCTGCTCTGCCACGCAGACTTCGCCCCATTCCTGCTCCATTTGTTTGTGGATCTCCTTGTATAAACCCAAAGGAATGAAAATACCAAGAAAGTCTAGGACTACAGGACATAGCCTAAAAATTAGAGCCAGATCTTTAAGGAGTGAAGTTAGGAAACACTTCTACACACAAAGGGTGGTAGAAGTTTGGAACTCTCTTCCGCAAACGGTAATTAATGCTGGGTCAGTTGTTAATTTTAACTCTGAGATTGATAGATTTTTGTTAACCAAAGGTATTAAGGGATATGGGGCAAAGGCGGGTATATGGAGTTAG
This sequence comes from Squalus acanthias, assembly GCA_030390025.1. Taxonomy (NCBI): domain Eukaryota; kingdom Metazoa; phylum Chordata; class Chondrichthyes; order Squaliformes; family Squalidae; genus Squalus; species Squalus acanthias. The sequence continues at coordinate 38,901,145 of CM059447.1, read as the reverse complement.
GTCGCAGATCAGCCATGATCTCATTGAATGGCGGAACAGGCTCGAGGGTTAAATGGCCTACTCCTTTTCCTATGTTCCTAAAAGTGCAGGAAAAATGACATTGTTCCGCTACTTTCCTCAGTGATAGATTGGACAAGTGCAGCTGGTGGGGACTGATGCAGCTCATGAGCTCATATTTCATCTTCATTCGGTCTGTTTGTTAATTCTAGTGAAATAGCAGCCAAGGATCCAAAATGCTGCTCCCCATTTTAAACTCCTGTCTCATTTTCACCTAAATTAGCTAAAATATAGCTTATTGGTTCTTATTAAGTTTTTTTTTATTGCTATATTCCTTCCTATTCTACACATACGTACTGGACTAATATCCATGTGTGAGCCTGGTCACTGATTATCAACAGGACTGATCGACCATGGCGGGGGTGGGGCATTAGATCACTGATCAATCTGGGCCTTACCCCACATCCAAATACATGCCCTTGCCAGAAGGGGTCCCTATCCAGGAGGCACTGAAACAAACTGCACCCTCCAGCTAACACAGCTCAAAACTAGGACCTCCCGAGGCTGTATGGCTCAATAGAATGGGCCACACTATTGGGAGAGCTGTCCACTCACTTACTAGACTAATGTTCTAATGATTTTCCTCCCACCGCCCCCTATCTGGACAAAGGTCAGAAGGAGCATACCTGAAGTGAACTTGCCCATATTTCCAGGTTCAGGTCATTCCCCTCGGCCCAACATACCCCAAGTGCAGGCCAGCCCTCTGGCAGGGCCTAGCACCTAAAATGGGGGCAAACTCCACCCACTGCTAAAGCCCTAAGAAGCCTTCACATGTGGTAATGGCCGCTGACTGTGGGGGATTCTGTCGGTTGACCAAAAACAGCATCTAGAAGGCCTGTAACCCCAAGGATCTACTGGACACCTCTGGATAAAAAGTGGCACTTGCCTTTGTAGGCCTCCATTGCCTTGCTGCCCACCCCTCTCAGGTCTTCCCATCTGAGGAGAGCCAGGCTCAAGGTCTGATGATATCACACAGGCTGGTTGTAAGACATTTCTGAGCTTTACCACGAGGGGGAGCTTTTGAGTCTTCCATTGAGCCATTGACTTGTCTTACAAACAGAAAGTTCTGGAAACATTCAGCAGGTCAGGCTGCATCTGCGGAGAGAGAAACGTAAGGTTAACGTTTCAGGTTGATGACCTTTCATTGTCTGTCTTGTTTTTTACATACTGTAAATCGGAGGCCCTTAAATGATGGAGCAAGTCTGTTTTCACACACTAGAAAGATTTATTTGTGAATCACACAGGACTTTTGAGGCATAAAATATTGAAAGCATGAACAAACAGTTAATCAATTTTTCTCCTACCCCGTAAACCTCTTTCTCTTCTGGCTGGTCAATCCTCCATCACTTCCACTCATCAGTGTGATGATTGAGCAGCCAGAAGTGGGTGGGACATATGACTTTTGAACACAGCTAAGTGGTGAATTATGCTCCTATTTTCTCCAGAAACATTAAACAATAAAAATTTGGAACGGCATCACTTGAATCAGATAAACCGGACTCGGTTAATTTCCGTGGCAAAACTAAGAGAAGAAATGACCAGATAATCTGTTTCAGTGATGTTGATTGAGGGATAAATATTGGCCAGGACACCAGGGAGAACTCCCCTGCTCTTCTTCGAAATAGTACAATGGGATCTTTTATGTCCACCTGAGAGAGCAGACGGGGCTTCAGTTTAACGTCTCATCAGAAAGGCAGCACCTACCTATAGTGCACCATTCTCTCAGTACTGCACTGGAGTGTCAGCCTCGCTCTCTGGGGTGGGACTTAAACCCACAACCTTCTGATTCAGCGGTGAGAGTGCTACTCACTGAGCCACAGCTGTCATCCTGGATGGACAACATGACAGTTAACAGCTTCCATAACTTTAGAAAGTATAGAAATAAGGATACGAGCGAAGAGGTTTGGTGGTTATGAGGAATCAAATTCCTTTGGGATAGAATGAACACAAGCAAATTCCTGAGGGAAGGAAAGGTGACCTTTGATTAAAATGAGAAGTCGCACAACACCAGGTTATAGTCCAACAGATTTATTTAATTTTACAAGCTTTCGGAGCTGTCGCTCCTTCCTCAGGTAAGTTAGCAGTGAGAGAATCTCCCAGAATTCACAATTTAAACACAGACAAAATCTATTCAAATCTTTCCCTACATCAAAGACACACTAAGAGCACAGCCAAGACAATGAGATGTGTCCCAGGGGGTCCAACGTGTCAAACCACCTGCTGGCTGCATATCCTGTCAATTTGTGTTGGTTCTTGTGTTAGTCTTTTTAAAAAAAAACACCTGGGAAGACCGGCCATGATGTCAAGTCACGTTCTGTATCGTGACATGAACCCGATACAGAACGTGACTTGACATCGTGGCCGGTCTTCCCAGGTGTTTTTTTTTAAAAAGACTAACACAAGAACCAACACAAATTGACAGGATATGCAGCCAGCAGGTGGTTTGACACGTTGGACCCCCTGGGACACATCTCATTGTCTTGGCTGTGCTCTTAGTGTGTCTTTGATGTAGGGAAAGATTTGAATAGATTTTGTCTGTGTTTAAATTGTGAATTCTGGGAGATTCTCTCACTGCTAACTTACCTGAGGAAGGAGCGACAGCTCCGAAAGCTTGTAAAATTAAATAAATCTGTTGGACTATAACCTGGTGTTGTGCGACTTCTCATTTTTGTCCACCCCAGTCCAACGCCGGCATCTCCACATCATGACCTTTGATTAAGAGAGCCTGAAAAGGCAGTTAAGACATCGATAAGGTGTACCTTTGGAGTTACTTTTACTCAGGACAGTATGAAGCTACTATAAGGAGAAGAGGTCTTTTTGGGGTCCAGAGAACAAAGGATCTGATAGACATGATAAAATAAAAGAAAGACGGGCACTTATATAACGCCTTTCATGAGCTCAGGATGTCCCAATGTGCTTTACAGCCAATGAAGTACTTTTTAATGTGTAGTCACTGTTGTAATGTAGGACCATTGGGAATAAATGTTGGTCAATTTGGTAGAATAGAATGGAGCAGGGGACGAAAGTTCTTTGCCAAATCGTCAAGATTAGAGTTGGAGGAGCAATAAAGGGCAGCTTTTTGTTTTAGTAGAGCAAACATCAGGGTAATAGAGAGTTGGAAAGGAATAAGAAACAGCTTCGACGAGGGAGCAGAAGGAACAACTGCTGGTGAAACAGCAGGGCAGGACAGCCATAAAGAGGCATTGAGGATGTGTGACATGGAAAATAAGAATATCACACTGGTGCAGTACTGGGCGCTCCTGAGATTGGGATCATATTACTGAGGTACAGTTGATGAAACTTCACATACAATTACGTTTTAGACTGTGACGGATTTTGTTCTTTAATGTACAAAATGTCTATTTGAAAGATGACCTAAAGGATTGTACTTCACTTATTAACCTTGGCGTGGATTAATATCCAGTAATTGACGTGTTGTCAGTAGAAGATATTGAAGAGCCCATCCCCTTAATTAACTATGGACCAGTAGCAGACAAGAGCCACAAATCATCAGCTGCTCTTAAGCGGCATTTTTGTGAACTCTACATGACCTTTGACTTCTGCTACTCTGCTGCTGATACCAGTCTGTTGAAATAGTTTTATTTCTAGTATTTCACCTGTCTGGTTGTATCATGTTAAATGAGGGAGTAATAGTGCTGAGTAAAGTGTAGTTGCTGCATCTGTTGTGTTAACTGATATGTTTGGAGATCCTGTTCGCTGAGCAGTGTACAGTTAAAGGATTAAAGACTCCGTTCCCTGGGCACCATCTCCATCCCTCTCCCTGGTCATTGTCTGAGGCTGGACCAGACTGTTCGCAACCTTAGCATCCTATTTGACCCTGAGATGAGCTTCTGACCACATATTCAGACTATCACCAAGACCACCCACTTCCACCTCCGTAACATCGCCATCTCCACCCCTGCCTCAGCTCATCGGCTGTTGAAACCCTCATCCATGCCTTTGTTACCTCTAGACTTGACTCTTCCAATGCTTTCCTGGCCGGCCTCCCATCTTCCACCCTCCATAAACTTGAACTCTTCCAAAGCTCTGTTGCCTGTATCCTAACTCGCACCAAGTCCCGTTCACCCATCACCCCTGTGCACACTGATCTACATTGGCTCCTGGTCTGGCAACACCTTGATTTTTAAATTCTCATCCTTGTTTTCAAATGCCGCCAAGACCTCGCCCCTCCCTATCTCTGTAACCTCCTCAAGCCCTACAACCCTCCGAGATCTCTTCGCTCCTCCAATTCTGGACTCTTGTGCATCCCCAATTTTAATCGCTCCACCATTGGCGGCCGTGCCTTCAGCTGCCTCGGCCCTAAGCTTTGGAATTCCCTCCCTAAGCTTCTCCGCCTCTCTACCTCCTCTCTCCTCCTTTAAGACACTCTTTAAAACCCACCTCTTTGACCCTGTCCTAATATGACCTTATGTTGCTTGGTGTCAAATTTTGTTCGATAAAACCCCTGTGAAGCGACTTAGGACGTTTCACTATGTTAGAGGTGCTATATAAATACAAGTTGTTGTTGTTGAAGACAGAATGTTTCTATACTTTATATGGGCACCTGTCCATTTTCACGTCTCTTCCGGGTTTGGCCCGAGGAGCTGAATGGCCTACTCCTACGTTCCTATGTTTTCCAGCATCGCTTCTAGCGGACTCTGGAAGTGGCCTCCGAAATACAGGCGGACACGTTCAAATGAGGTGATGTTGTTGGTGTCACATTTTCCGTTATTACTGCCTCGGTAATGTTGGCAGTTACTTGCGCTGGTAGACGACAGGCATTCAACATTGCTATGTGACACAAAATGTGCGTGTGTAAAAAATTACATTAAATCGCTCCAACAGGAAGTCACATCAATGGAGACACTGTGGATTGCTAGTCAAACCTTGCTCTTTAATTCAATTTTCATCAGCGACAGAAACATTGAATTTTCTTCGAGGCTGCCTGTCCTTTAAGCTGCAGGTGTCTAGATCCTGCGGTGCCTGCCATCTACTGCCGACACCCCCCCCCCCCCCCCCGCCCGCCACCCACCCCCACTCCGCACGGCGAGATCCCAGGAACAGATGGCAATACCACCAAGAGCTGACTGAAAATGTGTAAATGCGCCCCGACCCCAGAAAATTCGCCAGGGTCACCACCAACTATCCTCGGGCGGACGGCAATATAATTGGTAATGACATCTTTGTGTAAGTTTCCCCAGTGAGTCACGCCACTTTTTATTCCATTTCTATATGTGACGGAAGAAAAGAAAATGAGTTTGTTTCGTTAACCAGGCCCCAAGATGGCCGACAGCGCCTCAGCATTGTTTTCCTATAATTTTGACCCCTGCTAAGATAATGGCTTAATGATACTGATGGCATGACAATAACACAGTGCAAAGATAGTCTGTATTTTTTAAATTATTCAACCATTAATGCAAGGCTCTCATTAGATTGAGGCAGCGGGCTAATTACACAGCTATTCACTTTCGTGTTGTGTACAAATTTTTGATTTGCATCCCTAATACTGGCCTGAATTAAATGCTGAGCCAGCCTTCAAACTTTTCATATTTTGCCTTCATGGTGAGGTTCTCAAATGATTTGATCTTCAGTCTTCTGGTGTGTGACGTTATTTGGTTACACAGCACTGGCCCCATAATTGTACGGTCAGTCACTCCATCAGCACTAGAATGGTTCCAGGGTTGAGGGATTACAGTTACGTGGATAGATTAGAGAAGCTGGGGTTGTTCTTCAACGAGCAGAGAAGGTACAGATGAGATTTGATAGAGGTTTTTAAAATCATGAAGGGTTTAGATAGAGTAAATAAAGAGAAACTGTTTCCAATGGTTGAAGGGTCGATAACCAGAGGGCACAGATTTAAGGTGATTGGCAAAAGAACCAGAGGTGACATGAGGAAAAACTTTTTTACGCAACGAGTGGTTAGGATTTGGAATGCACTGCCTGATAGGGTGGTGGATACAGATTCAATAGTATCCTTCAAAAGGGAATTGGATAAATACTTGAAGGAGAAAAAATTGCAGGAATATGGGGAAAGAGCGGAGGAGTGGGACTAACTGGATTGCTCTTCGAAAGAGCCGGCGCAGACTCGATGGGCCGAATGGCCTCCTTCTGTGCTGTACTATTCTATGATTCGATGATTCTAATACTGTACGGTGATCTTCATAAGTTAGTTTCAACTTTGAACTGCAGCATCCTTTTATTATGCTGCGACAGTGAAACAAAAAGTACAAAAAGCCTCACAATTTAAATGCTGTAGAAAGAAAGAAAAAAAGACTTGCATTTCTATCGCGTCACTGAGTCAGAAGGTCGTGGGTTCAAGTCCCACTCCAGTAACTTGAGCACAAAAATCTAGGTTGACACTTCAGTGCAATACTGAGGGATGCAGCTCTGTCGGATGAAACGTTAAACCGAGGCCCCGTCTGCGCTCTCAGGTGGACATAAAAGATCCCGTGGCACTATTTTGAAGAAGAGTAGGGGAGTTATCCCCAGTGTCCTGGCCAATATTTATCCCTTAGCCCATCATCAGTAAAACAGATTATCTGGTCATTATCACATTGCTGTTTGTGGGATCTTGCTGTGCGCAAATTGGCTGCCACGTTTCCTACATTACAACAGTGACTACACTTCAAAAGTACTTCATTGGCTGTAAAGGGCTTTGGGACGTCCTGAGGTCATGAAAGGCACTATATAAATGCAAGACTTTCTTTTTCCCCAAATCTCCCTCTACTGCACCAGTGTTATATTTCCAGTGTTATATATAACTAGTGTAATATTTCCATTCACTTTGCCACCTATCTTTGTGGCCTGCCTGAATTATTTGCCAATTAGATGCTAAAATCAGGCCAGTTGTGTACTCACCAACTGGGAAATGGGCTGAGACTGCCCAACTTATTTCACACAGGACTGTTACGGCTACGAGAAGAGATTTTTCACCCCGTCAGTACGGGATAGATTCAAACTCAGTTGCCAGAAGTAAAAAGCCCATGTGCTCACCCACCGTGCCTACCAGTAACCCCCCAGGCTCAGTTTTAACGCCATTCTGATGGTTGCGTTCAATGATACAGGAAAGCTGGCGAAAGATTTTGCAATTGTAAAGCTCTCCCTTTCCACTCTCACCACAGTGAGAAATTGTTGAGGTTGGAGGGTGTTGTGTCTACGAGCTGTCTGCTGAATTGCATCCTGTAGGTGTGCTATTGGCACTGTTATCAGTCTCAGAGCATGGAGAGCGAATGATGCACAGACGAACAGGAGTTCAGGGCTGCCGCAGTAAGTCAATCCTGTCAGGTCACACTGGGGGGAGGAGGGAAAAAAAACTGACAGTAAGTTGCTCCACTAATGAGCCCTGTCAAACGAGAGTCCTTTCTTCCCTTCATCTCTAATGTACAGAGCTCAGCGCTGTGCCCCAAGCCGATTACTCCTGAAACGTTTCAGCATTCACTTTGTTCTGTCACTTGTCCCCACCTGACCCTGTTCAGCCTTTTACCAGACGCTTGCAGCATTAAGTAAGGAAAACTTATATAAATAAATAGCAGGTCTCCTGTAGCTTTGCTCATGGTGAATCAGAGAATTCGGCGCTTTATAATACAAGGAGTGTTTGTGTCATGTGGGGCATAACATCGAGGGCCACTGGTTTACAGTGACTGAATAAGTCAAATTCCATCTTTTGTTAAATGGTATGCTTTGAGCATTGAATCCCACAACACTTCTCGTCATCTGTGAGAACCATAAATGATCGACTTCTTTTACATAGAACTCCGATATGCATTTAATTTTTATCCTTTTGCCCTTTTTAAAGCTGAGGATACGTAGCCAGGTGAAGGTAGCTGCCTGGTGCACTGGGGAGTGTGGAATGGGACTTGGCTGCATGGGGGGTGCGCGGGGAAGCAGTCTGGAGTTTGCCAGCACTGGGTCGAGGGCACCTAGGGTTTGGTAAAACTTGGAGTGGAATGTGGGTGTAGAGCACTGGTGGATTTCTACTATGACAGCAACCGGAGTCTAGTAGTTTGTAAGTTGCTAAGAAATCTTTATAAACAATGAATTCAGTGATTGGTTCCTGGACATGTACCTTTTTCTCTGTCTGTCTGACTCTCCCTGTCACTCTGTCGTGTGTCTCTGTTTTCTCTTGTCTTCTCAAAGATGTCACCAATTAGAATATTTGCATTTTCTAACTATCAACATAACAAACGTGATAGCAATCAAAACCTTTCTGTTTGAGAAGCTTTCAAAATTCAACTAATTTGTTTATTTTGGAAAAATAATAAAAAAAACTCAAATTAAAATCAGGAAAGATGTTCGTCTCACTTTCTCTCTCAGTTTGACATGCTTTCTGAGATAAAACGAATAACTCTTATTTAAAAGTTTAGTTCAAAAACCTAATTAAATTCATCATTCACGTAGTATTCAAATCATTTTCAAAAACACACAAACTGAAAGTGTTACACTTAATTTCTATAATACTTTCCTCACTATACTCTGTCTCCCACCTTCTAACCAATTACCAACCCATGGCACAAGGCTATCTAACCTGTAGCCCATGGGCCACATGCAACCCCTGAGCTCTAGTAATCTGGCCCTCAAAGCACAGGCAATTTAGCCCTGCTTGCATTAGTATTTCTCATTCACTGCTTTGCCTTACTTGAATTTTGTGAGCCTGGAGGTTTTGGAAATGGTTGTTTTTGCCTCATTAGAGAATCACTCCTGAATCAGAACAGGAATATCCGTTAGTGTCAGCGGCTTGAGATACAGGTTAATTAATGGAAACATGTAAAACAAACTTAATAAGTGGCTCCTAGGCTGCACGATATGTACCGTGTGTGGCCCACGAACATGAAGTTCTTGGAATCCCTGGCCTAGAAACTGCGCTGTACGATATTGCCTTACAAACCCTTAATGCACTTGTGTCAAATTGATTTCCCAGCTATCCTGGCAGAGGTGTTAACCCGTTTATTTTAAATAGCGTGCAGATAACTTCTAAGCTTCTTTGTCGTTGTAACTTGATAAGTACAAAATCACGAGAAATTTGCGATGGGTACGCAGAATGTGTGCAGCATTGTACCAATAATCTGAATTTGTTATGATAGGATTTTGAAATTAAAGAACCAGGAGGAGTAACCAGATATCACTGAAGACTTTTATGAAGGGAGCATAGACATAGAATCATACAACACAGAAGGAGGTCATTCGGCACATCGTCCCTGTGCCGGCTCTTTGAAAGAGCTGTCCAATTAGTCCCATTCCCCTGCTCTTTCCCACAGCCCTGCAAAATTTTCCTTTTCAAGTATTTATCTAATTCCCTTTTGAAAGTTACTATTGAATCTGCTTCCACCACCCTTTCAGGCAGCGCCTTCCAGATCAGAACAACTCGCTGCGCAAAAAAATGTCTCCTCATCTCCCCTCTGGCTCTTTTGCCCATTATCTTCAATCCGTGTCCTCTGGTTACCGACCCTCCTGCCAGTGGGAACAGTTTCTCCTTATTTACTCCATCAAAACCCCTCATAATTTTGAACGGCTCTATTAAATCGCCCAGAATTTTCGATCGGCATTGTTTTACACAATCACGAGCCCATTTCTTTTAAATCGGGGACTGCCGGCATTAAAATAATACTAATGAGAAAATCTGGGCTTGTTTATCTTAATTTTTATGGAAATGCAATATTGTTCCCAAACATTGTTAAACGTGATGGCGGGGGGGGGGGGGGGGGGATATCTTTACCCTCATCCCTTGGATGGTAAGGTGGCAGAGTAGATTGCCCGCCCAATGTCGAACCTGCCCGGTTTAAACCCCATTGGTTGCTGCCCAAGCAGCGATATTTTTCTTTTGAAATACTGACTATTATAATACTAACCCAACCAGTCCCACGACCCTCCTGATCATGTGGAGTGAACTCATAGGATCTAGCTCTCGCCTGGTGTGTAGGGTCTGGCTTTGGGTCGACGTGATCATTGAACACAGCAATAGCTACTCCAATCGTTTTTAAACATTTTATCAATCAAATATATCCCTCTCCTCCAGTTTCCTTTATTCTGCTCCTTGTGGTCCCAGCCAATATTTATCCCTCAACCAACATCACTAAAACAGATTATCTGCTCATTACCATTGGGATAAAAATAGATAGAAAGGAGGTACTAAATGGGTTGGCATCACTCAATGTTAACAATCAGGTGGGATGCTTCATAGGTTGTTGAGGAAAGCAAGGATGGAGATAGCAGAAACTCTGACCACAATCTTTCAATCCTCCTTGGATAAGGGAGTGGTGCCAGAGGATTGGAGGATTGCAAATGTTACACCCTATTCAAAAAAAGGGAGAGAGATAAACCTGGTAACTACAGGCCAATCAGTCTAACATCAGTGGTGGGAAAACTACTAGAGACCATTGTCAAGGATAAATTAATTCACTTAGAGAATCATAGTTTAATAAGGGACAGCCAGGATGGATTTGTTAAAGGCAAATTGTGTCTGACTAAGCTGACTGAGTTCTTTGATGAAATAACAGAGAGGGTTGATGAAGGTAGTGCAGTAGATGTTGTATATATGGACTTTCAAAAGGCGTTTAATAAAGTACCAAATAACAGACTTATTCAGAAAATAGAAGCACATGGGATTAAAGGGACAGTGGTAACTTGGGTATGTAATTGGCTAAGGGATAGGCGGCAGAGAGTAGTGGTGAACGGATGTTTTTCTGACTGGCGGAAAGTATACAGTGGGGTCGCCCCCCAGGGATCGGTATTAGGACCATTGCGTTTCTTGTTATGTATAAATGACCTGGACTTGGGAGAACAATTTTGAAGTTTGCGGATGATACAAAACTAGGCAACATAGTAAATAGTGAGCAGGATATTTGCAGACTTCAGGAGGACATAGATAGACAGACTGGTGAAATGGGCAGACACATGGCAGGTCCAATTTAATGCGGATAAGTGTGAAGTGATGCACTTTAGGTGGAACAACATGGAGAGGCAGTCTAATCTAAATGGTGCTATTTTGAGGGGGTGCAAGAGCAGAGGGACCTGGGGGTGCATATTCGCAAACCCTTGAAGGTGGCAGTGCAAGTTGATAAGGTGGTTAAGAAAGCGTGTGGGATACGTGGCTTTGTAAATAGGGGCATTGAATACAAAAACAATTAAGTCATGCTAAACCTTTACAAATCACTGGTAGGGCCTTGGCTGGAGTATTATGGACAATTCTGGGCACCACACTTGAGGAAGGATGTCAAGGCGTGGTGAGGGTACAGAGGAGGTTCACCAGGATGATACCAGGGATGAGGGACTTCAGTTATGTAGAGAGATTGGAGAAGCTGGGATTGTTCTCCTTGGAGCAGGGAAGGTTAAGGGGAGATTTAATAGAGGTATTCAAAATTATGAGGGATTTTGAAGAGCAAATGGGGAGAAACGGTTTCCTTTGGTCAGTGGGCGGGTAACCAGAGGTCATAGATTTAAAATAATTGGCAAAAGAATTAGTGGGGAAATGAGGAGAATTTTTTTTTCCCACACAGAGGGTGGTTAAGATCTGGAATGCACTACCTGAAAGGGTGGTGGAATCAGATTACATAGGAAATTTCAAAAGGATTTGAAGAGGACTAATTTTCAGATTTATGGGGAAAAAGCTGGGACTAAATTGGACAGCTCTTTCAAAGAGCCGGCACAGGCTCAACGGGCCGAACGGCCTCCTGTCTGTGCTGTAAGATTCTATGATTCTATCTCATTGCTGTTTGTGGGATCTTGCTTTGTGCAAATTGGCTGCTCCCTTCCCTACATTCCATCAGTGACTACACTTCAAAAGTACTTAATTGGCTGTAAAGCACTTTGGGACATCCTGAGGTCATGAAAGGCGCTATAGAAATGCAGGTTCTTTCTTTAACAAGAGACTCATAACACCACTTAACTGTCAGTACTTTTGGGAGGTACTGCACTAATCAGCTCATATCATTCTGGCATGACAAGAGGAGGTTTTATTGGTGTGTCATCATAAGGATCTCAGAAGGAGGGAGCCCAGATGGAATGAGTTTCATCAATGAATCGGTTCAGAAGTCGTACAATCACCTCTTAGTCCCAGTAGGTTGGATTCAATTAAGTTGCAGATGTTAAGTGTTTTTACAGTTGTGGGTCTGTATTAGATACACAGCTGCTACTACACACTTCAGCCAAAACTAGCAGGGATGACATTCCTGTTATAAAATGTGTCTCCTCTCCTCTCCTCTCCCAGTGTTACGGGCTCCTGTTGCCCTCGATTACAACACCCTCTCCCCCGGGGTTGTTCCTCTATGTGTAAGTTTAGATAGTGAGTGTGCGCAGACTATTTCACCCTGGAGAACATCATGGAACATTAGGAACAAGAGTAGGCCATTCAGTTCCTCGAGCCTGCTCCACCATTCAGTTAGATCATGGCTGATCTGCACCTCAGCTCCATTTACTCACCTTAACTCCATATGAATGCTCTTGTTAAGCTGCGTGGCCCTGTCTTGAGGTCTCGCTCAGGCCACTTGCCGGCTTCACAATGCAAAAAACCATGCAAGCACGGAAGTTTGAATGGGCCACGCAGCCCCTTGATGTCAAGGCCTTGGTGAGGGTACAGAGGAGGTTTACCAGGATGATACCAGGGATGAGGGAGTTCAGTTATGTGGAGAGATTGGAGAAGCTGGCATTATTCTCCTGAGAGCAGAGAAGGTTAAGGGGAGCCCTAATAGAGGTATTCAAAATTGAGGGGTTTTGACAGAGCAAGTAGAGAGAAACTATTTGCTCTGGCAAGTGGGTCGGTACCCAGAGGTCATAGATTTAAAATAATTGTCAAAAGAACTAGAGGGGAAATGAGGAGAAATTTCTTCACACAGAGGGTTGTTAAAATCTGGAACGCACTACCTGAAAGGGTGGTGGAATCAGATTCCACAGGAACTTTCAAAGGGCAATTGGACATGTACTTGATTTGCATATGCTTCAGTTCTACGGAGCCCTGGTCAAACCCCATCTGGAATGCTGCATTCTGGTGAATCTGCGCTGCACTTTCTCCAAGGCCAATATATCTTTCCTGAGGTGCGGTGCCCAGACTGAACGCAGTGTCCAGATGGGGTTTGACCAAGGCTCTGTACAACGGAAGCATCACTTCCTCCCCTTTTTATTCCAGCCTCCTTGAGATAAAGGCCAACATTTCATTCGCCTTTTCTTTTCACATCACATCAAAGCCCGATCCTGTCTTCAACTACAATCAATCCACAAACACTCACTTCCCAATAAGAATCATTGGATAGTGATTCGGAGCAGCACTCTGGCTGATGTTGTTTCCTACCGCCCCACCGCCCCCCCACTGCCCCTATCCTAGCCCAAGCCACTGAGGCCCAGTCATAGCATCATAGAGTTATACAGCGCAAAGGAGACCATTTGGCCCATCATGCCTGTGCCTGCTCTGGAAGTGAGTGGGACGGGGTCTGAACCTGTGTCACTCCTTGCTCTTCACCCCTTATGTAACTTTGAAGCAAGTGAATATAGTCGGAAGTTAAATGGTTAGTTAATTAAGATGTTCTGAGCTAGATTACGTACCTCACTATGATTCCAGCACGAGGTATATGCTGGTGCATTTGGCACAGGATCTCAGGTGGCTACTGTGTTCTTTTTGGATGATTCTTTTCAATGCAGCAGTGCTAAATTTGAGTTAATTACACAAATTGTCAGACTCAGTGAGGGAAGATTGTGCGGAGCTCTGCTCGATCTGAAATTGCCGATTGAACCTAGGTTGCCAACTTTGGTTGGATGTAATCCTGCAGGTTTCAACATATGACCTCTTGCCTCCAACCACTCTGCCCAGTCAAGCAGCCTTTTCCCCCATCTCCAATATATTTACAACTAATAAATGAAAGTGTTGAAAGAAAATAAACTAGAACACATCATTTCTTAATGCGTCTATGATTTTTTCTCCGAGGCTGCTTACGGGAGTGTCCAGGAGATTGATTTTCAATTCCCGGAGACTCCAGGGCAATCCTGGAAGGTTGGCAACCCTAACTGCACCCCTATTGGTTCCGCGAGGACCACTCGGCTCCAGAACTCATTACAGCCTTAGTCCAAACATGGACAAAGGAGCTGAATTTCAGAGGTGAGGTGAGAGTGACTGCCCTTGACATCAAGGCAGCATTTGACCATGTGTGGCATCAAGGAGCCCTAGTAAAATTGAAGTCAATGAGAATCAGGGGGAAAACTCTCCACTGGCAGGAGTCATACCTAGCACAAAGGAAGATGGTTGTGGTGGTTGGAGGTCAATCATCACAGCCCCAGGACATCGCTGCAGGTGTTCCTCAGGGCAGTGTCCTAGGTCCAACCATCTTCAGCTGCTTCATCAATGACCTTCCCTCCAACATAAGGTCAGAAATGGGGATGTTCGCTGATGACTGCACAGTGTTCAGCGCCATTCGCAACTCCACAGATAATGAAGCAATCCATGCCCGCATGCAACAAGACCTGGACGACATTCAGGCTTGGGCTGATAAGTGGCAGGTAACATTCGCACCACACAAGTGCCGGGCAATGACTATCTCCAACAAGCAAGAGTCTAACCACCGCCCCTTGACATTCAATGGCTTTAACATCGCTGAATCCCACACCATCACCATCCTGGGTGTCACCATTGACCAGAAACTTAACTGGACCAGCCACATAAATACTGTGGTAACAAGAGCAGGTCAGAGGCTAGGTATTCTGCGGTGAGTGTCTCACCTCCTGACTCCCCAAAGCCTTTCCACCATCTACAAGGCACAAGTAAGGGGTGTGATGGAATACTCTCCACTTGTCTGGATGAGTGCAGCTCCAATAACACTCAAGAAGCTCGACACCATCCAGGACAAAGCAGCCCGCTTGATTGGCACCCCATCCACCACCTTAAACATTCACTCCCTCCACCACCAGCGTACCGTGGCTGCAGTGTGTACCATCTACAGGATGCACTGCAGCAACTCGCCAAGGCTTCTTCGGCAGCACCTCCCAAACCCGCGACCTCTTCTACCTAGAAGGACAAGGGCAGCAGGCGCATGGGAACACCAACAACTCGAAGTTCCCCTCCAAGTCACACACCATCCTGACTTGGAAATATATCGGCCGTTCCTTCATCGTCTTTGTGCGGTCTTGTGCCAGGGATTCCCAGGTGTCGGTGGGGCTGTTGCACTTTGAGGGTGTCCTTGAAGCGTTTCCTCTGCCCACCTGGGGCTCTCTTGCCGTGTCGGAGCTCCGAGTAGAGTGCTTGCTTTGGGAGTCTCTTATCGGGCATGCGGACGATGTGGCCCGTCCATCAGAGCTGATCGAGCGTGGTCAGAGCTTCGATGCTGGGGATGTTGGCCTGAGCGAGAACACTGACGTTGGTGCGCCTATCCTGCCAATGGATTTGCAGGATCTTGCGGAGGCAGCGTTGGTGGTACCTCTCCAGTGCTTTGAGACCATGCTGTACATGGTCCATGTCTCTGAAGCATACAGGAGGGCGGGTACCATAATCCAAGGAGCCTCATCGGTAAAGTTGGTTTTTGTACCCCTTCCCTACCGAGCACCATCGCCACGTGGACTGCAGCGGCTCAAGGAGAAGGCCCACCACCACCACCACCACCTTCTCCGGGTGTTTGGAGGTGAGCAACAAGTGCAGCCCTGCCAATGTAACCGACCCACCCCCCGAGAACAAGTACACGGAAACATTCCTTCCGTCAGAGCTTCAATTTGCACACTCCGCCTTATGGATTGTGTGAGATGAAACCTTGCAGAGAGAAGTGAAGATTACCTTTAAATACCCTCCTTAAAATCCAACTCTTTGACCAAGCTTTTAGTCACCCCTTCTAACACCCAAGTGATTGCACACTCTGATTTTTAATCAGTTTCTTCGTGCCAAACAAACTTTTTGAGACTCTGAACGCCTTCATGGCTGTTGTCCCTGCAGTGTACAGGTGATTTTATCCTCCCACATCTTCCCGCAATTTATTTTTCTTCCAATTTTCACAGCTTTCCAGTTGGCCTCCTGTCTTGAACATGATATGCTGATAGGGTGAGTTGAAGTAAGGTGGGAGGAGGCTCGTGTGGAGCATAAAAGCTGGCATAGACCAGTTGGGCCGAATGGTCTGTTTCGGTGCTGTAAATACGATGTAATTTTTAACCCTCTCCCTAGCCCAGAGCACAAAGGCCAGTTGTAATAATTCTGTTGCTACCCTAGTAGAGACCAGAGATTGAACTGGTGACCGTCTGGGAAGTATAGCTCAATTACAAGCCGAGCTTACCAACTGAGAGATGGGGGCGGGTAGAGGGGGGAGGGAAGAGAAACACCCTACACGTTCAAAAAAAGAAAACAAGAAATATCCGGCAGTGATAGATCTATAAAACAAATGAAAAAAGTAGATGATTTCCCAGAGTTTGGAATTAAATGTCTAAAATTGCATGCGGAGTTTTATTGCTTTGGTATAAGATTATAGACTCTGAATAGTTACCCAGGTGCACACACAGAGAGAAGGCATTAGGGTAGACGTGGACCTCGCAACAACTGATCTGAAGCACCAAGTACAGCATGGAGGTAGCATTGGCAGAGTCCTGGGCTCAGGATGCCCTCTTCTCGGCCTTCTCAGACAGGCATCAGAATAACATGAGGGAAATCTGAAAAATAATTGAATTTGTAAGTGATTAAAAAACATCAAATTATGAACAGGCAATATATTTCCAATTTTGCTTCTCGTAATTTTATGTTTCAAACACACACATTCCTTTCACCGAATTTAACTTGCCAGACTGGGCTTAGAAATAGTGATGATGATCTCCAGCCTTTAAATTTGAGAGCCTTTGGGGAGCCCTCTTCAAATGAGAAGCACGATCAATAAATAGTGCGTTATGAAATCATAATTGGGGTGTCTCATAGTTTCCTTGAGAAAATTAATTCAGCCATAAAGTATGTCCATTTGCAAATTGCTGCCTAATACATAATGAACAGAGTGGTAAAACTCTGCATCAAAGCTCTTAGTGTTTAACTGCAAGTCTCTGGTGAGTCTTCATTAACATTTACAGTAAATCAGGAATGACAGGCTGCAAATAGCCTACAGGCTGGAAGCTGCACAGCACTACAGGCTCCGCAGACACCATTTGGTTTGGCACTATGCCACATGGATCAGAAGGTCCGAGGTTTGTTATCCTGTCTGTGCTGACTGGGCTGGGCTCAGCCAGGGCAGCAGTCTTGGATGGATGAAGTGGGGAGTTCCATTGGACCCAGCGGGGGTGGTGGGGGGGGGGCGGGATTTTCGGCAGCGCGTTCAGGCGCTAACGATCCTCCGAGGTGGCCACGATAGGGGTCTTGAGCTGAAACGCCGGTTTAGCCCGAATTTAGCGCAAGACGCCATCTTGGTAAAGGAGTTGAAGCGCGCGCTAGGAACGGCCAGCCGAGAGGATCGTTAAGGGGCTGATTGCCACTTCAAATGCCTGCTAGCGCTCATTAACGAGGCTGCACGGTATTATGGTGGCTAGCGTTTGCCCTAACGCCCTCTCCTAACAGCGACCAGCTGTTTGGGAGTAAACACGGCGTTGATGTGGATTTCAAGCGCTACTTAAAGGGATACTCACCATTTCATGTTAACTTGCTGCTGGACCTGTGAAGAAGACCTCGGAAACACATCAGAGACTTTCTGGGACACTTTGTCAAGACTTCACCAACACTCTGGCAAAAAATTTTACGGAAATTCTCTGAGGCGTCCTGTGCTACTCCACCTTATTGGACACCTTACAGGAGTCACCAGGAGAAAGGGAGTGCTTGGTCAAGGGCATCTTGCTCGGGGTCTCCCTTGGTCTGGAGGAGAAATGGGAGGAGGACATGAGGCCAGGCAGAGCAGCACCATCTGCTGCAGGAGAGAGGGACAGGAGGGCGAGGAGGGCGAGGTGGCCCCCCTGCGGGTACAGGACATCCCTCCTCCCCTGGACCTCCTCCACCAGGACCTCCACTGCCACTTCCGAGAACCTGTGCGCCCTCTCCCTCGGTCCCTGAGCCATCGTGCAATGTGCCGCTGTGTGCCAGCCAGAGCACTCCACACCTTCAGTGGAAGTGAGTGCTCCACGAAAATTGCTTTTAATCAAAACCTGAGTGCTAAACTTGCAGGTTTCTGTTTAGCACCTCCGGCAAGTTCAAATTATGATAATCAGCAATTCGGATCAAAATTGTGTGCTAAATCCGGACTTTCAAACAGGCTAGTCTTATTAGCACTGCACCCATTTAGCGCCTGTTTTCACCCTTTGGCCAAAATAACCTCCAGCATCCTTGGGTCGTTATGTCCAATTACCTGTGCCCCCCCCCCCCGCGCCCCCGCCCTGGAAAGTTCATGGAAAAATTTCACGGGCTTGGCTGTGATGCCTTCCATGATCGACTAGATGTTGACTGGAACATAGGAACAGGAGGAGGCCATTCAGCCCCTCGAGCCTGTTCCACCATTTAATTAGAACACTGCTGATCTGTATTATAACTCCATCTACCCACCATGGATCTGTAACCTTTAGTACCCTTGCCGAACAAAAATCGATCGATCTCAATTT
Source organism: Squalus acanthias (assembly GCA_030390025.1). NCBI lineage: Eukaryota > Metazoa > Chordata > Chondrichthyes > Squaliformes > Squalidae > Squalus > Squalus acanthias. The sequence continues at coordinate 38,882,572 of CM059447.1, read as the reverse complement.
TGAAATTGTCAATTGACCCCCAGCCTCAACAGCATTTTGAGGGAGAGAGTTCCAGATTTCCACTAGCCTTTGTGTGAAGAAGTGCTTCCTGACATCACCCCTGAACAGCCTAGCTCTAATTTAAGGTTATGCCCCCTTGTTCTGGACTCCTCCACCAGAGAAAATAGTTTATTTCTATCTATCCTATCCTATCAAAATCCTTTAAACATCTCAATTAGATCACCCCTTAATCTGACTTTAGTATGGCTTCTACCTGTCGACCTGTCTGACCCACACACGTACCCACCCCCCGCCACACACACCCTCCCCCCGCCACACACACCCTCCCCCCCACACACCCTCCCCCCCATACACCCTCCCCCCAACACACACCCTCCCCCCACACACACCCTCTCCCCGCACACAGACTTAGAGGAGCGCAGGTATCTCTGAGGGTTGTGGGGCTGGAGGAGATTACAGAGATAGGAAAGGGCGAAGCCATGGAGGAATTTGAAAACAAGGATGAGAAATTTAAAATCGAGGCATTGCCGGAACGGGAGCGAATGTAGGTCAGCGAGCACAGGGGTGATGGGTGAACGGGACTTGGTGAGCGTTAGGACACGGGCAGCAGAGTTTTGGATGATCTCAAGTTTATGGAGGGTGGAAGATGGGAGGCCGGCCAGGAGAGCGTTGGAATAGTCGAGTCTGGAGGTAACAAAGACATGGATGAGATTCTTAGCAGCAAATGAGCTGAGGCAGGGGCGGAGACTGGCGATGTTACGGAGGTGGAAGTAGGCAGTCTTGGTGATGGAAAGGATATGTGGTCGGATGTTCAGCTCAGGGCAATATAAATCTGGTAACAAAAACATTCAATTGTCAGGGCAGAAATGAGAGTGTTTTTCAGGATTGTCGCAATCCTCTCACCATAGAGAGGATACAGGCTCCAAGCACACTCCTGAACTGTCATCGTAAGTTCTGGCCTCAGACTCTCCAGTAACAACACTGGTGAATTCACACAACCACCAAACAACAACAGCAGTAACTATATACAAATTAAATTTAAAATGGCACTTTCAGTATAATTTGACTTTTTTGCAGCATCAGTGGTTGAGATTGAACACAATTGAGGAACGTAGCTTGAGTTTAAGTAGAAACAGGTGATGTCAGAACATTCTGTCACCACGGCTTCAAGAACTGTTTAGTTTTACATTTTTTGGTTACAGCCAGTAGCTGGAACATCAACAGTGAGTACCCCAGTCTGAAGGAAGGTATTTAAAACAGTTGTTACACAGCTTCAGCGGCATGAGGTATCAGGGCCAGATATATCAAAGCCTGTTGTACAATTTATGTGCACTTGATATTATTCTAAGCCACTCTGGTATTCTCAGCCAATTCAGTGTTGCTGTAGACACAGTCAGTGCACTTTTCAACTGTCCTGTCTTCATCAGTGCATCGCAACATTAACCAGGAGATTCCCAAATCCCACGGTTTCCACCTACTGCAAGCCGAGAGATGTGACCACCTAAACCAACTAGAAATCAATGCAATCATTCTCAGCGTATCCAATTAAATTTGATTTTATAAGGGCATTAGTTGCATAAACTTGGCTTGTATTCCCTTGAGTGTAGAACATTGAGGGGTGATCTGATAGAGGTGTTTAAAATGATAAAGGGATTCAATAGATACAGAGAAACGATTTCCTCTGGAGGGGGAAATCAATAATGAGGGGACATAATCTTAAAATTAGAGCCAGGCCATTTAGGAGGGTAATAAGAAAGCACATTTTCACACAAAGGGTAGTGAAAATCTGGAATTCTCTCCCCAAAAGGCGACGGATGCTGGGGGACAATTGGAGCTTTCAAGACAGAAATTGATAGATTTTTGTTGGGTAAGGGTATCAAGCGACTTGGAGCAAAGGTGGGTAAATAGTGTTGAGATACAGATTAGGGGTGATCTAATTGAATAGTTGAGCAGGCTCAAGGGGCTGAATGGCCTCCTCCTGTTCCTATGTTGCATTATTGGAGTGTAGAGGGTTGATACGAGCATGGCATTTCATGTTTGATGGGAGCGTTGAACTATATATCACGGGTATTAAAAGCAAAGAAATCTCCAATGATGGTAGAGGTTAGAGGGAACTTCATGCCACAGAGAAGCTGTTCTGTGGAACAGATCTGCACCATAAGCAAAAGGGGCCGGGGAACTGGGTGGTGCATTGGGTTGAAGACTGGCCTTTCTTCTCCGGTCTTGGATTCAATGGGATGAAAGTCTCTGCTGGCTGTAAGTGGGCATGTGAAATGGGTTTGGACAGGCTCACTGCAGTTCCAAGTGGGCTGGGTCTACAGCACAGAACTGCCTCTAATTTGGCACCAATTGGCAGCAACACTCGGACAGGCCTAAGGATGGTTGGTGTGGGGAAATGGAACAAAATTGGTGCAGTAGGGAGCACTCCTTGGAAATTGGAGCTGAGATGCATGGTTGGGGTATGGATGAGGTAACAGAGAGGGTTATGAGGGCAATGCGGTTGACGTAGTGTACATGGATTTCTAAAAGGCGTTTGACAAAGTGCCACATAATAGGCTTGCCAGCAAAGTTGAAGCCCATGGAATAAAAGGAGCAGTGCCACATGGATACGAAATTGGCTAACTGATAGGAAACAGAGAGTAGTGGTGAACGGTTGTTTTTCGGACTGGAGGAAAGTATACAGTAGTGTTTCCCCAGGGGTCGGTTCGAGGACCACTGCTTTTCTTGATATATATTAATGACTTGGATGTGGGTGTACAGGGCACAATTTCAAAATTTACAGATGACACAAAACTTGGAAGTATAGTGAACAGTGAGGAGGATAGCGATAGACTTCAAGAGGACAGACAGGCTGGTGGAATGGGCGGACACGTGGCAGATGAAATTTAACGCAGAAAAGTGCGAAGTGATACATTTTGCTAGAAAAAATGAAGAGAGGAAATATAAACTAAAGGGTACAATCCTGAAGGGGGTGCATGAACAGAGACACCTAGGGGTATATGTGTACAAATCGGTGAAGGTGGCAGGGCAGGTTGAGAAAGCAGTTAAAAAAGATTACGAGATCCTGGGCTTCATGAATAGAGGTATAGAGTACAAAAACGTGGAAATTATGATGAACCTGTATAAAACACTGGTTCGGCCTCAACTGAAGTATTGTGTCCAATTCTGGGCACCGCACTTTAGGAAGGATGTGAAGGCCTTTGAGAGGGTGCAGAAAAGATTTACGAGAATGATTCCCGGGATGAGGAACGTGGATAGACTGGAGAAGCTGGGCTTGTTCTCCTTGGAGCAGAGAAGATTGAGAGGAGATTTCATAGAGGTGTTCAAAATCATGAGGGGTCTGGACAGAGTAGATAGAGAGAAACTGTTCCCATTGGCAGAAGGATCAAGAACCAAAAGATACAAATTTAAGGTGATTGTCAGAAGAACCAAAGGCGATAGGAGGGAAAACTTTTTTACTCAGCGAGTGGTTAGGATCTGGAATGCACTGCCTGAAAGGGTGGTGGAGGCAGACTAAATCATGGCTTTCAAAAGGGAGTTGGATAAGTACCTGAAGGAAAAAAATTTGCAGGGCTACAAGGAAAGGGCGGGGGAGTGGGACTAGCTGAAGTGCTCTTGCAGAGAGCCGGCACGGGCTTGACGGGCCGAATGGCCGCCTTCCGTGCTGTAACCATTCTATGATTCTGTGAAAGCACAGGGAGCTTTACTCTATATCTAACTGTGGAATACCTGACCTGGATGTGCTTGATGCTAACGCTGGATGCCTGAAATGGAAAGCGTTCCATTTGCTAGCAGTGTATCCTCACGTTCAGCACACAAAACGGTTGCATCTGGCCTCTTGTGCATCCCCCACTTCCGTTGCCTCGTCATTGGTGGCAGTGCCTTCAGCTGTCTAGGCCCTAAGTTCAACCTCTCCGCCTCTCGCTCCTCCTTTAAGACGTTCCTTAAAAAGTACCTCTTTGACTAAGCTTTTTGTCACCTGCCCTAATGTCTCCTTAACCTTTCTTCATCTTTTGACATCCTTGATCTCACTGCTGTTGTGGTTTGCGTCTTCTCCCAACATCTCGTCTTGTGTTCATTGTGAAAAGGCAGTTTCCATAAGAAGACCGAATCTCCCGTGATTCGCAACCGTGTCCGAGATTGTGTGGCTCAGTGTCAATTTTTGTCTGATAACGCTCCTGTGAAGGGCCTTGGGACGGTTTACTACCTTAAAGGGGCGATATAAATGCAAGTTGTTGTTGTTGAGTCGATGTAACTGCTTCAGAAAAACAGATGATTAAATGTCCAGGTAGGAACAGCTTTGGTGGTTGTACGTATTAACTGGGACCAGGGGAGAATGTTGCATGCAGAGGTCAGCAGGCCAAAGTTATCAGAAGAATTGGGTGAATATCTAGAGTTTTCCCTGATTATGTTAATGAATTAGGGAGTATATATGCACTCTTCCACAGGAGATTAAATGCATGGAGTAGAGTCCATGACAGGACAGATTGTACGTGGTCTGTGGATAAGAAAGAAAGACTTGCATTTATATAGCGCCTTTCATGACTTCAGGACGTCCCAAAGCCCTTTCCAGCCAATGGAGTACTTTTGAAGTGTAGTCACTGTTGTAATGTGGGAAACGCAGCAGCCAATTTGTGCACAGCAAACTCCCACAAACAGCAATGTGATAATGACCAGATAATCTGTTTTAGTGTTGTTGTTTGAGGGATAAATATTGGCCAGGACACCGGGGAGAACTTCCCTGCTCTTTTTCGAAATAGTGCCATGGGATCTTTTACGTCCACCTGAGAGAGCAGACGGGGCCTCGGTTTAACGTCTCATCCGAAAGACGGCACCTCCGACAGTGCAGCACTCCCTCAGCACTGCACTGGAGTGTCAGCCTGGATTTATGTGCTCAAGTCTCTGGAGTGGGACTTGAACCCACAACCTTCTGACTCAGAGGCGAGAGTGCTACCCACTGAGCCACAGCTGAAGTAGCGGGTTTGAATGACGTTTCCTTGGTCTACGTTTTCATTTGTTCTTATAACCAACATCTCATTCGGATTTCAAATGGGCCTGGTATCCGGGGCGGCGTAAGGGATGTGCAACCCGAGCGTATCCAGTCCGCTGGCAGCATCGGTCAGTATTTTCCTGTCGCTTACTGCTTCTGTGTATTATACAGCCTGGGAATAAATCTGACTGTTAGTTTAAGCCTGCATGCATTGGTCTGATGTCGTGGTATTTTCCTCCTTTCACAAGACTCGGCAAAATGGTTTTGTGTTTTTATCTGGTTTATGGGTTCTCATCTGTTTTTTCGCCTCTCCCAGAAGATTACATGTCTCCGGGTGGGATGGGGAGTGTACGTCTCATGATACGCAACTGTGTGGGTCAGGCTGGATGGATCCATAGGTCTTTTCCTGTCCGTCATTTACGTAGGTGCATATGGTCGGTATCCCACCTATCTGAAGTGGTCAATGTAACAACTAGAAGGTAACTGTTAATCCTGGGCACGCAATCTCAGACACGGTTGTGAATCACGGGAGATTCGGTCTGCTTATGGAAAGTGCTTTTTCAAAATGAACACAAGACGCGACAAGATGGGAAAAGACACAGACCACAACAGTAGTTAGATCAAGGATGTCAATAACAACAATAACTTGCATTTATATAGCACCTTTAACGTAGTAAAATGTCCCAAGGCGCTTCACAGGAGCGTTGTAAAACAAAATTTGACACCGAGCCACATAAGGAGATTTAGGACAGATGACCAAAAGCTTGGTCAAAGAGGTAGGTTTTAAGGACCGTGTAATAGGAAGAAAAGAGAGGCAGAGAGGTTCAGGAAGGGAATTACAGAGTGTAGGGCCTTGGCAGCTGAAGTCACGCCCACCAATGGTGGAGCGATTAAAATCGGGGAATCTCAAGAGGCCAGAATTAGAGGAGTGCAGATATCGCGGCGGGTTGTGGGGCTGGAGGAGATTACAGAGATAGGGAGGGGCGAGGCGTGGAGGGATTTGAAAACAAGGATGAGAATTTTGAAATTGAGGCATTACTTAACCAGGAGCCAATGGAGATCAGCAAGCACAGGGGGGTGCTGGGTGAACGGGACTTGGTGTGAGTTAGGACGTGGGCAGCCGAGTTTTGGATGACCTCAAGTTTACGGAGGGTAGAACGTGGGGGGCCGACCAGGAGTGCGTTGGAATAGTCAAGTCTAGAGGTAACAAAGGCATGGATGAGGGTTTCAGCAGCGGATGAGCTAAAGCGGGGCGGAGACGGGCAATGTTCCAGAGGTGGAAATAGACGTGGGCATGTGTGTTTGTTTGTGTGTGCGTGTTTGTGTGCGCATTTGTGTGTGCATGCGTGTGGTTTAGTTTGTGCGTGTGTCTGAATGGCAAGATGAAGGAGGCACTGAATCTGTGCCTTGTTAGCCTTCCTCTCCCAACTTAAAAGAAAAATTCATGGAAACAAGAATACAAAGAGACTCATCAAGAAATATCCCTCTGTCCCCAGCTGCTAACGTGAAATAAGATTATTTTGTATTTACATAACTTGACAAAACAAAGCAAAACATTGCGTAGAGTCTCGTGGTATGTAAACTAGAGTGTGGGATGTTCAGTAAAAGTGACAATTTGGAAATGACACAAAAATAAAAATGGAAATACTTCCATTGGGAGAGCTTCACTGAGTTGGGAGAAAATTGGTATTAAAATTGGATTTTATAGTGTTTCTGTTACAGCTGGGCTAAATGTTAAACTCCAGCGCTGCCTGCATGTCATTTTGAGTTGGAGTGTGAATTTTTTAAATATACTATAAAACTGATTTAAAATGCCAGATTACTTTTACGATCCCATTGGGAATACTCCCCATTGCTCGCAGTTATTGCTCTTTCATTGTGCAGCACCTGTATGCAAAAAACTGTCGCTTAAATGTCTTTTTGATTGTGAGTAAATTGGAGGTCCACTTAAAGTCAATTTAACTAAAATTAAAACGTTTTATTCTGGTCACTAGCTTTTCATGAAATGTACTGCATTAAATCTCTCCATTCAGACACACGCGCACACAAACACATGCACACACAAACACACGTGTGTGCACAAACACACATGCACACACATGTACACGCACACACACAAACACACACACAAACACAGACAGACACACAAACACACACACACAAACACAGACAGACACACAAACACACACACACAAACACAGACAGACACACAAACACACACAAACACAGACAGACACACAAACACACACACACTAACACACACATGCTCACAAGCACACGTACAAACACACACGCATAATTACGTATGCACACACAATCACACACGCACAAGCACAGACGTACGTACAAACACACGCATGCGCGCACAGATCTTTTCAATATTAAGGCAAGTTGCTTTGCAGCCCCAGCAGGAGAGTAAACTTTCTTGAGTAAACTGCTGTTGTCCTATGGCAGTCTACAGCTGTTTCCAGCCCTTCAAATCAATTGTTCCTCACATTGATATTTCTGCACAAACCAGGAGACAAAAGAAAAGAAGGAACAGAATGAGCAAAGCCCATGTGGCCCATCAAACCCAGATGCACTCTATATTATCATGGACAACACGACTTAAATCTCATGAAGGATTTACTTCTATTTAATTTATAATACATTCGGATACCATGCCTTTAAAAGGAATTTTGGATGCTGCTGGAACCTGGAGCTGGAGCTGCAAGAAGCTGAGCTACCATTGTCCTCGCAGTTGAATATTTAATTTTGGCTAGCTGTGTCTTGCTGCCTGATCTTGGAGGATCATTGGCTGCATCCATAATGGTCTTGTCCTTGCATTTGGAGGAACGGTGTCATAATGCAGAAGACAGCATTCTAACCTGCCCCATCAGCCAGTCTCACAGACCTGGAGTGAACTTTCTCCATCCAACCTGAAAAGTGTTGCGAATAAAGCTTTCTAAGATTGGTTGGAGGAAGTACTCTCCTGGTCTGTGGGACCAGATGATGCAGTGCGTTAGAATGCTGTCTTCTCAACTCTAGTCATGATGCGGAGATGCCGGCGTTGACTGGGGTGGACAAAAATGAGAAGTCGCACAACACCAGGTTATAGTCCAACAGATTTATTTAAAATTACAAGCTTTCGGAGCTGTCGCCCCTTCGTCAGGCAAAGTAACTTTGCCTGATGAAGGGGCGACAGCTCCGAAAGCTTGTAATTTTAAATAAATCTGTTGGACTATAACCTGGTGTTGTGCGACTTCTCATTTTTCTCAACTCTAGAATAGGGTTCCAGTGCAGCCAAATCTGATGGGCTGAAATACTATCTCTCTCTCTCTCTCTATCTCTCTCTCTCTCTCTCTCTCTCTCTCTCTATCTATCTATTTCTCTATCTCTCTATCTACCTATTTCTCTCTCTTTTGCTTTTACTCTCTCTCTCTCTCTCTCTCTTTCAAGGCCATAAGGGTCCTAGGGGTAGAAATTGGTCTGGGGGGTCACCTGGGCCACCTGCTCTATGCCTCGCTTGATATTCAGTTCTGTTGAAGTCATTGGAACTCAATATCGGGCGGGAGTATAACAGGCGTCCGATTCGATACTGCCCACTTGTGCGACAAAGAATTTCTACTCCCCAAAGTGCTTTGTGGATATGGGTCAATGGCAGAAGTGCCCATAACTAAGCACAATTCTGGCACTAATTTGTTATTTTGTTCAGGAAGACCACAACGTTGGGTGGTGTGAGAAGTGGAGAAATTGTCCTATTTGGGGCAACAGGGGACTTAATAGAAAGTTAGGATTATAGCACATTGTTGGGGCAGAGTGGAGCTAGATGCACTCTATGTCTAACTGTGCAATGTCTGATGGCTCCTTATTGTTACTGGGCAACAAGAGTGAGCATTTAAGACTTTAAACAAATTCTGATTGCCAACTGATATGTTTATGTTTGTGGGATGGGGGGGGAGGGGAAGTGGCAGAATTCCCTGCCTGGCTGGGAACGACCACTTTGTCCCAATCTGTTGCACATGGTAAAAATGAAGCAGCAGGAGGAAATGTGCCCCCTTTTTTTCTCTCTACGCCCCATAAAGATAGCCTGGCGATGCCGGGGGAGGCTGTTTAAATGGTGACGGTGGTTTTTCGCACTCCAAGGCAGCATGATTTCGATCAGCGTGGAGTTTAATTCTCTTTGCCCTTCATAAGAACATAAGAAATAGGAGCAGGAGTCGGCCGTTCGGTCCTTCCAGCCTGCTCCGCCATTCAATGAGATCATGGCTTCTGCCAGCTGCAGGCAGCCAAATGTTACAGAGACAATTGGAAGCTTGGCCAAAGCTTTTGTTCATGGCCGCGGACTTTAACGGGAAGCTGCTTTTGGCCGAGGCTGGAATGAGGATCCTCTGACGCCGGTATTCATCATTCGTGCCTCTTTCTCCCCCTTCCCCGATTATAATCTCACTCCAATTACTACACGAGGATGGCTGCGCATTTACCTGTAAACGCCAGCTGTTCCTCTCACACCTGGCACAAAAAGAAAATCAAATCTAGATGAACATTTTTCGAGAATGGATGTAAAACGCATTATGTAAAGACGTCAAGCTTTTTAGTGAGGCGAGGTTCTGCACAGCAAATGATGAAGTCGCTGCTGAGATTCCAGTCTGGCACTTTGTTATTAAAATAGTACGTAGACATGATGCCTGACAGGACTCAGCCCAATCCATCCGTTACAAACCTCTCAATGTACAAGAACATTCACTGTATCTATCAACTAATTCTCCTCTGCTTGTGTTTGAGTTTATTTACAGAGGACATAGCCTTCCGATCCTAAATACAGTAATGACGTACCCCAGTCTTGGATTTATTACAGAGCTTTATTATAAAGTGCACAACTTACAGTTTCCTTGTTAAGACAAGATGTTAGTCGGGGCAGTGGGCAGTGAGATGTTAGATCACCAATGCTAGTATAATGTGGCACGATGCAGTTCTGTGACAGCCATCCCCTCCCACATGCTGAGGTCCTTACTGAGCAATGTTGGCATGTGAGGTGTCGAGCATCTCAACTCACTCGTGGGTATCCAATATTATCCAATAATGTACAGGTGTCAGCTGTGGCTCAGTGGGTAGCACACTCATCTCTGAGTCCGAAGGTTGTGGGTTCAAGTCCCACTCCAGGGACTTGAGCACATAAAGCTAGGCTGACACTCCAGTGCTGCAGTGTCGGAGGTGCCGTCTTTTGGATGAGACGTTAAACCAAGATGCTCTCAGATAGACGAAAAGATCCCATGGCACTATTTCGTAGAAGAGCAGGGGAGTTATCCCCGGTGTCCTGGCCAATATTTATCACTCAACCAACATAACAAAAACAGATTATCTGGTCATTATCACATTGCTGTTTGTGGGAGCTTGCTGTGCGCAGATTGGCTGCCGTGTTTCCCACATTACAACAGTGACTGCACTTCAAAAGTACTTCATTGGCTGTAAAGTGCTTTGAGACGTCCGGTGGTCGTGAAAGGCGCTATAGAAATGCAAGTCTTTCTTTTTTCTATATATCAAGCGCTGGAATCCCTCAACTGGATTACAGCCTGTAAGTCACTCCTGGCTATCCATAACTGTTATATAAACCGTCCAAACTGATTGAGTCCAGCCTGTAAGTCACTCCTGGGTATCTGTTATTCTATCTATAAACCACCCGAACTCCTCGATTAGATTCCGCTAGGCTGTCAGGACTTTGGCCTTGCTAGGTTGTGCAACAGAGCAAAATCCAGGCCCCTGTGTGGAGGTTGGCGGACATGGGTCGGATAATTAGGTCATAGTGTTATACAAACATACGAAAATGACAGGCAGGAAAAGGCCAGCTGGTCCATCAAGCCTGCCTTAAACTCATGACATTTCCCCCACCCCCTCCCCCCCACCCACAGCCATGTAATCTCCTGGGAGAGGCAAAAAAACAGAGAAAAACCCAGGGCTGTTAAGGGGGGAAGAAACTCTACACCCGCCCCCCCCCCCCCCCCCCACTACATGTGACTCCAGTTTCAACTCTAAAATAACCTCAAAAGTGACCCCCACCACATTCTCAGGGCAGCTAGGGTTGGCCAATAAATATGGCATCATACACATCCTGAGAACAAATCTCTTGGAGGCTAGGCTAGTCCATCCAGACCTAAACATCTCCTGAGGTGCTTCAGGGATGTTGGTATCATGGTTTACTATTCCCCTGCTCAAACAATGGATGTAGATGACTCACAATATGGACATATGAGAATTCATGCAAGAGCCTCGATATCCATCAGCCATAATCTAGTCTTCATAGGTTTCCCAAGTTCCCAGCTGGCTGACAGAAAGGGTTTCTTCGAATAGTGGAGTCCTGCATTGCAGTAGGAGAGTGCGGGGGGTTTGGGGGGTGAGGGTGGGGGGGCAGGGGAAGAAACAAGAGGCAGGAAACTTCCCATGTGGTTAAGTGCAACTCAAGTTAGCTGTTTTGGACCATGGTCAACAGAGGCCCATATTGGCTTCTCTTTAGCCTGAAGGACATCAAGGAGAAATGGGGATTCAGAAAATTGATGTAAAGCAAGGAATTACAAAAATAAAAAATAATCAGTCCAACGCACTGAACTTTATTGCTGTTGGCATACGTAGTATATTTTTTTTGTTTTCAGGGAAATCTATGAAAAACAGAAGGCCAATCCATTTTAAGGTAAATCGTTGACAAGGATGTGCTCAAAGGCTTAATTGTACACTAGGTTTGCCATGCTTGGGTGAGGGATGTGTTTAGTCAGACTTCACCGTAAGGACATCAGAAAAGTTATAGATGGGAAAGAGCCATTTACCCCATTGTAGCTCACCCCTCCAGTTCCTCAGCTCTCCCACGATATCATCTGGCTACATTGTAAATGTCTTTATAATGGTGTTGTCTCCATTCCCCTGTTTGGCAGATTATTCCAAACATTCATCACTCTTTGAGAGAAGCTTCTTCCTGATATCTGGTTCAAATTTACTTTTCACCATTTTGAGATTTATGTTTCCTGGTCCTAACATTCCTGTCTTAATTGGAAGTGATGTTCTGAATTTACCTTAATTATTCCATTGACTATTTTATGTAACGTAATGAGGTCAACCTTCAACCACCTTCCTTTCTAGGCTGCAGAACTTGCACTCCTCTAATTATTCCTCACTGTCATCCCATTACACTTTCTTTTAAAGTTCACACCGCTGTTTCTTATTAAGCTATTACTGCTCAGATATTCCTCCAGCCAAGTCCCTGGAATGATTCCCATTATGTTGCCTGTTAATGATTATTTGGCCAATGGCTCTTAGTTGCATGAGCTAGATTGTCACCTTCTTTAACTATAGGTTTACCGCGTTTGCTGGCTTCCCTTCCTTTGGAAGCCCGCTAGCATCCGATAATTCCTTCACGGTGATAGCCAGTACTCCACAGATTCCTTCCCTAGTTTCCTTCAGAGCCCTAGGATGCATGCCATCTGGCCCAGGTGATCTGTGACCAGCTTTAGATCCAAAGTATTGAGCTCTCCCGTTATTAATCACATTGAGCCTTTGTGACATGGGATGGCTTGTTTGAAAGAACATTGAGAGTGACTAATGGTGGTTGGTGTCTGTTGTGCTTGTGCCGAGCTGGGGGTGATTTCGAGTTGACTCAGAGTTCACCAGTGACAGTGGAATGGGGAGGGGTAAAGAACTGCCCTGTCAAGTGTTTACCATAAAATGACAAGAGAGAGATTTAAAGCTAAAGTACATCTCTTTACCATGTATAAACACTGTCTCTTTGAAATACAACATTCTCCTTTAAGTCAGTAATTAATGCCCACTTGCAAAAAACTCCCCTCCACACACTTAAACAGACTGAAAGTTGCAGTACAAAAACAATACAAGTGGGGAAAGTGCTGTCTTATATTACCAATAGGACAGTTCATATTTTATCTTATTATTCTTTGGGATGTGGGCGTCGCTGCCAAGCCTGGCATTTATTGCCCATCCCTAGTTGCCCGTAAGAAGGTGGTGGTGGGCCTTCTTCTTGAACCGCTGCAGTCCATGTGGTGAAGGTGCTTGCCCTTTGATTTTGACCCAGCTTAAGGCATGTTGTTCACTGGCTGGAGAGCAAGATGAATTTGGAACAGATATTTAATTGTGTCAGGATGACCGGAGCCACAAATATACTGAAGAGCAATTGGCCCCAGTACAAACCGATGTCCATGGAAGAGAATGCGATATTTGTGTTTTATTTTAATCTTCGAGATTCTTTCTTTATGGGAATTGTTTTTCTTATATTTCATTTCTTCCCCATCCAGTTCTCCTTGTTCCACGCATCGTCCCCAATCATGATGGTCAGATGGGCAACCTGCTCCTGGTAATGACTACACTCCCATCTCTTAATGGCATAACGCTGGCACTGTAGGCTTTCTGCAACAGTGTAGCTCCATCGAAATGAATGGCATATCAGTCACACACCATATTCTTGGTCAGTTTTTTAAAAATTTGTTCCTGTGATGTGGCATTGTTGGAAAGGCCGCATTAATTGCCCATCCCTAGATGCAATAAGGTGGTAGGCACTTGTGTTACAGCTGAGTGGCTTGCTATGCAACCTGAGAAGGGATTAATCAACCATGTAATGTGAGACTGGAATCACATTCAGGTCGGAATGAGTAGGGTTGGCAGGTTCCCGTTGCTGAAGAACATTAGTTAGGTTGTTATGACAATCCAGCAGTTTGCATGGTCATTTTTTCTGGTACCAGCCCAGATTTATTGAATTTAATTCACAAGTTGCCATGGTGGGATTTGAACTGATGATCTCCAGTCCAGGCCCATAGCTATTCCAATACCATGCCCTAATACGGCACAAAGCGTTGAATGGAACAAAATCAAAGCAATTGATTTGACAACATGCTGTACAGCATTGATCGATCACAACATGGTGCACTCTGCAATCTTGTTTTCAGATTTAAAAGGGATTTTAATTAATGCATTTGCGAGAAAATGGGCAAATAAGTAAATGAATCCTTTCGAATGTCAAATGCTTATACCTAAGTGTACAACACAACTGAACATATTTAACTAAACAAGCCTGTTTACATTTAGAAATATTGGGGTAGATGTACATTTTTCAGTGCCTGGGCGGTAATCTGGCAAAGCAGATATCAACTAAATGAAAATAAGGCGGCCTCCATAAAGGGGCGGGCAAATCATTGTGCCACAGTGCCAGCTGGTGAAGATGAAAATCTAGCCCATTAGGACAAACGCTCCAGTGAAAGCTCAATGGTGAGAGTGTTGCCTGGGGTGGTTCTTACAGGCCAAGAAAGGCCCAGACCTGGCCCGAGCTAATTGGTTTTATCCTGTCAGTAGTGGGGATGGTACAATTGGCCTCAGCTGCCCCCCCTCCCCCCAGGCTAGAGTGGAGACAAACCAGTCAGGGGGTTCGATCTCCTGATTGCTGACTGGCTACCCAATGAACCCTTGTAGAAGGTGCATGTGTGTGGACGATGGGTGAGGTGGTCTGTGATGCCCAGCCCATTAAATGACCTACTGACACTTTGTTGTCTAGGGTGGCACACAGTAAGGGGTAATTTTAACCTTGGGTCAGTGCCCGTTTTTACACCCCACTCGATTACACTCTCCATTGACTTCAGTGGAGAGTAAAGTCAGGCGTGGTGTAAAACTGCCGTCCAATCTGAACCCACCCGTTTTCCACCTGGCGGGTTAGATTACAATTACCCCTAAAGAACCAGTGCAGCGCCAGATGGCAGCTGACGCCCGTGTGGCTGTACATGAATCAGCGACGCCAGGAGAATAAGGGAGGGAACTGCAACTAAAATGACGCAGAAACCAGGACTGCAAACTCCGAGATGATTCGGCGACTTACGCAATCGAGTGTGACTGACCTTTCTCTGCAAACTACTTTTCAGAGTCCAAATCGTTCAACGTAGAGCTGAGCCATAGATATTACTCTTGTGGACAACCAGCTATCCGCCCCATGTAGCTAAACTCACCCTCGCTGGGAAACACCCTGTGTCCTGAGAGAATGCACAGGATGTTCGAAATCAGGTACCATCATGCAATGTTCCCTGTAATTTTTTTTGGCCGGGCTGCGCAGGCCATTCAAGATACCGCGCATGTGCAGTTTTTACATTGAAAAGCCGGCAAGCCAACTGCGCAGGTGCCCTGTCATGCTGTGCATCCGCACAGCTTACCGGGAACATTGCCATCATGTCGCAGGACCATTGTTTAATGTAAGCAATCTATAATATAAGACAATAGGTGTCAGTTGTAGCTCAGTGGGCAGCACGCTCACCTCTAGAGTCAGAAGATTGTGGGTTCAAGTCCCACTCCAGGTCACGAGTATATTATCCAGGCTGATACTCCAGTGCAGTGCTGAGGGAGTGCTGCATTGTTGGAGGTGCCGTCTTTCAGATGAGGCGTTAAACCTGCCCTCTCAGGTGGATGTAAAAAAAATCCCATGGCACTTTTTCAAAGAAGAGCTGGGGCGTTCTCCCCGATGTCCTGGCCAATATTTATCCCTCAAACAACATCACTAAAAAATAGTTTAATTGGTCATTTATCTCATTTCTGTTTGTGGGAGCTTGCTGTGCGCAAATTGGCAGCCGCGTTTCCTACATTACAACAGTGACCACACTTCAAAAATAATTAGTCGTCTGTGAAGCGCTTTGGGGCATCCTGAGGTCGTGAAAGGCGCTATGTAAATGCAAGTCCTTTCTTCCTTTACTCAATCTTATACCATCTGACCGTTTACAAGGGGAATGTCAGCACTGGAGTGACAGTAATCCCTGAGCCTACTTTTACTCGATTCACTCCAGTATTTGTTGGTTGCAGACCGGACTACCAGCTCAGTGCAAACTAGCCTTCACACAGTGGCAGGCTGGGGCAGTATCAGTAAGCATCCTAATCAGTTGTATATCTGGTTCTGTCAGGAGAAGTCACAGTAACAGACAGCTGGCTGGCAATTGTAAGGATCTGATTGCAACTGCTATGAATTTATTTATCAGCTAATCTGTCAAAAGGATTTCCTTTATCTATTTCCTGTTATTAAGGATGGAGATTTCTCAGCTCGAAGACACAAGCTGTCATTCATTAAACTTTGAATGTCACTGAAGGATTAGTAATTGTGCAGCTTGTTGCTTTAAAGCAAGACTTTATGTAGCCTGCTTGGCTAATGCTCTGATTTTGCCTTTAATCAGACCCTGTGCAGCACGAGTATGCTTCCACCCTTGCAGTGAGGGCCCATATCTCCCCTGAAGAGCACTGTAGGGGTTATTTTCCATGCCTGTGCTGCCGGCGGGGAGCCTGGCCCACTGGGAGCACGCATCAGAAAGACAGGCGTGCGCTGGGTGCCTGCTTCGGAGCATAACCCAACAGTCACAAAGCAAGGCGGGGAAATCAACAAGAGGCCCTGCGAGAAGGTGCGCACATGGACAGGATTCTTCTTCTTCTTAGGCAGCCCCTCGGAACCGAGGATGACTTGCTTCCACGTTAAAAATGAGTTCTCAGGTGACTGATGAGTCCAATGCGGGACCTACAGTCTCTGTCACAGGTGGGGCAGACGGTGGTTGAAGGAGCGGGTGGGTGGGGTGCTTGGGTTGACGTGCGCTCCTTGCGCTGCCTGTGCTTGGCTTCCACTTGCTCCCGGCGAAGAGACTCGAGGTGTTCGGCGCCTTCCCGGATGCTTCTCCTCCACTTTGTACGGTCTTGGGCCAGGGGTTCCCAGGTGGCGGATTAGCTCATCTGTGACACCCCCATGGTGGAATAGCCTGCCTGACCTCACTCTTTAGGGTCAGACATAAGCACGAGCCACTTGGGCAGGATAGCTGGGCGCTGCCGGTGTCCATGGGAACACGTCAACAGGAATCAGGCGAGAGGAGCAGAAGGGAGGGCGACCATATACTCGCAACACAACCCTGGGCTAATATTAGGGTTAGGTTTTAACTACCGGAGGGAGGCTCGAGCCAGTCAGTGGCCCGGGCCTCATTTCAATCCCGCCGGCGAGCCGCAATGTCGAGCGGCTCGAACGCAGCACTGGGCCTGCGGGTGAGTTCTGGGTAGACGGGGCGAGGCCAGGCCAGGCCGACTTGACTTCTCCAGAATCTCAAGAAGCACTCCTGCTCCCCCCCTAGCTCCGGGAAAATACAGGCCCGGAACACACCTCCGGGCCGTGTCCTGAGAGGCCTCCCTTCGAGAACCGCCGGCAAGGCCCCTCAACGCCCGGTACAAGTGTGTGTGGCGCAGTTTCCACCCATTTGTACCTCGCAATTGTAACCGGGGCCTCCGATTTACATCATTTAATGAGGGCCCCCCCACCACCACCAGGTACCCGGGCTGTCCTTGTAAAAGCCCCGGGACAAATGGCGGCAGGTGGGAATGGGAATGGGGGAGAGGGTTAGGAAAGCACTCTGATTTTTAAGGCTGCTAACCTGCTCACACATAAACAGAGGCCACTTGAGTGGGGCTCTGAGGAGCCACGCACTTGTGCTCCAGCGAGAGTCAGCACCTTCAGAAGACAAGGGGAGAAACCCGAGGGAAACATGGCAATAAAAAGAATTATGTTGAAAGAAGACCCCTCCACTCCCAGTGTGAATATAATGTGCGTTAAAGTGTTTTGATGCAAGTTTAATTCCTCCTTTTGAAGCATTAATTCGCAGTAACTGTGGAATCCAAATCCTCAAGAAATACAGGAGAGTGCTCCACTGAAACCCAGATTTATGGGGGTCATTTCCTCCTGACCCACCTGGCAGGAAACTGACAGGGTCGGATCAGTTTCACACTCGGTCAAATTGACTGCACAGTTCGGGACTGGGGTGTTAAACAGGCGGCTCATCCGATCCCATCAGTATCCCGCCAGGTGAGTTCTGTCCATCAATGAATCATTTCCCTAACCCCTTTTTTTTTATGTGTGTGTGTCACAGTGCGCGACTTTCTTGCTGTCGCAGTTTCGTTGTGTGATAATTTGCTGCCATGTCCATTTCTGGAATTTTCCTTAACTCCCCTCTCTCTCTCACGTGGTTTGAACGGATGAGCATGTTGGTCATCTTGCTGAACTGCGTCACCCTTGGAATGTACCAGCCCTGCAAAGACAACCACTGTAATTTGGAACGCTGCAAGATTCTGCAGGTGAGCTCTCGTCATTTATCTTTCACGTACAACTGTTGAGTATGGGTGGGGTTGGTGGGTTGGCAAGATCTGAGATCTTGAGATTCACCCAGAGGGTTGTGGGGGGTCTGGAACTCACTGCCTGAAAGGGTGGTAGAGGCAGGAACCCTAACCACATTTAAAAAGCACTTGGATGTGCATTTGGGATGCTCTAACCTGCAGGGCTCCGGACCAAGAGCTGGGAAGTGGGATTAGGCTGGATAGCTCTTTGTTGGCCGGTGCAGACACGATGGGCCGAAATGGCCTCCTTCCGTGCTGTAACTTTCTATGATCGGTGTTCAAATCGAGCCCAGGCTAATGGGATCCAGTCTCCCCCCGCTATCTGTGAGATGCATGTTGGGCAGTCGCGACTCCGCTATTTCCCTCCTCCCTCCTAAATAAGTAAATCAGAGCTCATGCTCGAAGTTCAGAGCTTAGCGGATCCAGCCTCTGGCCTAATGGGGGCTGTATGACAGAGCTTCAGTACAGACTATTCCAGGGCTGCATCTACCATAGAAACCTTAATAAGACAGCAGTTCTCCTTTAACGTCATTAGCACGTGTTGGCTACACGTGAAAGACAGTGTTACATTTCAACCTACACAATGGGAGCGGAAAATAAGGAACCAGATTGGCAGTAAAACTATATTTTACTAATTTACGCCTTACGCACCAATATTGCACCCTGACGCTCTAAGTATCAGTTTTTCCCCACTGCAGAGCTGAGTTACCATAATTTGGTGGGGGTGGGTGGGCTAAAAACTTTTTTTTCCATTACAGCAAAATATAGACACTGGTGTTTCAGAATTTTAAAGAGAGTTACATTTGAAATGCAAACCATGAGTTTAACAGTCAATAGAATTTTCTCATCAGAGGCAGTTTTGACATAAATTGGAAAAGCTCTTTTGAAAGTCTTGTACATCCCTTCAAAGGTTAAGCAGCCATGAAGTATTTGAAAGCCATTATGTTTTCATTTTGTGCATATTAGCATACAGATTGTCTGTTAATGTCTGTACATAAGTAGTACAAGTTCAGATCTACATACATCAGATATGTCTCCTCAAACATGTTAAAACTAATGGGTAACCAGACAGTGACAAAGGCCTTTAAAGGAGAATACAACTGCACTAGTATCCGTATTATGCCACATGCCTGGTTATCACAAACAATTTTCCCCACATTGCTTATTGCAAAGCCGGGGGGAAGAGCCAATACTCAGTGTAGGACACCACCAACAAGGAAATATGCTGTGGTGCATCAGGAAGGACCGACTAAGCGACACCAAGTGTGGATTCAACTGGTTGCAGATTGTAGGAGGAAGCGACGATGGTTAAGGTCGGTCAGGAACGCTACATTGTTGAGGTCCTGGGAAAGAATGAGTCAGAGTAGGAGACTCTGCATTGAATTTTCATTTCAAATGAAAAGTGGGGCTGTTAGGAGGAGGAGAGTGTAGGATGGCAAGAGAGGAAAGTTCAGAGAAACATCGATCATAGTAGTCAATAGAATAAGATTGAGTCAGCTAACATCCGCAAATCCCTCATATTCTCCTTTGACAACTTTATCCCGTGCGTGCAGTATATGGGCTCCTGTTTTCACTTCCTGTGTGTTGTATCCTGAATTTGTCCAGGTTGAACTGCATTTTGCCACTCAGCTCAGGTGAAAATCCAAGACCTTGGCTTATCTCTGCATTTGATTACCTCGCACTGAAACTGTGATACCAGGTCATTTTATATATATATATATATATAATTATAATATAAAAATCAGCAACACGACAGGTCAACATATTGACCCCATATTGACTCTCAGTGCTCATCTTGTCCATGAGACCCACTTCCTGCTCCCTCGACCCTATTCCCACCAAACTGCTGACCACCCAATTCCCTTTTCTGGCTCCTATGTTAGCTGACATTGTTAACGGTTCAGGGTACTGTCCCCCTCTTCCCTCAAATCTGCTGTCATCACCCCTCTCCTCAAAAAAACAACCCTTGACCCCTCCGTCCTTGCAAACTACCGCCCCATCTCCAACCTCCCTTTCCTCTCCAAAGTCCTTGAACATGTTGTCGCCTCCCAAATCCATGCCCATCTTTCCCGCAACTCCATGTTTGAATCCCTCCAATCAGGTTTCCGCCACTGCCACAGTACCGAAACGGCTCTCATCAAAGTCACAAATGACATCCTTTGTGACTGACAAAGGTAAACTATCCCTCCTCATCATTCTTGACTTGTCTGCAGCCTTTGACACGGTTGACCACACCATCCTTCTCCAAAGCCTGTCCACCGTCGTCCAGCTGGGTGGGACTGCACTCGCCTGGTTCCATTCTTATCTCTCTAATCGTAGCCAGAGGATCACCTGCAATGGCTTCTCTTCCTGTTCCCGCATCATTACCTCTGGTGTCCCACAAGGATCTATCCTTGGCCCCTCCTATTTCTCATCTACATGTTGCCCCTTGGCGACATCATCTGAAAACACAGCGTCAGTTTCCACATGTGCGCTGATGCCACCCAGCTCTACCTCACTACCTCTTCTCTCGACCCCTCTACTGTCTCTAAATTGACACACTGCTTGTCCGACATCCAGTTCTGGATGAGCAGAAATTTTCTCCAATATTGGGAAGACCAAAGCCATTGTTTTCGGTCCCCGCCACAAACTCCGTTCCCTCTCCCTAACATCTGTCTGAGGCTGAACCACACTGTTCGCAACCTTGGTGTCATATTTGACCCTGAAATGAGCTTCCGACCACATATCCGCGGCATAACTAAGACCGCCTATTTCCACCTCCGTAACATCGCCCGTCTCCGCCCCTGCCTCAGTTCATCCGCTGCTGAAACCCTCATACATGCCTTTGTTACCTCTAGACTTGACTATTCCAATGCACTCCTGGCTGGCCTCACACGTTCTACCCTACATAAACTTGAGGTCATCCAAAACTCAGCTGCCCGTGTCGTAACTAGCACCAAGTCCTGTTCGCTCATCTCCCCTGTGCTCGCTGACCTACATTGGCTCCCGGTTAAGCAACGCCTAGATTTAAAATTCTCATCCTTGTTTTCAAATCCCTCCATGGCCTCGCCCCCTCCCTATCTCTGTAATCTCCTTCAGCCCCACAACCCCGCGAGATATCTGTGCTCCTCTAATTCTGCCCTGATTATAATCGCTCAACCATTGGTGGCCGTGCCTTCTGTTGCCTAGGCCCTAAGCTCTGGAATTCCCTGCCTAAACCTCTCCACCTCTCTACCTCTCTTTCCTCCTTTAAGACGCTCCTTAAAGCCAACCTCTTTGACCAAACTTTTGGTCACCTGCCCTAATTTCTCCTGATGTGGCTAGGTGTCAAAATTTTTGTTTTATAATACTCCTGATAAGCGCCTTGGGATGTTTTACTACGTTAAAGGCGCTATATAAATACAAGTTGTTGTTGGGCACCACACTCAGCACCTCCCCTCATTTCAGCCGGGCTCCCCTTATTATTACCCTCTACTTCATTCTCTTTGGCTAGTCACTAAAACCATATCAGTGCCAATGTTACTGTTGACACTCACTGAGCTTGGTTTGCAAAGGACTCTTTCATGTGTCTTTTAGAAATCTGACGAGATAATGCTTTCTACCAGTAACTTAGACTGTGACCCTCTCAAAAAGTTTGTTTGTTCTACCATTTTGCTTTTGATTATTTGTTTTTGAATTATTGAGGCTACGATAATTGATCTGCAGTTTCCAGGTATTGTTTTTGTCACCTTCTTGAAAATAGGAACTACATTTGCTTATTTCCAGTTTATCAGAACGTCCCCAGTGTCACTGACTCCTTCAAAATGACCATCACTGCTTCACAGATCTCCCTTGTCTTTCGAATTACCCTTGGATGGAGTTCATTTGTCCTTCAGGATGCATTAGTTCTCCATCTCTTTAGCCTATCTAGAACCTTTGTTTCACTAAGGTCAAAGCCCTGGACCATACATGGTGTGTGCTAGATGTTGGATGGTATACTGTTAGTGTCCTGATTGATAACTACCTCCATGATGTAATCCATGATGTAATCATTTGACATGTTTGATGCCTCCTATTCACCCTCATTTTGAACTCCATATGGGCCTTTGGGGTTTTAATTTCCTCTCTATCTTCTTGCTGTTGACCTGAGCTGCCTCCTCCAAGTCCATAGTCTTCAAAACAAGACGAGACTGATGTACAAAGGTAGGTAGCACACCCAAGTGTCCATTCTTTATGTATGAGCAAAGGCAGCGAGCGTTGCTAGGCTATTTAACCTCTACGGGGCATCATAGCCGAGCTTCAGCCTGTTGCCACCTGACCTGTGACACACGGACATTCTCCAGCAGTCACTGAACAAATACCAGGAGTGGGAGCCCTGGCTGATGATGTACCCGACTGATAAATGTGCAGAATTAAAGGAACCAAGCCTTGCAGAGCTGGAAGATCCCAGATTTAGCCCCTGGTCTGTGCTGAGTTCGCTGATCTCAGTCTGGGTGACTGTGGAGGGATGTTACAAGTGGCCTCTCAATGTCCATGTGCTCGGAAGGGAAAATGCCAATTCCTGATTAGCGTAAAGTGTACGTTAAGTGAGGTAGGATCAGGCTCGTCTCTCATGCCTTTGTTAAAACTCATACCAGCAGAATGGTCACTTAGGTCAGGTATCAGAGGGCGCTTGGAGCCTGTGAAATTAGACCCAGAATGCAAGAATTCCTTTCAAAGACAAAGGGGCTTTTTAAAAAGGAAAACAAAATCTGCTTATCTCGTGATTATGAAACCTAGTTAGGGTTACCAACTCCGATTGGTCGCATTCCTGGAGGGTTCAGCACATGACTTCCCACCTCCAACTGCCCTGCCCAATCAAACAGCCCATTTCCCCCCACATATCCAATACTTTTATAAGTAATAAATGAAAACATTCAAAGATGATGGGGGGGAAATGAAACGACATAATTTTCCTTTTAATGGCCCTATGATTTTTCTCTCGTGTTAATCCCTGGAGACTCCTAGAGGGTTTGGCAACCCGAAATCAGATGCGTGAATCCCAACCTTCACACAGGTTCTTTAACACAAGTGATCTGTTGCCCCTCAGTTTCCTCAGCATAAAAGGCAGGTGTGAGACTAGGCTGAAATCAGCAACAGTCTCCTCAGCATTAAAAGCTTCAGCAAATAATTGCGCTGCTTTTAGATTAGTTTACCTTATGCAACATTAAAATGGAAAGTTTGCCGAATTGAATTTAGAGTGATTGCTTTTTTTATTCCCCACGCTGTTCGCACTTCACCCTGTCAGTCACCGCAATGCAGGGAATGGCAGGAGATGAGAACGGGCATTCATATTAAAAGAAGTATGTATATTTTTTATTATTAGATTTAGTACAGGTTGCCCTCCCGGCAGCCGCAGTGATCCCTGTGGGAATATGTGTTTGCTTGAGCTGCAAATCGAACCGTCAAACAGACAATTGGCATTCCAATCAGACACAACGGTCAGGTTCGAGCTCTCCAAATTGGACAGCCTGTGAGTATATTAGAAAGTTAAAGTTTGGTGCAGTGTGGTTGTCCTGCCAGTGGATGTCGCTAGCAAGATTTTAAAAGTGCTGCAGCTTTAACGACTGCAAAATATTGTAGGGTGTAACTTTGACCGAACCCACCTGATGGGAAAGGGATGCGATTAGGTGGCTGCCCGATTTACACCCCCCGATTTACCCCCGCTCAATTTACACCCGCCCAATTTACCCACCCCCTGATTTACACACCGTCCAATTTACACCCCACCTGAAACACTCTCCGCTAAAAAGCTGTTGAGGCTGGGGGTCAATTGAAAATTTCAAAACTGAGATTGATAGATTTTTGTTAGGCGAGGGTATTAAAGGTTATGGGACCAAGGCAGGTAGGTGGAGTTAAGATATAGATCAGCCGTGATCTGATTGAATGGTGCAACATGCTCGAGGGGCTGAATGGCTTCCTCCTGTTCCTATGCTCCTACAGTGCTATACTCAGACATTCCAGCTTTTTATTAGATTGAGCGATATTCAGGAGATTGAGATCCTTCTATCGCACAGTCACATTTCACTGTGACTGCAACTTTGTGACAAGCAAGTTGCTCACCAGACAAAAATTGACAGCGCCTTCAATGTTTAATTCAGGACTGAACAGTGAAGGAGATGGAACATAAGTGGAGATGAATCTGATTCTAGGCTGAATAGCTTGAGTGTGGCGCCATTACCAAACAGCATAAATAACTTTGCTCTGTCTGGGTTTTTTTTTGGTTGCCCACTGACAGGTTCTCAGATCCAGTCCCATAAATGTCAGCTCTTTTATAATGGTTGGCATCAACATCCTACTGCTCCTGCTCAGGCTCCACTCGAGTATGACATACTGACTGGTAATTCTGTCTTTCAGGGTTTCGATGATTTCATCTTTGCATTCTTCGCTGTGGAGATGATTGCCAAGATGATTGCGCTGGGCATCTTTGGCCCGAAATGTTACCTAGGTGACACATGGAACCGTCTCGATTTTTTCATAGTTGTTGCCGGGTAAGTTCTCTGAGCTCTTTGTCTGTCCTGCTGCCTCTTTGTCCATTGAGTGTATTAGAGAATGGATTAGAGAATGGAGGTGCACTGAAGACCACTGAAGTGCACACTGGTGAAATTCAGTCTTTTTTCAGAATCCGAATTCATTTTGTCAGTGTTAAGTACTCTGGTTAAGTGCCATGTTCTCACTTCATCAGCCCATTGCTGCACGCAACCAAAATATTTCATACCTTTTAACACAAATTCATTCGGTTTGATTGCTGAAGATGGGTCTGACCAAGATATTGATAAACTCGCACGACAGCTCACGGTAAGATCCACTCCCAAGTCATCTCTCTGGCAGTCCCTGCTCCTGCTCCCACTTCCATTGCCGAAAAGTCCATCAATCGCCATATTCCTAGACAATTGTTTATGGCATGAATGATGTCACTGCTACACTGCCAGTTTTAAATGTAGACCATGTTAAATTCAAGAGCGTACTGATTAACTTAAAGGTCATTCCCTCTTTAAACTCAGATTATTCTTTAAACTCGAATAGCTTAACATCTGAAATGCAGTTCCTTGTGTGTGCTATTTCTTTCACGTTAAAGGGTTAAGTCTGTTCAAGCCAGGTGATTTATTCTACTTGACTAACATTGCTCTCCTTTGTTTCATCTGCTGTCTTTCTTCAAAAGTATGTTATTGGCTGTAAAGCGCATCAGGTCATGAAAGGTGCTGTATAAATGCAAGTTTTCTGTCTTTCTTTCTGTCTTTCTTTCTGTCTTTCTTTCTGTCTTTCTTTCTGTCTTTCTTTCTTTCTTTCTGTCTTTCTGTCTTTCTTTCTGTCTTTCTTTCTGTCTTTCTTTCTGTCTTCTGTCTTTCTTTCTTTCTTTCTTTCTTTCTTTGTCTTCCTTCCTTTCTGTCTTTCTTTTTGTCTTTAGTTCCTTCTTTCTGTCCTCCTTCTGTTTCAATATAGTGCTCGTCAGGAGGATATAGGAAAACTACCTAGTAGACTTGCCAAATAAGGAAGTAGTCTCTCCGGCCACTCGGTCTCCTGCTCTGCTCTTGGCCACCCTTGCTTACACTCCACTCCTCTGGCCACTCCTGCTCCCGCTCCACTCCCCACCCAGGGAGTTTCTCTGGTCACCTTCACTCCTACTCCCATTCTATTCCTCTCACAAGGAATATTTTTGGCTGTCCCTACTCCCTGCTCCCACTCCCACTTCACCTGCCAAAAATCCAGCTCTTGCTTGGCTTTTTATTTCCCCCAAGAAAATAAGGAATGCTGCCTGACTTTTCTTGATTTAAAACCTATTCATAGCATTGCTTTACACATCTGTTTATCCCCTGGATACAATAAAAAGCACCTGGTTACTCATCACTCACATCTGTAACATTCCACTCACTGAAGAGCTGCTATTGATTTCAGTGGTAGATTGGAGTTGAGCTACACATCAGCCAGGATCTAATAGATTGGCAGAACAAGCTCGAGCGGCTGAATGGCCTACTCCTGTTCCTATGTTAAGTGCACAGCCCATGCTAGTGCACATTTTTAGCTGACGTGCATTTAAGTGGATAGTGTCTTTCCAGCTATTTTCTGGCATTTGGGATAAGGTAATATTTTAGTCACTTCACCCAAAGCCCTGTCCATTCTGGTCATGGCTGAAACCATTCACACTTTTTACTCAAGTCTATATGGAGTGCTGAGCAGCCACAAAGAGGGAGAAATGCCTACCGGGTGGTAGGTATCTCAAGCCCTTTACCCACCAGCGTCCTCCCAGCCCCCAACCTATGATACCTCATATGGCTTCATTCTTATACCATTGAGAGATACAAGAGTTGAACTATTGTCTACTACAAATGGTCCAATGACCTGCGAAATATCTTCAAGATATTTTCCAAAAACTTTTGTTTCTTGCACCTTCTAATATTTTCTCCTTCAGGTTACTGCATTCTTGCATTTGGAGGGAAAGGGGGGAAATCAGTGACGGATGTATATTATGCTTCCATTACTGGATATGGAATAGTGTTTAATAATAGGAGAGATGGAAAAGTTGGAAAATCTGGGGGTTGACTGTGAAAATGAGGATAGAGCTAAAATGGAAGTTACTGAATTCACTGTTCAGATCAGAGGGTCGTAGGGTGCCTAGGAGAAAGATGAGATGTTGTTCCTGAAGCTTGTGTTGAGCTTCATTGGAACAGTGTACGAGGTCAATGTCAAAGAGGGAATGGGAGGAGAGGCGAGCCACGGGTAGTTCCGGGTTACACTTGTGGGCGAATTAAGGTGTTTGGCAAAAGTCATCTAATCTGCCTTTGGTCTCCCCATTGTCGAGGAAACCGCACCAGGGACAGTGAATACAGTATACCAGATTAGAGGAAGTGCACATAAATGGAAGGAGTGTTTGGGGCCCTGGGCAACTGTGTGGGAGGAGGCAAATGGGAAGGTGTTGAATCTTCTGTGTTTACACAGAAAGGTGCCAGGGGAAGAGCAGATTGAAGTAGGGGTGAGTGATCCAGGGTGTCACAGAGGGAACGGTCACTCAGAAAAGCAGAGGGAAGAGGGAAGTGGAAGATGTGTTTGGTGGTGGGATCATGTCTTAGATGGGGCAAAAGCCAGAAAATGACCAGGAGCTAGTGGGGTGGAAGGAGAGGACGGGGGGGGGGGGGGGGGCGCAGGGGGGGCGGCTCTGTCACAGTTGTGAGAGCAAGGGGAGGGGGGTCAAGGCTGAAGTATGGGAAATGGGACAGGCCCAGTCAAGGTCCTTGTTGACTACAACAGAAGGGAAATCCTCAGCTGAGGAAAAAGGAGGACATTTCAGAAGCTCTGGTTCAGAAGGTAGCGTCATCAAAGTAGACTCAACAGAGACAGCAAAACTGGGAGAATGGGATAGAGTCTTTACAAGATGTGGAATGGGCAGAAGCATACTCCAGGTAGTTGTGGGAGTTAGTGGGCTTGCAATAGATGTCCGTGGAAAGTCCATCACCAGAGATAGAAATAGTGAGAGAGACGTCCACGCCACTTCTAGCTAGTCCCTCACTCCACATTCACACACTTGTCTATCCATGTACCGAAGAGGAACAATGCAACATAATGTATTAAAACTTATTTTTGTGCATTGCAAACCAGAGCAAAGTCGGAGTGAAAAAAGAGCATTTGGCCCATGACCATCACCCACACATATCATCGGCCCCCGTACCTCAATGCCAAGCTCATTTTCCTCCTCTTGGCCTGCTGAGTTTTTCCAGCGTTTTCTGTTGTTATTTCGGATTTCCAGCATCTGCAGTATTTTGCTATCGTACAAATCTGTCCATGTCCTTTGCTAATGCATGAATTGAGTCAGCATGTGCTCTACTTGGACACAAGCGCCTAACTGAACATTAAGAAGTTAACTTTTGAAGTAGCATTTACCTTACAATCATATCCTGTCCTTCTCTTTCCTGGTCTTGCGGAGAGTGCCCCTGTTAATCCACTTGTTGATTCCATTCATTAGGTTACAAACTTGGATCATGTCCCAGCTTCTCTATTTTCCAATGAGAACAGATGTTGTTGCCTAATTGCGGTTAAACACCGAAAAAATGTGTTCATTTTCCTTAGGTTTCCCTACAAGTGACTTACAGCATAGGTTTCCATGTGCCTCTTAATTTCCATAATAGAAGCCTTGTTATGTGGGAAGTGTGGGATCTATTTCCCCATCCCCTCCCGTATCCATTGAAAGTAGGGGGAATAGCAGGAAATGGTCTAAAAAAGAAACAGGCCATTCAGTCCAACTGGTCTATGCCAGTGTTTATGCTCCACACGAGCCTCCTCCCACCCTACCTCATCAAACCCTATCAGCGTATTCTTCTGTTTCTTTCTCCCTCGTGTTTATTTAGCTTCCCCTTAAATGTATCTATGCTATTCGCCACAACTACTCCACGTGGTAACAACTTCCACATTCTAACCACTCTCTGGGAATTTCTTATTGGATTTATTAGTGACTATATTTATGGCCTCTAGTTTTGGACCCCCCCCCCCACAAGTGGAAACATCTTCTCTACATCTACCCTATCAAACCCTTTCATAATTATAAAGACTTCTGTCAGGTCACCCCTCAGCCTTCTCTTTTTTTTTAAAGAGAAGAGAGTCCCAGACTGTTCAGTTTTTCCTGATAGTTATAACCTCTCAGTTCTGGTATCATCCTTGTAAATCTTTTTTGCACCTTCTCCAGACAGTTAACAAAGTTTGCCGTTAGACTTTGTGCAGTGACCTGAACTCATTATCAATTGTGTTGTCTTGTCTTAATTTTTATAATAAGCTCTTCAGCAGGGATTTAATTTTTCAAAGGAAAAAAATGCTTTTGCAGCAGATTGTGACAAAACAAGACTGTGCGGTTTGATATTAGCAGATTAAGAACAATCGCATGCATGCAATGAGAAAACAACATTTGAGCATGAACTGTGTCAGTAAATTCTGTACTAGGATATAGTCTGATCAACAAGGGCCTCAAACAAGCAAATAGCTTTCATCTGCCTGTATATGGTTAGTGAATGTAGGTTTTCAAGGTACAGTTTGGTGCTAGCTGTTCCAGGAACCACCTTTCCCTGTGAAATGTGTCCACCAGAAGATAGCACATCTCCTTAAAGCAGAATAAATTAATTTAAAAGGGCCTGGCATCTCATCCGATGTGGGAATGTTCAAGGAATTAATTGATCCATGAGTATAAATGAGTTCAAGAGATAAATAGTTGTGTTTTATGAGGAAGAGGACACCGATGGATGTGGTGAGGAGGCAGAACAGAGCATAACAATTGCTGGACTAAAAAGACCAAGATGTAACAAGTTCACCTTCTACCATCCTGGTAGTCACATGATACAGTGATAATGGAGTTGTTGTCTAATCATTGCAATCAATCTCTCTCAATTAGTCTACAACAGACCCAGGTATGATGCAAGGAAAGCCCCGGTGGTGGAGAGCTGTGGGAACCATAGGTCCAGAGTCACATGTTCTTCCCAAGCATGTTACACTCACCACCCGTCATGTTGCAAATTACTCATATACTGTATCCCAAAAGGTTATTTTCTGAAAGAAATCTATCTAATTGGCAGTTGGTGCAATGAAAAAGGAATGGGTTTGTTGGGCCTCATAGCTTTTCCTGCTGCTAAGATTGCTTGTTTTCTATTGTGTTGCTGTTCATGTAGTTGTCTACTTTTGGAGTTATTTTCTCCTACTCTTTAGGTCTTTATTTTGTCTGTCTGTAGGGTCGACACTCAACTTGTTCCTGGCCTCTGCCAGTGCCCTGTGTAATAGATCACTGAGAGAGTGGCCTGGGTTGACTCATAGGAACACTCAAAAAGGACGGTCAGGAAAAGACCAGCTGGTCCATCAAGCCTGCCCCGCACTCATGATGCCTGGAGCACCAGAACTAGACACTTTCTACCCCCCACACCTTGCAGCCATGTAATCTCCTGGGAGAGGCAAAAAAAAGCAACAAAGAAAACCAGGGCCAATAAGGGGAAAAACTCCAGAAAATTCCACTCTGACACCCTCAGGCAATCAAAATAGTCCACCTGGAGATCACATGGACCTTGCGTATGTTATCTGTTAATCCACTTACCTTCTATATGATGCCATCTCTGCCCCAGCCAGGAACCGGTCCAGCTCCCTCTTGAAAGTTTGCAGAGCGACAGCACCCACCGCACCAGCCAGCAATGCATTCCTGAGGATCACCACTCTGTAGGAAAATATTAACGATTTAATTTTCTGTCCCTTTCTGTATGGAAGCATTAGCCTCCCATTAGCACCTCCCCCAAAGTCCCGGTGCAGAACCCATTGTGTGGGGAAATCACCAATGCCAACCCACTTCATTCCTTTTGCCTCACCCATGAGATTACATAGCTGCAGGGTGGGGTGGGGGGTGGTGGTGGGGCAGCGGGAAGGAAGTGGGTGGTGGGGTGGAAGAAATGTTCAATCATGATGCTCCGGCCATCATGAGTGTGAGGCAGGCTTGATGGACCAGGTGGTCTTTTCCTGCCCGTCATTTTCACATGCTCGTATGTAATGCATTGAACACCACTTGTGCTTTATACTTGAAGAGTTTGAATTGCACGGAGCTGGTTGTCTGAACTCTTTAGTGGATATTCAGAAAAAGGATTCCGGGTTTCTGCTTCTTGAAGCACCTGCACGTTGTATCAATTAAGACTTAACATTTAAAGAAATTGAATTGAACATATGTGGCAGTAGCTGCGTGCTAAAAAGTAATATTTCTTCCCGTAGCCTTAATGGTTTTGAAATATTGCTATAGTAGGACGGGAAAAATGGTCCTGTTGTTCCTTTCAAGAAGTAATTGTTCAGCACCTTCAATGCCCAGGATGGCTACTTGAGCAGCCAGGATACCATGTGTTCTGGCTTTATCCAGCTCTGACATCATTTTAATGGGAGACTGAATGTTTGTATTTCGTGTGTGTTTCCCCTTTTCAAAGTGTTCTAGTCACCTGCTTTACATTAAATACAAATCCTGCCGTCCAGAATGTACTGCTTTGCGCTTGGATTTTGACAAGGGAAGGTTTTCTAACTTAATCAAATTCTGTTGTGTTCTCTTGGCAGAGCCGAGCTAACAGCATTCGTTTTTCATTTAATTTTCTCCATGTCTCGGCCCCTGTCATTTTTACCTATTCCAACAATCTCATCGGACCCCATAGCATTCAATCTTTATGAAACAAATTCTGCAGAAACATATGGAACAAACAGTTAGCCCTTTCTTTTTTTAAACGATGTGTAATAGAACTGATGTAAATTTTGCAAAAATATGGAAGACAAGATATGACTGAATTTACTGTCTGACCAGGCAGTGCAACCTAAACTTTCAAAGGTGCAATCATATGAAGGGCTCTAAAGGGTGATGAAGGAACGTCTACTTCCTCTGGTTGGGGGGTTAGTGATGAGGGGTTACCAATTTAAAATTGTCACTATGACAAGGAAGGAAAGATGTTAGGAGAATTTTTTTTTTACAGGGAGTTGTTGGATCAGAGGATGCTATGCTACAGGAAATAGTTGACCATTGTATCGTTTAAGGGAAAAGAGGATAAATAGTTGATTTAGAAGATGATACCAGGCTATAGGTAGAGAGTAAGGCAGTTGGATTAGTTTTGGATTGCTCTCGCAAACAGCTGGCACAGACACAATGGGCCAAATGACCACCTTCTGCTGTAAACTTCTATGATTCTATTAAACTAATAGGACTCACAACTAGAAACTTTGTACTCAAAGGATTGCTCTCCCTGCATGGAATTGTATAGAAGATTAAAGGGTGATCTAATTGTGGTGTTTAAGATGATTAAAGGAGTTGATAGGTTAGATAGAGAGAAACTATTTCCTCTGGTGGGGAGAGTCCAGAACAAGGGGGCAGAACCTTAAAATTAGAGCCAGGCCGTTCAGGGGTGATGTCAGGATGCACTTCTTCACACAAAGGGTAGTGGAAATCTGGAACTCTCCGCCACCCCCCCCCCCCCCCACCCCCCAAAAAAAAAAGCTGTTGAGGCTGGGGGTCAATTTATAATTTTCAAAACTGAGATTGATAGATTTTTGTTAGGCAAGGGTATTAAGGGATATGGAACCAAGGCGGGCAACTGAAGTTAAGATACAGATCAGCTATGATCTAATTGATTGGTGGAACAGGCTCAAGGGGCTGAATGGCCTCCTCCTGTTCCTATGTTCTCACCACATACAACAACTTGTATGTATATAAGTGCCTTTGGGGAGTGGTGTGGAAGAAAAAAAAATTCAATCCCCTTAAAGTTACAACTCCACAACATTGAACTCCCAACTAAGTGACACAAATTCAAGCCCCACTACACTTGTAACTCTGCATTCTCACTTAAGAAACACAAATTTCAATCTCTCCTTACCTATGTTACGCTATCTGAATCTCAATTATGAGCTTCATGATCCAATCACAATGTTGCTGCAATGTTCGGACTCCCAACTAGAATCCCCAAGGTCAAAAGATAGACTGACTGTCATTCTCACCTGGGAATCTCTTGCAGCAGTAACATCAAAACTGTGATCCGTAATCTTCAAACAGGTTTTGAAAGGTTATTATACACCTCTTCTCTCTAAACCATCAAATTAATTTGCATATAATTAAAGTGACTCACACTGGTACACAACAGCAACAGGTACTCTTCAAACAAATGATGTCAAATCTGCTAAATTGTGTTAGTCTTTGCCGACCTGTATAAAAGATAATTAACGATTAGCTACTCTCTATTTAAGTCCACATTGATATATTTAAAGAAAACAAATATTTTAATCTCTGAACATTGTTTACAGTTCTTTGGTTTTTGGATAGTAACTGTAGCTAAAAGTCCTAAGGACAGGAAACATTGACATTTTTACCTGACTTGCAAAGGCAATTAACTCAAAAAAACTCTAAGATATCAATCCAATCTTACGGTCTATCCTTTAATTAAACCTGCTGAGTTCCATTCCATACATGGTAATCCCATGGCCCCGACAGTGCTCCCAATAAAATACTTACCCCTAAAGCTATCAGTCACTTTGATAACAGATTTATCCCTCTACTTTTAAAACTTCGCTAATATTCACTTCACAAATTTTGATGGGAGTTTATTTCACATATGTAGTTCCTGTGGAAGATCGAAATTCATGTAAACTTCGGTATTCTCATACTAGAGCCCCTTGTGAAGCTCCTCACAGATAATATCAACACTGATCCTGGGCATGGCAACCGGGTTGTGGAAAATATATTTTCAAACTCGAAAGACTGGGCATGTATTCAGTCCTTGTGCCAGGACAGTAAAGCGGATTATATCACTGGATTAGGGAACCACATTGTGGGGGTAATTTTTCCCTGGGATCAGACCTGGCCCACCCCCAACCAAAGACCCCCTCGATCAGGATTTGAATTCTCCCCCGGGGTCGAGGATCGAACCCCCCCCCCCCACCACCACTTTGCTCCTTTTAATAATACATATCTTTTATTACTACAAAACAGGAGGCCTCATTCTAGTTTACCCCTTATATAAGAGATCCTCTATAAATGGTTCCTGAAACAGAGAGATTGACAACAGATAACTTATTTTACAGGAGCTTTGGAGTATGTGGGGTGGGGGGTAGAATTCATCATAAATGGTCTCTCTGTACTGTTGAATCCCACAAAGACCTCCCTTAGACACGAGGATGATCCATTTATCAGGTTACCTTCGGAAGTAATTATTGGGAAATTCCCAAATGACGTAAAGTTCAAAATGCTTTACACCTCATCAAATTTCAGTATGCTTCAGATATAAACCCAGTGAGTCAGTAAGCCCGTTGAAGTATTAAGCATGCTGCATGTAGAAGTTTGATAGGGGCTACCTGTAATGATTTGCCTTGTGTCATTTTTAAAATCAATTCCCTGTCAAACTCAAACATAGTTCCGCATAAATCCTCCAAAACTGGACACAGCACCCATCACACAAAAATAATGATTAATTTATGTCACCGAGACTTTTCTTGCAAAATTGTTTACCTTGAATGTTTTCCTGAGGGAAAGCACATCACATCGAAGCCTTGCTCTTGTCACTTCTTCCCGACTGAACTGGAAGTGACAATTACAGGATTCATAGTGCATTACAACAGGGAAAGAGTTGACCCAACTCCAAGCGCTCTAGCTCAGTTCTTGATTAAAAAGGTGCTGTTTGCATCTTTACAGTGTTTCTGTGCTGAGGGAATGTGCAATGTTGAGGCACCCATTTCCTATCACTAGCGCACCCCCTTCAGCATGTTCACTTCTTAACGTCAGTGCCTTGCTTGGAGCATGTCCTTTTCCAATGATCACTGTGCTCATGGAGCTTCCCTACTTCTAACAACTGGTTTCACCTTAGAGTGTGTTTGTTTGTTGCCAGCAATGTTGCCAGCCTTGGCTCAGTGGGTAGCACTCTTACCTCTGCCTCAGAAGGTTGTGGGGTCTAGTCCCACTTCAGAGACTTGAGCACATAATCTAGGCTGACACTCCAATGCAGCACTGAGGGAGGTTCTGTTTTTCGGGTAAGACATTAAGGGGTAAAAATTCGGTTGCTTTGCGCCTCCCGTTAGAGGGCGCTAATGGATCGCAAAGCAACTAGTGCCCGGGCGTGGTGATGTTTGCACCGCTCACAGAATTGACCAGACATTTTGCGGCGGCACTAAACACTACCGCCACAATCTCCTGCGCCCGCAGATCGTGACGTCAGTCGAGCGTGCAACGCCCTGGTAGTGCCCCGGACCAGATATTGAGTGGCGCCCCCTGCCTTTCCGCCTGCTGCTAGCAACGACAGGTTGAGGGGAACGTTTTGCAGTCAGGAAGGGACTGGGGGAGCGCTATTTAAAGGCGACCGCTTCCTGCCTTTTTTTGTCGGCGACATTTATGCACCACGCATTCTGAGAGAGAGAGAGACTTCTGGAGAGATTCAACGCTGTGTGAAGGAGTTTTGGGTACTGAGCAGCACTTTGCAGGTTCATTTTGAATTGACCTTCCTTACATCGATTTAGAAGAGACTATGGGGGTTGCACGCTGAGCTCTTTCCCTGGGCCTCTCCATTGTTCTTTCCAGCAGATTTGATGTACAGGTTTCTCGAGGCCGAGAT
Organism: Squalus acanthias; assembly: GCA_030390025.1. Taxonomy (NCBI): domain Eukaryota; kingdom Metazoa; phylum Chordata; class Chondrichthyes; order Squaliformes; family Squalidae; genus Squalus; species Squalus acanthias. Next base: position 38,847,373 of record CM059447.1, on the reverse strand, counting down.
TCAAGGCTGCAATGAGTAGGGTGTGGATGGAGATCAAGATCGACCCTCCCCTTTAAGAACTGGCTGGCGCCACTGTGTGTGTTCCATTGCTGACTGACATCACGAGCTTCGCCAGCGCTCTGAGGTAGCGCCTCGCTCCTCGGCATTAGTGCCTTAAGAGAGGTGTGTAGCGCCTGATTTAGCGCTCCAATCACCTCCAGGGGCGATAGAAGCCAAGTTTGCAGTCAGAGGCGATAATTAAATTTTTGTGCCCGGTCGATAATTGCGCCCCAAACGGGGCGATACCGAATGGCTCCCCCTAAACCTCTCAGGTGGATGTAAAAGCTTCCATGACACTATTTGAAAAAGAGCTGGTAAATTCTCTCTGTTGTCCTGACCAATATGTCCCCCTTAACTGCCATCACCAACAGATGATCTGGTGGTTATCACATTTCTGTTAGTAGGATCTTGCTGTGCACAAATTGGCCGCTGCATTTCCTACATTACAACAGTGACTATACTTTAAAAGTAATTAATTCCCTGTAAAGCGCTTTGGGACATCATGAAGTCTTGAAAGGCGCTATATAAAGGCAAGTTCTTCTTCTTAAAGCCTGCTCACTTCTTACTGTCACTGTATTCTTAGAGCCTGTCCATTTTCTACCATCACTACACTTTTAGCACTTGTTCCTGCAATTCAGTGCCGCTTATAGATTGGCCGATTCCTGCCACTGCTGTATCCTTGGAGCATGTTGCACCTTACCAATACTGTCTGGTTGCAGCATGTCTACCTTCTAGCATCAGTGCCCACTCAGAGCTTCTGCAGATCCTTCCATCAAGTGCTGGTTTAACCTGATCTACTTTCCCCGTTGGTATTTACTTGGAGCTTGGGAGCTTCATGGATGTCATTTTGGTCCATATCTGCTTCTCATTATTGGCACCACAAAGAAAGCAGGTGCTCCTCGCCATTATTGTCCATTTGGAGCAGACTCTGGCCAAGCTTCTGCAATATCCTAGCTAAAGAAAATCAGACAAAGCGCACTGAGGCAAAGGATATGAGGTGGCCACACTCCAAGAGGATGCCTTGGCTGACATTTCTGCCATACATCTGATGTTTGGCTGACTATACAGAGCCTACAAGAGCACAATGGAAGGGCTCTTAAACTCTGAACACTTTTATAGATTTTTCGTAATACATAAAAAGAAAAATGAACTAGCTGGGTCAAATGTAGGCTTAAGTATTTAACAGTCGCGGAGGTTATTTCTGAAGTTTCTTTCTCTTTTATCCATAATAAAGTAAATATTTTGTGCGTAGCATGCACTTCTTGTGAACGTTTTTATCATGATTTGCTGTCACACTATTTCTCTCACACTGTTGCCCCCATGCTTTTGTCACATTTGAACTCACCTATTAATTCTCCTTATCTTCGATTCATGCTGACTTGCCTACCCAAGCTGGGATCCCGCTGTTAGTGGGAATGGGGTGTAACTTTATTTAGCGCTTTTAAAACTAATAAAAAGTAAAGCAGTTAAAGAAATTTAAAGTCGGTTCCTGCTGATGGGCAGGTAATGAGGCGTGCCGTGGAGCAGGCACACTAACCCTCGCACCCGACGTTCCTGTCAGTTGAAGCTTTGACACCAGGAGCGTTATCTTGTCGAATCTGCTCCATGGTCCAACTACCTGCCTCATGATGTTAGACACTCACCAAGATAAACACAACTCCCCAGCTCAAGCCGACATTCACACAAGTATAAACGTTCATAAATATTTTTATTTCATCGAAATACAAAATTTTCTATGGATTATATTGTGCACACGTCATCTAAAAATGCCTACCTTTTCAATTCTCCCAAACTCTTCTCTTCAATCATCCCAGACCCTTGCACCCCCATTCTCAGTACTTCTGCACCATCCGACTCCCATATCCTGTAACACCCCCTCCTTCCCAATAGTCTTGGACCCTAGGCCCCCTTTCCCAATGCTCCCATAGCCCAGGCACACCTTGAACCCTTCCCAATCTTTAGAACCCATTTCCTATTACCTCCATATTCCATGCCCCACAATGTTCCCTCCTGCTCTTCCCACTTCTGCAGAATCCCCCCCCTCCCCCACCGGTTATTCTCATACCCAGCAACTCCCTCCTCAATGCCGCATGTCTGACCACTGCCATTCCAGTGCTCCCCATGCCTATGACCACCCACCCAACACTGCACATCTGAGCAGTCCCTTCCCCGCCACACCCCCTCCCCCCCCCCCCCATATACTGGAGCATCACTGACTCCCCCCAGACCCCGACAGCGCTCCTCTTTCACCTCATTTCCCCCCCATCTCCGTGCTTCCCAACCCTTGTACCCCCCCCCCTCCGCCTCCCCACAACACCACCAAAACACATGAGTTTCCCTCCCTCTCCAGAGCTGGTAAACAATTGCTTCCCACATTTACATCCTCCGGATTATCTCCTTGTGTATCCAACACTTTTTAATTTAAAAAGACTCGCAATGTAAAATTAAGTACAAATTTAAACAAATATATAATAATAATCGAGGCCACAAATTTACAATTTCCATGAAAATATGGACATAATCACACAATTTGAAGCCAGAATTATTCCCAACAACCCCACCTATTCAATCACCATAACTTAGTGGCCCTGATAATATGTTACACTGGACACAGCAGAAAAGAGTATCTTCCGACTCATTGTGTGTAAGCAATGCCACTGGACGTCAGCTCGTAATCTATTGAAAAGAGATACATTCCACTGCAACGGGTAATTTAAAGGGTTAAATTATGAGGACTGGTTGCATAGACTAGGCTTGTATTCCCTCGAGTATGGAACATTAAGGGGTGATCTAATTGAGGTGTTTAAGATGATTAAAGGATCTGATAGCGTAGATAGAGAGAAACTATTTCCTCTTGTGGGGGAGTCCAGAACAAAGGGGGCATAACTTTAAAGTTTTAGCTAGGCCATTCAGAGGAGATGTTAGGAAGCACTTCTTCACACTAAGAGTAGTGGAAAACTGGAACTCTCTCCCCCAAAAAAACTGTTAAGGCTGTGGGTCAATTGAAAATGTCAAAGTTGAGATTGATAGATTTTTGTTAGGCAGTGTATTAAGGGTTAAAGAACCAAGGCCGTTAGATGGAGTTAAGATACAGACCAGCCATGATCTAATTGAATGGCGGAGCAGACTCGATGGGCTGAAAGGCCTCCTCCTGTTCCTGTGTTTCTTTTTAACATCAGGGAACTCAGCCCGTCGAAGAACTGCGCAGTGCTGCAAGCTCCCCCCCCAGGAATAAAATTGCTTTTTAAGTAAATACAGCATGATGCAAATGGCTGATTTAATGCAGCTGTATTCTCTCTTGTGAAACGCAATCTGTTAGCAAATAAAACCCAGCACCTTGAGCAATGGCAGAGCCTTCTGTTTGGGCCTCTCTATCACGCTCAGGATTGAGCACGTAGTACCCAGTGCAGGTCAATGCCCGGCCCTCCTCACAAGTGCCGTGCCACTTAACACGCACGCCTGCCTGAGAAGCCCTTGGGTTTGGCGAACTTGACTGCCTTCCCGTGACTTTTGCCAGATTATGCCTGCTCACTTTTTCCCTAGTCTCACTACTGTTTTCGTGTATGAGATTTTGCTTTTTGCATCTGGACTTCATCAGAAACAATCGATTTTGACAGAACACAACCAGATTTGAAAACAAACTCTGAAGTAACATGAAGAAAAATGCCCACAGCAGTCACGGATGAAGGTGATGTTAACCCCTTTGAGGCTTTTTTTTTTACTGCCTCCCAGCTCCGCTTCAGTGGGGAACTTGGCATGCCCATGAAAGCTCAGTGGGCGATTGCCCTGCCTGGTGTGGCATTGAACCATGTTGTTCAGAAAGGACTCTGGTTCAATCCTCTGTCAGAGCTGAATTAGCTGATCGCAGCCGGGATGGTGGTAGGGCCCCTACAGATGGCTTCAGTGGCAGTGCACCCCTTGCCTTCACACTGGTGTAAGCCATGGCTTAGTTGGTAGCACTCTCGTCTGAGTCAGAAGATTTGTGAGTTTAAGTCCCACTCCTGAGACTTGAGCACAATAATCTAGGCTGACACTCTCAGTGCAGCACTGAGGGAGATGTTAAACCAAGACCCTGTCTGCCCTCTTTTGTGGACATAGAGGATCCCATGGCACTATTTTGAAGAAGTGCTGGGGCATTCTTCCTGGTGTCTTAGCCAGTATTTATCCCTCAACTAGCATCACTAAAACAGATTAGGTGGTCACATTGCTGTTTGTGGGACCTTGCTGGGGCCAACTGCGGCTCATAGGGATGGTGTTGGTTGTTCCTTCATTGACTTGAATATGTAGGATTACTTAGTTGTCGGCTGTGGTTCAGTGGGTAGCACTCTCGTCTCTGAGTCAGAAGGTTGTGGGTTCAAGTCTCACACCAGGGACTTGAGCACCAAATCTAGGCCGACACTCCAGTGCAGTGCTGAGGGAGTGCTACACTGTCGGAGGTGCTGTCTTTCGGATGAGACGTTAAACCGAGGTCCCGTCTGCTCTCTCAGGTGGACGTAAAAGATCCCATGGCCCTAATTCGAGAAGAACAACAGAAGGTGTCCTGGCCAATATTGATCCTTCAATGAACATCATTAAAACTGATTATCTGGTCATTATCATGTTACTGTTTGTGGGAGCTTGCTGTGCGCAAATTGGCTGCCGCGTTTCCCACATTACAACAGTGACTATACTTCAAAAAAAGTATGTAATTGGCTGTAAAGCACTTTGGGACATCCTGAGGTCGTGAAAGGCGCTGTATAAATGCAAGTCTTTCTTCCTTACATCATGGTACCTCCACCCTGCTGTGTAACAGTAAAAGAAATGTTAAGAGCTAACAGTTTCTTTTTTCAAATAAATGATTTGGGATAAATTATTGGGGATAACAAGTGTCTAACAGTAAGTTTAAGGCTGTATTTCAGTCTCGTGGTTCTTCAGATTAGGTCTTTGTATTGTCTTGTTAACATAAAGGCTTTGAATTTCCTGGCAGCCACTCATGATCCTCTATGTAAACAGGCTCTTAGGCTATTGGCTGTTGTCTAAAGTCTGTTAGTTTTATCAACTACCCATCCTCGTTGTATAGCTTCTCTGATCCAAGCATTATAATTCCTGACAACTCCACATATTTGACAGCAATAGTAATCTCTGCCAGGTGCTCAGTGGGTACATGCACTGTGTGGTGCACTACTGAAGGTGTACAGAATGTTCTGTCACTGGTCTCTAGTGGAACAGAAAAAAAAGACTTATTTATATCGCACCTGTCACAACCTCAGGATGCTCCAAAGCTCTTTACAGCCAATGAAGTACTTTTGAAGTGTAGCCACTGTTGTAATGTAGGAAACGTGGCAGCCAATTTGCGCTCAGCAAGCTCCCACAAACAGCAATGTGATAATGACCAGACAATCTGTTTTTTAGTGATGTTGGTTGAGGGATCAGTATTGGCCAGGACACCGGGGAGAACTCCCCTGCTCTTCTTGGAATAGTGCCGCGGGATCTTTTACGTCCACCTGAGAGAGCAGACGGGGCCTCAGTTTAATATTGCATCCGAAAGATGGCACCTCCGACAGTGCAGCACTCCCTCAGAAATGCATTGAAGTGTCGGCCTCAATTATGTGCTCAAGCCTCTGGAGTGGGGCTTGAATAAAGCTTGCTGCCACTCGTGTTGAGGCTCGCGTGCGACAAACAGGCATTTCTGTGAGTCATCAGCTACTGACACCTGTGGGTTTGGATCTCAGAATCAGTTACTATCTTCAGGAAAGAGATAATGGAAGATAACTGGACAGGAGTTTAAAAAAATAATAATCTCTTGCTGATGTTATTTAAGGCCTGAGACCTTATCTTCAAAAGGAAAACCTTTACAGCTTTAAGTGTGGAGAACTTTCAAAATCTCAAGAAACTTGTTACATCTTGGCCACATTAGCTTCATTCAAACAGGACTTCAAAGCTTGGTTTTACTTCATAAGTCATCAGTTATATTTTAGGGTGCGTTTGCACTACTAATGTAAGGTCAATGTGACGATTTGCACCAACGCTGCAACTATAGCGTAAATGAGGTCTGTCCAGTGAGTCAAGGTTCAGCCGGACACTGGAACCAAGGAGAGTGAGATTCCCTAGAGGAGGCAGTCTCTCACTGCTTCACTTTGGAGTCAGTTTGGGTCTTTGCAAAATTAGAGCTCGGCCATTCAGGGGTGATGTCAGGAAGCACTTCTTCACACAAAGAGTAGTGGAAATCTGGAACTCTCTTCCCCCCCCAAAATGTTGTTGAGGCTGGGGGTCAATTGGAAAATTTCAAAACTGAGATTGATCAATTTTTGTTAGGCAAGGGTATTAAGGGATATGGAACCAAGGTAGGTAGATGGAATTAAGATACGGATCAGCCATGATCTGATTGAATGGTGGAACAGGCTCGAGGGGCTGAATTACCTCCTCCTGTTCCTATCCACCTAATTTACACTCTGAGTTTTAATGTTGGTGTGAACTGTTTTGGTGAAAGCTGTGGAGCGTGAAAGTCAGCTCGAATTGGCTGAGTTGGCTTTGTTAAAGCATCTGTCTAGAATCTGAATATAATAGTGAGCCTGCATTCTAATAAACAAACTATCAACCGGTACGGTTGGCCATAAGGTTTCATTGTTCAAATGTCTTCCTCAGGTCTTGTCATCTCCTGCACATGCTGACACCTGCTGGAATACAATTCCATAGGTGCTGACAGCCCTCAGTATCTTACCCAAATGGTCATGATGATGAATTTTGGCAGGTGTTTCTGCGGTGCTAGTCACTCCCAAAAGTGGCCTGAGTGTCTTATGTTTAGGTCTGTGCCCATACTGCCCGATATCTAACACTACCATAGCGTAACCATGGGGTATAACGTTAGTATCCTTTTGTGATCAGAATCAGATATTTGTGTCTTTTTCACACTGAGAAAACACTTAGTTAGACAAGGTCAGGTATCAATCATGAAGCTGTTTTGTTTCACAGCAAGTAAACATGCAGAGAAATATTATGGTCAGAGTCACTTAATAAAACTTGTCTTCACATATGATAATACAAAATAATAAATATGTCATGTTTCCCCACATCAACTTGAATTAAGCAAAATAACTCCTATCTAATCTCTTGCATTCTACATCCGAGCCTAGCCAAAGCTGGTCTATGAAGCTTTCTATTTTAAAAACCTGAATGGCTGCCTGATATGATTTCAAAATCTTGATCTTTGTCTACAAATTTCTTTACCACTTCGCACCACATTACTTTAGCATCTCCTCCAGTCCTACGTCCCAGCGAACACCCTCCACTCCTCTTATTCTCATTTACTATGCCTTCCCTCTCCTTCCGTTCCTCCATTTTGTACAGCGCCTTCAGCACCACGCCCCTGCACTCCCATCCTCCTTGTTACGTGTCTGTCCTGCTTCAAGAGCCTCCTCAAAACTCACCTCCTCAACCATGGCTTCAGTCATCACTCCAACATTTTCTCCAACTCCTGCTGACTCCTTCCCCTTGTGCGTGAGACACCTTGGGATGGATGCTACAGAAAAGGTGCTAAGCAATTGTAAGTTGTCCGTTTTTGAATGGCTTTTTTTTTTAACCTAAGGTCTGGGGCATTTCTACTTTATTCAGCTTTTTCCAAGGATTCGATGTCCAAAAAAAAGTGTTTTTAGTTATGGCTGTTGGTCTGAAAGGATTCTGCAGAATGTTGAAGGTTGATAAAAAGTCTACTTCTCATTGATTTATGCTCTTCAGCACAAATTACATTTGAATGTTGAAAGAGATTTTAATGAATGCACAGTGAAATGCTAACCAATTTATTAACTAGTTTGAAGGAGATATGCTTGACTCAGAGTTTTTCTCGGAACAAGGCTGCACAGAAATGAGACTGGAGTATTGCTTGGACTGGACACATATTTGCTCAGATTCTCCTTGGTACCGAGCCTTGCATCATAAACTCAGGAGCTCTGCACTTCCCAGATAAGTCACCAACTCAACAGTATCCATTTTGCTATATGCCAGTTAAGGAGTCCGATAATGAAGAGACGCTGCCTTCACACAAAATTGTGTCAGACGTGGCTCAGTGGGTAACGCTCTCACCTCTGAGTCTGTAGGTTGTGGGTTCAAGTCCCACTCCAGAGACTTGAGCACCAGATCAAGGCTGGCACTCCAGTGCAGTACCGAAGGAGTGCAGCACTGCCAGAGGTGCCATCTTTCAGATGAGATGTTAAACTGAGGTCCTGTCTGCCCCCTCAGGTAGATATAAAAAATCCTATAGGACTATTTCAAAGAAGAGCAGGGGAGTTATCCCCAGTGTCCTGGCCAATATTTATCCCTCAACCCAACATCACTTAAAACAGATTAGCTGGTCATTAACATATTGCTGTTTGTGGGATCTTGCTGTGCACAATTTGGCTGCAGCGCTTCCTACATTACAACGGTGACTACCCTTCTAAAGTACTTCATTGGCTGTTAAGCGCTTTGGGACGTCCTGAGGTTGTGAAAGGAGCTATATAAATGCAAGTCTTTCTTGTTTTGTGAGCTTCTTTCTGTCGGTAGAGAGGAGAGATCATTTCTGTTGCAATGACGATGCCCATTGACAGCATTATCGTCATGGAAGCAAACGCTCTCCTAAAAATCCACTATACAAAAGTCCAAAATCCTGAATTGGCACTTCGAACTTAATTGCCTGAATTCTGTGGTTTGCCTTTTTTTTTTAATATTTTGAACAAACTGTTCCAGAGAGTGATGTCATGGCCTGAACAAACATGGCTGAGAGTCAACCTGTGACTTCATCCATCAAACAGCCCATTGAGAACATGGGCTGATTATCTGTTTGGGTATCAAAGTTGTGATTACATCGTTCGTAAGGAATCTGTTGTTAGTCGGTCTATAAAAACATTTGCTGCCAGTATGTCAGGCTGGAATTGCTTTAACTGGATGAGAAGGAAAAAACAGTAAAAACCTAAGAAGGTATAAAAATAGAAGAAACATATTTGACCCGTCAACCCAAAGAACTATGTGAGGGCTCCTCCAGTGGCTCAGGTGGTATATGGACTGTCCAGTGTACAACTGAACCATATTCCAGGTTCGATCCCTGAATTCGCTGATCTCAGCGAAGGGCGATGATACGGTTAGTACAGTTGGCCAGACTGGCCTGGGATTAGCAGGCAGATCAGCCAAGGGTCCTGATGCAACAACAACAACTTGCAATTATATTAAGAAAGAAAGACTTGCATTTATATAGCGCCTTTCACGACCACCGGACGTCCCAAATTGGCTTTACAGCCAATTAAGTATTTTTTGAAACGTAGTCACTGTTGTAATGTAGGAAACGCGGCAGCCAATTTGCGCACAGCAAGCTCCCACAAACAGCAACGTGATAATGACGAGATGATCTGTTTTAGTTACGTTGATTGAGGGATAAATATTGGCCAGGACACCGGGGATAACTCCCCTGCTCTTCTTTGAAATAGTGCCATGGGATCTTTTACGTCCACCTGAGAGAGCAGACGGGGCCTCAGTTTATCGTCCCATCAGAAAGATGGCACTCCCTCTGTACTGCACTGGAGTGTCAGCCTAGATTTTTGTGCTCAGGTCTCTGGAGTGGGACTTGAACCCACAACCTTCTGACACAGAGGCGAGGGTGCAATCATACAGCTCAGCCATGATCTACTTAAATGGCGGAGCAAGCTCGACAGGCTGAATGGCCTACTCCTGCTCCTATGTCGCTATGATGGTCTGACTTGTCTATGAGACGGGCAATAACATTTGTCAAGTCCTAAGCATGGTGTGTGGGCAGAACCCATCCTGTGATTCAGGGAGGATGCAACTCGGTCAACTTTCACCCATCTCTGCTTATGGCTGCGCACCACTCATGGAACGTTGTTGTTCTTTGTTGCTATGGAAACTGTTTATAGCAGCCAACAAACAACTTACAATCTAAATCAACTCGAGACGATTATCTCAACAGGCTTTTCTTTCTCTGTGCCGTGTAGGGTATGTTTGGACCCAAGCCCTGACGCCAGTGTCCAGTACTGTTACCGTTCTGCTAAAAGCCAGTCACCATTCCTGTGTGCTTCAGCTGGACATGGCTTTATGATGTCGCATGAGCATTAGCATAATTAAGAAAAGATGGCCTTGAATCTACTTTATCACCTTTCAATCTGATACTGCATTGCATTTCCTGCTGTACATAAACATTTCTCAAAGTATCCCAGATGTCCCAGACTATTAAAATCCCAGCCCAGGAACACACTGTCGGAGGTGCCGTCTTTCGGATGAGATGTTAAACCGCGGCCCTGTCTGCTCTCTCAGGTGGACGTAAAAGATCCCATGGCACTATTTCGAAGAAGAGCTGGGGAATTCTGCCCGTTGTCCTGGCCAATATTTATCCCTCAACCATCTTCACTAAAACAGATCATCTGGTCATTATCACATTGCTGTTTGTGGGATCTTGCTGTGTGCAAATTGACAGCTGCGTTTCCTGCATTACAACAATGACTACCCTTCAAATGTACTTCATTGGCTGTAAAGTGCTTTGAGACGTCCTGTGGGTCGTGAAAGGCGTTGTGGAAATGCATGTCTTTCTTTTGATCTGTTCTTTGCTGCTACTGAAATGCATAACTTCTACCCCTTTGTATTCCAGACCCCTTGAGATAAAGGCTAGCTTTCCATTAGCCTTTATAATTATTTTTTATACCTGTACACTAGTTGCATCTACCCATTAGCTCATCTGTAGGTATTCTCCGCCATTCCAAGTGGAGCTACCTCTTGCCCTTTGAACCAACAGAGGGAGAATGAGTAGTGCCACTGAGAAATGTACCTGGCTGGTATACCTCATGTTTACTGTGCAGTACTTTCCTTAAAAATGGTAGACATAATGGCTGATTCCTCAGTCGACTGACCCAGCGAGGAGTGGCCCCTAGAGGGAACCCTGTGTTGGAATGAAATGGGCATCATTTTTCTGCTCACTTAAATTAATGAATGGAAAATCAAGGTCTTTAGGCCCAAGTTCATAGAATCATACTGCACAGAAGGCGGCCATTCAACCCATCATACCTATGCTGGCTGTTTGAAAGAGCTATCCAATTAACCTCACTCCCCCACTCTTTCCCCATAGCCTTGCAATTGTTTCTCTTTCAAGTATTTATCCAATTCCATTTTGAAAGTTACTATTGAATCTGTTTCCACCACCATTTTAGACCGTGCATTCCAAATCATAACTTGCTGCATAAAATAAATTCTCCTCATGTCGCCTCTGATTCCTTTGCCAATTACTTTAAATCCGTGTCCTCAGGTTACCGACCCTCTTGCCAGTGGAAACAGTTTCCCCTTTTTTGCTCTTATCAAAAACCCCACATAATTTTGAACACCTCTATTAAATCTCCCTGTAACCTTCTCTGCTCTAAGGAGAACAATCCCAGTTTCTCTAGTCTATCAACACAACTGAAGTCCATCATCCCTGGTACCATTCTAGTAAATCCTTGCACCCTCTTCAAGGCCTTAACATCCTTCCTAAAGTGCGGTGCCCAGAATTTGACACAATACTCCAGCTGGGACCGAACTACTGTTTCATATAGGTTTAGTATAACTTCCTGGCTCTTGTACTCTATGCCTCTTTATAAAGCCCAGGATCCCATATGCTTTATTAACTGCTTTGTTAACCTGTCCTGCCACCTTCAAGGATTTGTGCACAAGCACCCCCAGGTCTCTCTCTTCTTGCATCCCCTTTAAAATTGTTCCATTTAGCTTGTATTGTCTCTCCTCATTCTTCCTATCAAAATGTATCACCTCATACTTTACCAATGATTTCACAACAAAGTTTCAATGTATAATTCTATGCTTTGATTTCCATCATACATCTGGCACAGAGATAGCCCCAAGACTGTACAAAACCACCAAGTAAAGGCAAACAGATACATGATTTTTTTTAAAACAGATGACTGGGAGTGATTTCAAGGCTACAATTTAACCTATTTTACAGACGATGGCTTAAAAGCATTTGAGGTATAATGTCATGGTTTATGACACTATTGGGACCCGTTGATTAGATTACTGCCTCATAATCATCTCTGGTATCCATTATTTTCTCCATGGACTGTATATAGTTGTATAGTTTATCTGTTCAAGGGTACTTTTCCTCCGCAGTCTGTGAAATTGTTAGCTTTTACTTTAGTTCAGGGCTGATCTTACAGCAATAAACCAATTCTTACTGCCTTAGTAGCTTTATGACTAATATATGTGTTTGTCGCAGGATTACAGTGAGCGGGGAAAATAAACAAATTTAACTAGGCCCAGAAGGCAGAGGTTTCTCTCAACCTGACAGCAGTCTAAGTGTGAAATTCGTTTTTTTGCATTTTTACCAACAAGAATCTACACTTGAGGGAAAGTAGACAGTAAAAAAAGAAAGACTTGCATTTATATAGCGTCTTTCATGATGTCATGATGTGCCAAAGTGCTTTGCACCAATGCAGTACATTTGCAGTGTAGTCACTGTTGTAATGTAGGGAATGCGGCAACCAATTTGCACACAGCAAGATCCCATGATCAGCAATGAGATAATGACCAGATAATCACGTCTTAAGTGACGTTGATTGCGGGATAATTATTAGACAGGACATCGGGGAGAACTCCCCTGCCCTAGCGCTGTTGGTTCTTTTGCATCCACGTGAGAGGGCAGACAGGGCCTCGGTTTTAACATCTCATCCAAAAAACGACACCTCCGACAGTGCAGCACTCCCTCAGCACCGAACTAAAGTGTCAGCCTAGATTTTGTCTCGAGTCTCTGGGGTGTGATTTGAACCCACAACCTTCTGATTCAGAGGCGAGGGTGCTACCCACTGAGCCACAGCTGACACCAAAGCATATAATAATACAGGAACTCATCGATTTGGGGAAGGTGCTGGTTATGTTTGCAATAATTACGCATTTTAGACATTTAAGCTGCAGTCGAGAAGTAAACAATTAACCAACCAGCATTTACAGTGAAAGCAACTTAAAGTATTTTCAATGGAATAAAGATGCCTGGCAGCAGAATAAAAATGAAAAAAAATCATTTTAAGCTTTCAAACCAGTGCTGAGTGCCGACGGTTACCATGGAAGCAGAATATTTTGTGGTTGAAAGCACATCACAGGCACCCAAGAGCTCCTCCTGATCATGATTGGCCAGGAGCATTTTGATGATTTACATTCAACGCCTGTGCAAACTTCTAAAAAAAAATAATTAACTCGCCGCAGGCAGAACCCGCCAAGTGGCTGTGTATACGAGACATTTCCTCTTGCGCTACCGTGACGGTAACCGCTGGCAAACAGAATGGTGGCGGTCCCACCACCAGAGCATCGGAGAACTTCTGTTGCCTTCCACCACACGGGGTCCAACGCAAATGCCTTGGACGCTACTTTTGTAGCTGGTGGACCAGGTGTCAGTAGGCATTTCTGAATTTGAGTTTTTTGGAAACATATCAGGAGCCCAATTTGCATTCTCTATTGAGCCTGAAGGCAACCCAGTGAGGCCTCAATGTCCTGCTCCCCACTATATTCTTATATGGGCTTACAGAAGCCAATGGTGCTACACCACAACCAATATACAACACCTTTCTCCAGCATCAAGTCCTGGATGAGTTTAACTTCCTGCAGGTCAACATCAGCAAAACTAATGCCATCCCATTCAGCTCACCTAACTGTGGACTCCATTAGCCTCCTTGGCTGCTTACTCAGGTTGAGCCTGCTGATCGCCAGCCTCTGTGTTCTGTTCATCACCGAGCTGAGCTTTCTACCCCACGTCCAGTCTATTGTCAAGACCTCCTTCTTCCCCGTCTTGAACATTTGCCCACTGACAGGTTACCTCACCCTCTCTGCTTCTGATATTCTCATTCACACCTTCAACAGCATAATGATGAGCTTTCAAATGCTCTCCTTGCCAGCCACCCTAACTCTGCCTTTCACAAACTCCAGCTAATTCGTATCAGCTCCGCCCATGACGAGCTCCACTGGCTCCCTGTGCCCCCAGCAGATCCACTTGAAGCTCTTCGTCTTCATTTAAGTCCCTTCATGGCCTCTTCTACTAAACACTTAACTCACTGTGCTCCTCTCCAGCCATATCCCTCACCCTGCACCTACTGTTCCCCTCACTGTGGATTACTGCTCGTTCCTCACTCTTTCTGCTCCGGCAGAGACCAATCTTTCAACCACTGCAGCTGTGCCATGTGGAATTCTCTTCCGAAACCATTTTGTCTTCCTCCCTCTCCCTTGCCTGTAAAAACCCTCCTTAAAGCCCATCTGTTTGACAGGGCCTACGATCCCCCTCCAGTGCGGCTCGGTGGGTAGCACTCTCACTTCTGAATCCAAAGGTTGCGGGTTCAAGTCCTGCTCCAAAGACTTGAGCAAAAAAGTCTAGACTGACGCTCCAGTGCAGTACTAAGGGAGTGAGGTGCTGCCTTTCGGATGAGATGTTAAACCGAGGCCCCATCTACCCTTTCAGGTGAACGTAGAAGAATCCATGGCATTATTCAAATAAGAGCAGGGGAGTTCTCCCCATTGTCCTGGCCAATATTTATCCCACAACCAACATCACTAAAACAGATTATATGGTCATTAACAGATTGCTGTTAGTGGAACCTTGCTGTGCACAAATTGGCTGTCATGTTTCTTACATTACAACAGTGACTACACTTCAAAAGTACTTCATTGGCTGTAAAGCACTTTGGGACGTCCTGAGGTTGTGGAAGGCGCTATATAAATGCAGGTTCCTTCTTTTACTTCCTGCCTCGTGCCTACTGATAAAGCGCTCTGAGACATTCTTTCATGTGATGAGTGCTACAAACATGTCAATTCCTGTTTCAAATCACTTTACAAGTTATTAAACCCATCGGCTATGTCTTTGTGAAAGTATTCTGCATATCTGAACTCTGGGCCTTCATCTATTGTCCTCCCCTCTTTGCTTTCTTCAGTACTATAGATAGGGTCGCCAATCCCCCAGGATTGGCCTGGAGTCTCCAGGAATTGAAGATTAATTTCCTGGACACTGCTGCGAGCAAACCAGGAGCAAAATCATAGAGGCATTGTACAAAATTGTGGCTTTTTTTTCCCAGTTTGTTTGAACACTTTCATTAATGAGTTATAAAAATATTAGAGAGGGGGTAAAAGGGCTGTTTGACTAACAGTCAAGATGAATCCAATCGGGTATTTAAAGAGTCTGTTTGCTTTTCAATTGGCGCGGGAAGGTGGGGGGCCTGGAGGATGGACCGATGGCGGGAGTGGGGCGGTTCAAGGTGGGAGGTCATTTGATAAAACCTCCAGGAATACACCCAACCAGAGTTGGCAAACCCAAGCTATGGAGGAGCCTCTTGAGCCTGACCATGTCAGTTCTGCTGAAGGGTCCCACCTGGAACAGTAACCTTGTCTTTTTCTTTCAGGGGCTAACGGGCCTGTTGTGAATTTTCTGGTTGTAGTTCAGATTTACAAGACTCGTGGTTTTTTTTTTTCTTTCCTTTTTGTCTCAACGCGATATCACAGAATCTGAAAAGAGATGATGACAGCGTGACCCTAAATCATGCTCCTGTTGTAGAACTGTCGGGAGTAAGTGGGGGCGGCGGGGGGGAAGAAATGAATGGCGTCCTACAGCAATTACCTTGTCTACTGTCAGAAACGATCCACACTGGGTAATCATTGCTTTCTGTTTGCTTTTCAGCATGTTAGAGTATTCACTGGACCTAGAGAATGTCAGTCTATCAGCAGTCCGTACTGTGAGGGTCCTGAGACCACTACGAGCCATTAACCGAGTTCCTAGTAAGTGTGTTTGTTCCTCAGTAACATTTAAACAGCTTTTTCCTCCCCTATATTTATTTTTTTGGGTAGCTGATGTGACTGCAAGAGCTGCGTGTGGTAACTGGGATTCCTCGCCCCCCCCACCCCGGCACAACGTGCGGTGAAGTGCAATGGGAGGAAGCGAAGGCTGGCCCTTTTTATAAAACAATGGATGGCCTTGCATTATAGGCCTTTTACTGGGTCTTAAAGCCTGCTGGATGAGAGAAAGCACAGGGCCGGTAGTCAAGGGTCATCGTGGTAAATCTTACCTTCGTGTGATGGTGTAAAACGGATGATAGCAAATCGGCAGCCTGTTTAACATCTCTCCCGATTGAAGTCGATGGAAATAAAATTCGGGAGAGATGCAAAACAGGTTGCCAACTCGCTATCGCCCGTTTTACATTTGCGCGCAAAGTCAAGATCTTCCTCATTATGGCATATCGGCCTAGAAATTCTGTTCCCTACGGGTGTGTACGCACTGTGTACTCACCCATAGAGCCAATGGAAGTGCCAGTTTTACGCATGCACTGCGCATGCGCTGGAAACCGGAACTTCCGTTCTCTGCAGAAAGGGCTTGACTGGACAAACGATAGGCAGCGCGTACGTCAGAAACTTCCATTTTTTTCACAGTTTTATCAGTCCAGGTAAGTCGGGAACAGCTGCACCTAGAAAAGCAGGCTTTTACCAGGCTAATAGTTTAAGAAAGTAAAAAAAAAAAATTTTTCCACTGATTTATCATTTTAAAATACTTTAAAGAAAGGTAAGTTTATTTTTAGCCCCGTTAAAAACTTCAATTATTTTTTTCAAAAATTTAAATTTTTGTTTACAATAGTTAATTTATGTAATTTATAGTCATTTTAAAAATGTGATATTTTTTTAATTTATTTGAAGTTTTACTTATGTTTTGGGGCTGATCTCTATTCATAGATTTAACAGGTCTTCCTGTCAAATCTATGAATGGAGATTCCCTGCTCTGATTGGCTCCCCATGGCCCACGTGATCCCAGGGACGCTGTGAACCGCCTGCGCCCCTGGGATACGTGGGCCCTGCACACCGACAGTTTGAAGAGGCCCAGCAATGGAATTCTGCGCCTCCCGGGAGCCCTCCGGTCCAGGCGCAGATCTTTCCCGATCGCAGCCCTCCGCCCGCACTGTTTTTGAAGGAATATTTTAAAATAAAAACATACATAACCTGTTATGAGATCCATGAACAGCAGACTGCAAACTGTTTATAGGAAGCTTCGCACTCAATGTCTAATTTCATTTCTCCCCATCCCTCACTCCCTCCTTACAACCAATAGAAGTTGGGGGACATTTTTCACCCAACTGGCGTTGAGTTCTCAATCGGACTGAGCACAGTACGAGGCCAAGGTGCTGAACCCTTTCAGTCTTCGCTAAATAAATTAAGATGTCTGCAAAATGCAAAATGGCCTACTGAATCTGCAAATTTAGTGCTTTGAACTCAGGCTTTGGGTTGATGAGCTGCGATCAAACCTCAAAGGTCCAAGCCGGTCTCAATTCAGTCATTCCCCTATGAATCAAATGAGGTTGAACTGAGTTCTGGCTTGATTGTGAAGTAGATACTCCAGGTGCATTTTGCACACCAGATTTTAGCTCTGTTGAGCTGAAGCTGGAGCTATACTGTTGTGGAAAGGCAGGTTGGGGAAAGGGGAAAGTCCTCACCAGTCACAACTCTCTCAAGTGACCGACGCTGAGTTCTGGTGCGCACTGGGTTGTGGCAGTCATTTGCCATCAGGGAAACGTGAGATTTATGATCAAACACCAAGGCCGAGAGAGCTGGGCCAAACAACACTCTTGTATTTAGGATGTTGGGGGTGTAGCGATCCCTTGACCCAGCCTGAGTATTGCAATCTCCCACGTTTATGGAGTGTATGATTGTACCGATAATGACCCCTGTTTTCCTCTCACTTGGGCCTTTAGCTTTAACAGAGGGCTCTCAGTATGAGCACGGGTGACAGGATAGCCCTGTCCCTATAACTTTCTCTCATTGATGAGGGACTTCAGTTATGTGGAGAGATGAGAGAAGCTGGGATTGTTCTCCTTACAGCAGAGAAGGTTAAGGGGAGATTTAATAGAGATGCTCAAAATTATGAGGGGATTTGATAGAGTAAATAAGGAGAAACTATTTCCACTGACAGGAGGGTCGGTAAGCAGAGGACACAGATTTAAGGTAATTGGCAAAAGAACCAGAGGCAACATGAGAATTTATTTATGCAGCGAGTTATGATCTGGAATGCACTCCCTGAAAGCAGATTCAATAGTAACTTTCAAAAGGGAACTGGATAAATACTTGAAAAGGAAAAATGTGCAGGGCTATGGGGAAAGAGCAGGTGAGTGGGACTAATTGGATGGCACTTTCAAAGAGCCGGCACAGGCACGATGGGCCGAATGGCCTCCTTCTGTGCTGTAAGATTCTAGGATTCTTCAGTGCCAAAAAAAAGGAAACACTTGCAGCTCTCACAGCATGCAGGTTGTGAAGAGATTAGGGAGACAGAAATAGAGAAAAGAGAAAGACAGGAGAGGAAGATAAGAGCGTGGAGAGAACAACAAATGGATGCCAGTTGGCTGTTTCCTGCGACAGACACAGTTACTACTTTTAACCGTGTTTACGTTGCACTGGGTCGATGCCTTAGGTACACAGCTCACAACCGAGGCTGTCACCTAGAATCTGTCCAGCGCCGACAGCTGTTTAAACATACGGGCCTGTGTTTACTTTATAGAGGGTGATGCTTTCAAATAAAGTTACATTTTTATCCAAAGTGAATGAATCTCACTCCGATTTATCAGATCTCTCAACCATATCCTACACGGAATTTTTTTAATGGAAATTTCGGTACAGAAGGAGGCCATTCGGCCCTTCGTGTCTGTGCTGGTGCTGGCTCCATGGCAGAGCTACTTACTTTAATCTTAATTCCTAACATTCTTTAATAGTTTTCACCCCCATCTGTTTATCTAATTCCTTCCCAAATGCCGTGATTGGCTCAGTTTCAATAGCCACTAATCGTAATGGACTCCATATTCTATTCTACGAGCCCTTCGTGTGAAAAGATTTCTCCTAACCTCCCCATTAGTGTCAGCTTTGGCTCAGTGTTCGCACTCTCACCTCTGAGGCAGCAAGCTTTGTTTTCAAGCCCCACCTCAGAGACTTGTGTTGATAATCCGGGCTGACACTTCAGTGTAGCACTGAGGAAGTGCTGCACTGTCGGAGGTGCCGACCTTCAGATGAGGGGGTAGAAATTGGTATGCGTTGCGCCCACTTCTCGGGCGCAAAACGGGCATTAAGTACACCAATTTAGCCGTGGGGCAGCCTGTGCCCAATCTGCGCAGGCGTTAGTCCTATTAAATTTGTGTGACTCATTTTGTAGGCATTGCTGGCAGATGCCAAAAACAGGCATTCGGCCCCTTGTATATGTTAATTAGGGGCCTAATGCCTGTTGATATCTATCGATCCTCGGGCTTCTTACTTTCGCACCGCTGAGGCTGGGCCGGTTTTTACCCCAAGATGTTAAACCGAAGTCCTGCCTGTCTGCTCAGGTGGACATAAAAGATCCCACGGCACGGTTCGAAGAAGAAGCAGAATGTTCTCTTGGTGTCTTGGCTAACATTAAGCCCTCAACCAAATAAACAGATCAACTGCTCTCATTGTTGTTTGTGGGATGTTGCTGTACACAAATTGGCGTTTGCCTACATTACAGCAGTGACTACACTTTGAAAGTACTTCATTGGCTGCAAAGCGCTTTGGGACGTCCTGACAATGTGAAAGGCGCTATATAAATACACTTCTTTTCTTCCTTTCAACAGGGTAAATTCCAACTTTGGCAGGGGTGTACATAACTGGTGGTAGCATATCGGCTGCCGTTATACACCCCTTTAATGGAAAGGAAAATCAGGTGGAATGTGTAACAGGCGGCTGATCTGTTACCACCTATCTTGGACCCCCACCGAAGATGAACTGTAACCCCTATGTTTCTAAAGCTATCTGGAGTCCCCACCACCATCCCCCATCCCACTAACCCCCCCCCCAGTTACTAACCCATCACCTGGTGGAAATAATCTTCTGCTATCCTTTCCTTCCTTTGGCACCATTGGCGGCCGTGCCTTCAGCTCTCTAGGCCCTAAGCTCTGGAATTCCCTCCCTAAACCTCTCCGCCTCTCTCTCCTCCTTTAAGACGCTCCTTAAAACCGAACTCTTTGACCACCTGTCCTAATATCTCCTTATGTGGCTCGGTGTCCAATGTTGTCTGATAATTGCTCCTGTGAAGCGCCTTGGGACGTTTTACTACGTTAAAGGTGCTGTATAAATGCAAGTTGCTGTTGCTTGCTCTTTCTTGTCTTTGTTGCTCTCCTTTACTCTCTCCTGTAGAGTGGCCCTCACACAGGGCCCAACGCATTTGGCCATGTTGCCCCTTCCTCAACGATCGTTCTCTCCAGTTACTTTCAGTCGACGGGAGCAACTCCACAACTTCATTAGCAATCCGGCGTCTCCTGAAGATAGATGGCCCAGCATTAGCTATGCTTCAAATGCTTCAAAGTGTCAGATTAAAAGCCAGTCATTTGGGCAATGTCATTAATAACAATTATTTTATCGGTGGAAGTGCTGTTGTACCAGCTTTTCCAAGGCCAGAAATTATCATCTTTTCCAGTTTAATGACAATCTGATAGATGATAAAAACCAAGCCTACGCTGTTTAATTGTTGCTATAATTAGGTAAATTAATTTTCAAATCAGCTAGCCGTAGCTCATATCTCTGAAATATAATTTTGGTTGAATCGAGACATAAGGGGATGTGATAGGACAAGTAATAATTGCATCCATCATTTTCATCAATATTAACAGTTGTCGGGAGTGATTTTATCACTGGCCGTTAATACTCCTCTTTCTATGAAGTTATTTTGGATTGGATTAAATGAGTAATTTTGAAAGCAGGAGACAGACACGAATGTCAATTGGATCCAGATACTTTTAGTGATTTTTATCTCGTCGGAATTATTGAAATGCTTTTTTTCATCGTCGTTGGGACAGTTCGGAGACGAAATTCTGGCCATTATTTTTTGGTGCAAAAGTGATGTAGTTCCGGCTTAGGGGGAGCTGGAATTTGGGGCATGTCCGATAGGGCAGCATTACACCCGTTCTAAAGTACACCGTCGTTTCTGGTGGAGCCGGCCGTTGACTCAGGATGAGCCTGCCCCAAAGTGGTCCGTGCATGTTAAACGAAGGCAACAAACTGCTGTGCCAGAAACTCTGCCACCTACACCTGACCCAAGTTAACCCCGTGGAAAAGAGGGGTCAGGGACCGGCACGACTTCTCAAACCAGGAAGTGGTTGGGTTCACAAGCTTTGCTTGTCCGCAAGCTTTGTCCGAAGCATTAGCTTTGACTGAGGCGATCAGAAGAATCTTTTCCCTGCTGCACAGCTAACGGCGGATTCCGCAAGCTGCCTTTTAGCAGTTTCGGGCAGGGAAATCTTCAGCGCCCTGCCATCACCATGGAGCTCACTATGACCATTCTCACGTCTGTCCTTATAATGGAGGCAGAACAAGAGCAGGAGGGAGAGGAAATGAGAGAGGCACGATGGGTCAAGCCACACCCAAGGAGAGAAGACCAAGTGGGAGGTCCCTTCCGCCAGAGTCTACAGACCTTGCTGCTCCCTCGATGAGGTCTCAGAAGAGGTCTGCTTAAGGAGGCAGTGGTTCAGTAAGAAGGCATTGAAGGAACTGTCTCCTATTGTAAATTGACCTCCAAACATCCTCTCAACACACAAAAAACAAAGAACAGGTTCATTTCAGAACACTGGACCTAATATCACAAAGTGGTTTTACTCTGCTTTGAAGTGCTTCTTATTCCTCTCGTACCTATCCCTGTGCTGTGTCTAAACCTATCTTGGTGGTGTGCCGAGATGACACTTAGAGCCAGGGATGCTGCTTGGTTGCACTGGTAACATGAGCCCCTTGGGACCAAGGTGGCTCGGGTCTCAGGGCTTCTGAATCCCACGAGGACTCCAGTAGGCTGCGTCGTCACTGCAACTCCTGGGGCAGCCTGGTCCCGCATCTTCACAGCAGCATGAGCAGGCATCTGAGGGGCACTGGCTGCAAACCTCTGTCTATTTAAATTAACCAGCCTCACAATTGTGGGCAAGGTCAGTGCCACTACCTGACATCGCGTCCTGCCTGCCTTCCAACGATGCAGTGGCGTCATCTTTACTCCCCACCTCTCCTGAGGGTGCTGGTGGGGTGCAGATATACACGGTCCCCGATTGACCTCGAATATTTCCCCAAGTGGCCATTCTACACGTGTGAGCCTAAACCCCGAGAGTCAGCAGGGGCATCACAGCCAATCCCCATCCCGCCCTCGTGCGACGCCCACGCACGAATCCTTCCCAGCAGGAGTCACTGGATAGTATTTGGGAGCAGTAACACTGGCTGACCTTTCACCTCCCTAGCCTAGAGGTGCTGATGCCAATCGTCGCACCCTTGGCGGATATCAGCTAGCTCAGCACAGACTGGATTGAACCTCTGCTGTGTGAGGCTCGGCCCATCACCGCATCAACTCAATGGGACAGATCTTGCGGGGCAATTAATGTGCAAATCCAGCAGTTTCTTGAAAATAACCGGGAGGCTAAGGGCGAGATGCCATTTGTGCGAGAGCAGCGTAAATCAGTCAGCAAGTTCTGGAGATTCGCAACTCACGGCGTATCTCTTCATCCCCTGAACTTGCTGGCCGATTTGCGCATTAATAACAGCGTGGGCCGTTAACACACCGTTATTTTTCCAGGAACATTCGGCCCATTAACCCATCAGGGGAACCTAAACCACCTCATTGTTGAGGAAAAGGCTGCTTTGTTGTAGTTTAATTATTTTTCAGGGGGTTTCTATTTGGGCAATGCACTGAAGCCAAGGCTCCAGCGTTAGTGTAAAATACCCCCCTACACTCTGAATTTTATTATTCGTGCACTGTTTCAAAAGGGACCCTTTGGGTATTGAGTGCTCTTTCTAGCCTTTGGAATATGGAGATTTCCTATCAGCAATGATTTCATGCAAATTTTTCAGATGTTAAATATTTATAGATCATTCATTCTGTGACACTTTTCTATCTATTTTTATTTTTTGACCTGATATTGCATAACCCACGAATGTCAAAAACACATTGACGTGGTATGGACATTGAATAAAGATTTATGCTCAACCACTTCTGCCGAAAGACGTGATACTGAATAAAGTTATCTTTGGAAGCTG
This sequence comes from Squalus acanthias, assembly GCA_030390025.1. NCBI lineage: Eukaryota > Metazoa > Chordata > Chondrichthyes > Squaliformes > Squalidae > Squalus > Squalus acanthias. Next base: position 38,824,318 of record CM059447.1, on the reverse strand, counting down.
ATGAGAGAAGTGTTGGAAGTCAATCACAGCACAACAGACACTGCCCATTCAGCCTTCCTTTCTCTTAACCCTCCAATTTCTTGCCCTCCACTCTTGAAGACGCGGGCCCTTGTTGGCCGGGGTTACATGGCACGGGCCACCTTTAGGTACCTCCACCAAGCTCTTTCTCTTGATGTTTAAACGAGCTGTTCACCCATGAGGGGAGGCCGGAGGACTGCAGGTCACCACAGAACCCTATCTCAGCACAGTGCCCCACTTTCAAGAGGGGGTAGGTCTAGAATAATAGAACCATACAATCTAATAGCACACAAGGAGGTCATTTGGCCCGTTGTGCCTGTGCTGGCCCTTTGAAAGAGCTATCCAATTAGTCCCACTCACTTGCTCTTTCTCCTTTTCAAGTGTATATCCAATTCCCTTTTGAAAGTTACTATTGAATCTGCTTCCAACGCCCTTTCAGGCAGCGCATTCCAGATCATAACAACTCGCTGCCTAAAAAAATTCTCCTCATTTTCCTTCTGGTTCTTTTGCCAATTACATTAAATCCGTCTCCTTTGGTTACCGACCCTCTTGCCAGTGGAAACAGTTTCTCCTTATTTACTCCATCAAAACCCCTCATAATTTTTGAACACTTTTATTAAATCTCCCCTTAACCATCTCTGCTCTAAGAAGGACAATCCCAGCTTCTCTAGTCTTGCCACATAACTGAAGTCCCTCACTCCCAATATCATTCTGGTAAACCTCCTCTGCACCCTCTCCAAGGTTTTAAAAAAGAGAGGAAAATAAAAGGGGGCAAAACAATCCAATGCCTCAATTGTAAAGCATTCTGGTGCATATCTGAACAATGAAGTTAAAACTTAAAACCCAGAGCATGTGTGTGTGCCTGGTGCAACGTGGGGTTTTCACCTCAAGCACACAACTGTGGTATCCATTTTAGACTGATGCATAAGTATGGTTAAAAAGCGACAAGCTGTATCTGTCACTCGTGATCACTCAGTGGCATTAAACGTGATCTACTTCTCTCCTCCGCACTGACCCCTTTCCTGCCTTAAGGGATGTTCGATTAGTCTGTTCATTTCTATAATCCTTCATTCTAATGTTTGATCTTACAGACCTATAGAAGCTCTAAATCTGCAGACTTTATAGTAATAAAAAAGGGGTGTGTGCTTTAATATCTGAAAAAATAAATGGTGTTATCGACTGCAACAAAGATGGAGATACTGATTAAAATACATCAATGAACTGATAGATTAAGAAGTGTTGATTGATACAAGTATTAATTCAATATTTATTGATAAATATTAAAAGATGGCAGAGCAATGCTTAATTGACATGATAGATTAATGTATTTAGATAAATGTGATAGATATTAATGAATAACTGATGTACGATTTGCATAGTGTATCTTAACTGATTAGCCAACACAGCGACAGAGCAGTACATTAATCCATTTGGAAACATATTGATATTAATAGATGATTGATGAACCTGACAGATGATGAATGCATCGATAAACTGCACAATTTGTCTTGCTGAGCATTAATAGGCTGACGAAGGGTTGACAGCTGCTGTCAGATTACTGCACTCACGGGACCCGGGAACAGGAACGGCAAGAAATGGTTCTGTTCTTTTTCTGCTCTTGTCCCACAGGTATGCGGATACTGGTGACCCTGCTGCTGGACACTTTGCCTATGTTAGGCAATGTACTTCTCCTCTGTTTCTTTGTCTTCTTTATTTTCGGCATTGTCGGGGTCCAGCTGTGGGCAGGACTACTGCGAAACAGGTGCTTTCTCGAAGAAAACTTTACAATGTGAGTATGTCTCTTCTAAAGACCTGGTTGGTTGGATTGATTGACTACACAACAAAAAAAACAAGCCTGTAAATGCTAATGCGTATGTTGCATGCGCAACCTTCAATCTGATACTGGCGCCTATGTCGCGGTATATCACATGGGAGGGGATTGGCAGCTAACATACATACACAAGATGCTCGGCAAACCGGTACCAAATCCACCAGCACCAACGCTCATTTCCCTGCTCTCTGAGTTTGCTCGTGGCAGCCACACATTTGCCCAGTTGGCACTGAGACTTTATGCCAGCTATACAATACCAGATGTGCACGAATTGTAGGAACAGCAGGCGGCCATTCAGCCCCTCAAGCCTTTTTGTCCATTCAATTAGATCATGGACTATCTGTACCTCAACTCCATTTAGCTGCCTTTGTTCCATATCCATTTTATACCCTTACCTAACCAAAATCTATCAATTTCAGTCTTGGAAATTTCACTTGATCCAACATCCACAGCCTTTTGGGGGAGCGAGTTGCAGAGCGCTTCCTGATTTCACTCCTAAACAGCCTAAGCTCTAATTTTAAGGTTATGCCCCCTTGTTCTAGATTCCCCCACCAGAGGAAATAGTTTCTCCATATCTACCCTATCAAATCCCTTAATCATTTTAAACATAGATCATTGAGGTGCTTTCCTTTCCATCCATTCCTGTTTGAATGTATTAATTGGTGAGTGTTGATGGTGTCATCGGAGACTACGGGGGGGCGTAGTCATTATTGGATTGAAGCGCTGGTTCCAGGAGTGAAAACCCAGCATTCTGACTCAATAATATAGAGAATCTCCATTCCATCCGCCGCCTTCCTTCCATTATAGCGTTAATAAAAATGTTCAAACAATTGTGAATTTTTAACTCCATTAAAGTTTAAAAATGCTGCATCAGTTCAGGACAGAAGGTATGAAAATGTTCTTACTCAGGGAATTGGCCTCAGCACCCCTGGGCCAGTGAGGAGACAAATTCTCCAGGGTTCCCGCTGTTGATCATCATCCCGTGACTTCGGGTGGAAAGTGCACGTGTATCCCCGTCGGGTGAGGACAGCATCAGGCTCGGCCGTGATGCCCGCAGTGCTCAAAGTGCCCGCTGACACGCGCGCGTTAGGCCCACCCGTGAAGATTGGTCACTTCAAGGCAGAGGAGGGTCATCAGTCCCCATGGAAACTCCAACAACATTCAGTGCCGTTAAAGAAAGACTTGCATTTATATCGCCCCTTTCACGACCTCAGGATGTCTCAAAGCGCTTTACAGCCAGTGAAGTACTTCTTGAATTGTTGTCATTGTTATAACGTGGGAAACACAGCAGCCAATTTGCACACAGCAAGGTCCCACAAACAGCAATGTGATGATGGCCAGATAATTTGTTTTAGTGATTTTGGTTGAGGGATAAATATTGGCCAGGACACCGGGGAGAACTCCCTTGCTCTTCCTTGAAATTGTGGGATATTTTACATCCACCCATGATGGCAAGCGGGGCCTCGGTTTAACATCTCATCCGAAAGATGGCACCTCCAACAGAGCAACACTCCCTCAGCACTGCACTGGAGTGTCAGCCTAGATTATGTGCTCAAGTCTCTGGAGTAGGACTTGAACCCATGACCTTCTGACTCAGAGGGGAGAGTGCTACCAACTGAGCCACAGCTAACATCTTAACACTTTAGGGGAGGAAGGGAGAAAGTTGGGGCAGGGGAGGGAAGAGGAAGGAAATATGTTCTGATGCCAGTGAAACGTGGATCTGGACCGGGTGCCCAACAGTGAAGACTCTGCCTGCTGAGGGGGTCGTCCCTCTTCTCTCTGAAGTAGATCCGATTCTCCTCGGGAATCGTAGAGATTTTTATTCCTGTAGACAGCTCTGCTGTCCCCAGCTTCTTCTTAAATAAATATTCAAAAGTGCATTCATAAGTAATTCAACTTAATTAAAAAGCAATTAAACAATCACAATTGTTTGAACATTTTTATTAACTCTATATTGGAAGGAAGGCTGCAGATGAAACGAAGATTCGCTGTGTTCAGCGTATTGAGTCAGAATGCTGGGTTTTCACCTCTGGGACCAGCGTTTCAATCCAATGATGGCTAATAGAATGAAAGCCTGTTCTGTTTGCAGGTTCTGTGGAGTTTCCCCCATCCCACATTGTGAATCAAATATCCGCAATAGTATCTTTATAACTCTCAGTTTCCTTTTCTCACTGTCAGTACCACTGAGTTAAAATTAAAGAAAGGAAGACTTACATTTATATCACGCCTTTCACAACGTCTAAAAGCTCTTTACCAGCCAATGAAGTACTTTTTGAAGTGTAGTCACTGTTGTAATGTAGGAAACTCGGCAGCCAATTTGTGCACAGCAAACTCCCAGAAACAGCAGTGTGACAATGACCAGATAATCTGTTTTAGTAATTCCAGTTGAGGGACAAATATTGGTCAGGACACCAGGGAGAACTTCCATGCTCTTCTTCGAAACAGTTCCATGGGATCTTCTACAGCCACCTGAGAAAACAGATGGTTTAACGTCTCATCTGAAAGACAGGGCGGCACTCCCTCAGTGCTGCACTGGAGTGTCGGCCTAGATTTTGTGCTCGAGTCTCGAGAGCTGGACTATGAACCCACAGCCTTGTGACTCAGAGGCGAGAGAGTTACCACGGAGCCAAGTTGGGCGAGGTGTAAATCGGGCTGCCGATTTGCTATCATTCCGTTTTTGCAGTCCTTCTTCCAATTCTCTCCCCCTCTCTCCTAAAGGTGTTGGCTCGTGGTGTGTTATGGGTCTATCAGTTCCGACAGCTCGCTATGCAAGCCTTGGACTGTGAGTTTGACAGAGTTTGACTGTGGAGGGCCATGTCCAATCCTGTTCTCACCCAGCTAAACTACACAGGCATATTTTCCAGAAGGAGAGAGTGATAAAGAAGGGAAACTTCTTGGCGTTTGCCAGAAGGGCCTGGATGATTTTCCCCCTCCTTGGTCCCGGAGCACTCAAGTTGATTGTAACGCCCTTACCTCCACCCCTGCCGCGGTCAGCTGTCTCAGCTCACACCGAGGCTCGTACCTGGGGATTTCTTGACCAGTGTGGCTCAGTAACGCATGGAGGAAGCTTGTGTGTTTTTGTTTTTACATAAGAACATAAGAAATAGGATCAGTAGGCCATTTGGTCCCTCGAGCCTGCTCCGCCATTCAATAAGTTCATGGCTGATCTGTTCATGGCTGATCTGATCTTGGCCTCAACTCCACTTTCCTGCCCGCTCCCCATAACCCTCGACTCCCTTATTGTTCAAAAATCTGTCTATCTCCACCTTAAATATATTCAATGACCCAGCCTCCACAGCTCTCTGGGGTAGAGAATTCCAAAGATTCACGACCCTCTGAAAGAAGAAATTCCTCCTCATCTCTGTTTTCTTTCCTTTTAAAGTGCTCTTTATGGTCTCCCACCTCCCTCAGCCTCATTGGCGCATTCACAACGCCAGTGAGAAGCACTGCTGTGAAACACGTGTGCGGTGTAAAACATGAATAATTAGTGAACATTTCCTGCTTGGATGAATGTTATGCACTTTACAAATTTCGTATAATGGGAGAAAATCAGAAGTAATTTGAGGCATTGGAATTCTGTGCAGGGCTCAGAGGTACATTTGGAACAGGTATGGGTTTATCTGCAGGCAACTGGACCGTTCTAATGAAGTTGTAGAAATGTCTTTCATTGAAAGAAAACTGTGCTTTAGAAATTAATAGTAAGTTTCAGATGATTACTTATAATGCTGTTATATAGCAAAAGGTCCCTGCTTGTCGCTATCTATTGGAGCGGAAGATTATTGTCCTCCTTCCCCTCCCAAAATATCTAGTGAATCAGAGAATTCCTGTCATGGGGTAGAGGACTGTTCTTGTGCCATCTATTGGAGCAGAGGATACCTCCTGATTCTTTTTCTACCGCCACCTAATGGATTGGAGGAGTTCTCCCTTTGGCGCCACCTTGTGGAGCAGAGGATTACTCTTACATTGACATCTAGCGGGGAGGAGGACACTACCCTTGGCAGGGAAAAGTTTTAAAGATCGACAGGTTCAGTATTTGGTCGGCCGTGACTCAATGGGTAGCTCTCTCACCCCTGAGTCAGAAGGTAATGGGTTCAAGTCCCACTCCAGAGACTTGAGCACATAATCTAGGCTGACACTCCAGTGCAGTGCTGAGGGAGTGCAGCACTGCCGGAGGTGCCGTCTTAGAGATGAGACATTAAATCAAGGCCCTGTCTGCCCTCTCAGGTGAATGAGCAATGAGAGGAACAGAGGAGTTCTCCCCGGTGTCCTGGCTAACAATTATTCCTCAATCAACATCACTAAAACAGATTATCTGGTCAGTTATCTCATTGCTGTCTGTCGGACCTTGCTGTGCACAAGTTAGCTGTTATGCTTCTCTACATTACAATAGTGATGACACTTCAAAAATTCTTAGTTGACAGCAAAGCGCTTTGGGACATCCTGAAGACAAGAAAGGTGTTACATAAATCATTTCTTTCTATTTACATTGACCGTTTTTATTTTTGTCCCAGGTTTCTCCCCTCATCTCCTGAAGGTGCTGAAGCTTGCTGATAACCTCCCAGTACCTCATCCAAGCACATTCTTCATGGCTGAGCTTTACAGTCAATGTTGGCATCTATTAACCAGGGGGAGCATCACAGCTGAGCTTGGTCCTGTCCTTAAATGATGCCCATACATTCGCTTTGCGACAGGAACAGTAGCACAGTGGTTATGTTACTGGACTAGTAATCCAGAGGCCTGGACTAATGATCATGAGCTTAAATCTCGCCACGGCAGCTGGGGAATTTAAATTCAGTTAATAAATAATTCTGGAATAAAAAGCTAGTATCAGTAATGTTTGACTGTGAAACTACCAGATTGTTGTAAAAGCCCATCTGGTTCACTAATGTCCTTTAGGGAAGGAAATCTGTCATCCTTATCCGGTCTGGGCCTATATGTAACTCCAGACCCACAGCAATGGCTGACTCTTAACAGCCCTCTGAAATGGCCTAGCAAGCCATTCAGTTAAGGGCAATTAGGGATGGGCAATAAATGCTGGCCTTGCCAGCGATGCCCACATCCCGTGAATAAATAAAAAAATCCGGAGTGTGTACGCTGTACAATTTTTCCCTTCTAACCTAGTTTGGAGTCAGTTTTAGTGCCCAGATCACCAGCCCAGCTGAAATCAAGTAATTAAGGACTCGCCAGCAAGCACTGGAACCTTCCTTGTCTGTATAGATGTGTTCCAAACTGGGCAGTGAATTCACCAACTAATAGGCCACAGGTTCACTCCCACACAGCGAATTCCCAATTGCCTCCTGAAGCAAGAGGTGGAGACGAGGCCCTTCCGCAAAAGAAGGAAGAGAAAATTACAGGGGAAGGCATTCCTGCACCATTTGCAGGCATTGCCTTCAGAGCAACTTTAGAGTGAGGCCTGGGGGGTCACCTTGGCGATGAATGGTTGCATGGCAACCAGGTGTGCAAGGAAGGTCAGGGCAGAAAAATACCGTAACAAGACGAAGAAAAAAAATTGCTGTAAACCTGAGGCACAGTAACACCCGTTTGCAACCAAATAGAATAATGCCAATTGGTGTCTCCAGGAGCACTTTGGTGTTGTCATGGCATGGTTTCTTTCCAATAACACTTGGTATCTAATCACTGGACAGGCCTTTTCATAACTTTAAAATCCAATTGTGCAAATGGCTGCTGGGTGACCTCAGTCTTTGCGAGCACTTGAACCAGGACATCTCGACGCAGTGGGAATGATTCAGCACCGAGCCACAACTTGTAGCCCCCACTTAAAGCTGTGTTTATGAGCTGTTGGAGAGAAAGCAAAGGACCCCTCCGGAGCTGTTAATGATCCACTGTTGGACAGAATGCGTGTGGACCTGAATTAGACTGGGAGGCAATCTCAGATGCCACCTGGAGCTTTTAAAGACGAACAGGCCAGTAGTGATTTCCTGTGCAGAGTGGTGTTACATAGAATTTACAGCACAGCGACAGGCTGTTCGGCCCAACTGGTCCGTGCTGGCGTTTATGCTCCACACGAGCCTCCTCCCACCCTGCTTCATCTCACCCTATCTGCATAACCTTCCATTCTTTTCTCCCTCATCTACTTATTTAGCTTCCCCTTAAAGACATCTACGCTATTCGCCTCAACTATTCCTTGCGGTAGCGAGTTCCATATTCTAACCTCTCTCTGTGCACTGGAGGAGCGATTGTTAACCCCAGGCCTTTAACTTGTTCAGAACCGAAGCCCTGTGTTGTTTTGGTGGTGCAGACCGTTCCTGTTGAGCGAGGGACCATCATGTCACCATATTACCAGGAGTGCTCCCTTATCACAAATTCAGAACAAGGTTCAAGTGATGTGTTTCAATTAGATAATTTTGCCCAGGCCTTTGAACTTGTAAGGCCCCATTGAGTCTGAAACACTGCAGGAAGATGATCTGTCATGCCCCTGTGGCGAAGCACTTGCAATAATTCCATGTATTGCATGGGTGAGAAAGCTATGTTCTTATTTTTGTTGGGATAACATTCCCTTTTTTAAACCTGGCTGCTTACACCTGATGCAGTTTCTGTTAACTTGAGGGTAGTTAATGGAAAATCGATGTTCGTCCTCATCCCCAGTTTCCAAACCTCAATCGCAACTCATAGGCTTTAAGCGCACAACGTGATAGGAACCAGAAAAGACCAATCGTCCGCCTATCTGGCTTATCGAGGCCACTTTCCCCACCCTGGTGTCAAGCCTGTTTTTCTCTAATTCTGCTGCTCTTCCCTTTTCTCACAGACCTGCCTCTCAAGAGTTGGATCGATATTACCACACAGAAAATGATGATGAGAACCCCTTCATATGCTCCCTCCTGAAGGATAACGGAATGCGCTACTGCCGCAGCGTGCCCCAAAGACGAGTGAACAACGTGGAATGTACCTTGGACGATACGAATTACTACCTGTTACTGAGTAACACCACAGACAACGTCAGCTGTGTAAACTGGAATCAGTACTACACCCAGTGCCAGCCTGCTGATCACAACCCATTCAAAGGAGCAATCAACTTCGATAACATTGGATACGCATGGATAGCAATATTTCAGGTACATTGAGTGTTTCTCCCTTGCTTGGCCTAAGACTTTTACAGTGAAGCAGACTGGGAGGCTCCATTTCCGTTGGCCTCAAATTGTAAATATGAAGCTGTCACTTGCATTTGCAAGATAGTTCTACTGTTCATTAGTTGATACTAGGGACAATAGTCTTCAGTGAATGGCATCCAGAGGCAACAGTCATGAGTAGGGGGCATCATTGGACAATAGTTTTCAGTAATTGAGAACAATAGTCTTCAATGAGCAGGCGATAATCTTCAGTGTGTGGTATCCATCCAGAGAGTAGGAATAAACGGGTCATTTTCAGGTTGGCAGGCTGTAACTAGTGGGCTGCCACAAGGATCTGTGCTTAGGTCTCAGCTATTTACAATCTATATTAATGACTTAGATGAAGGGACCGAGTGTAGTATATTCAAGTTTGCTGACGATACAAAGCTAGGTGGGAAAGTAAGCTGTGAGGTGGACACAAAGAGCCTGCAAAGGGATATAGACAGGTTTAGTGAGTGGGCAAGAAGTTGGCCACTGGAGTATAATGTGGGTAAGTGTGAGGTTATTCACTTTGCTAGGAAGAATAGAAAAACAGAATATTTTTTAAATGGTGAGAAACTATTAAATTTTGGTGTTCAGAGAGATTTGGGTGTCCTTGTACATGAAACACAGAAAGTTAACATGCAGGTACAGCAAACAATTAGGAAGGCAAATGGCATGTTGGCCTTTATTGCAAGGGGGTTGGAGTAATGAAGTCTTGCTGTAATTGTACAGGGCTTTGGTGAGACCACACCTGGAGTACTGTGCACAGTTTTGGTCTCCGTACCTGAGGAAGGATATACGTGCCTTAGAGGCAGTGCAATGAAGGTTCACTAGATTGATTCCTGGGATGAGAGGGTTGTCCTATGAGGAGAGATTGAGTAGAATGGGTCTATACTCTCTGGAGTTTAGAAGAATGAGAGGTAATCTCATTGAAAGATATTTTATTCTGAGAGATCTTGACAGGGTAGATGTTGAGAGGCTGTTTCCCCTGGCTGGAGAGTCTAGAACTGGGGGCATAGTCTCAGGATAAGGTGTTGGCTGTTTAGGACTGAAATGAGGGGAAATTTCTTCACTCAGAGGGTTGTGAATCTTTGGAATTCTCTACCCCAGAAGGCTGTCTATGCTCAGTTGATGATTATATTCAAGGCTGAGATAGATAGATTTTTGGACTCTAAAGGAATCAAGGGAGATGGGGATCGGGTGGGAAAGTGGAGTTGAGGTCGATGATCAGCCATGATCTTATTGAATGGCGGAGTAGGTTCGAGGGGCCGAGTGGCCTACTCTTGCTCCTAGTTCTTATGTAACGGTCTTCAGTTGGTGTTGGTAATGGGAAATAGTTTTTAGTGAGTAGAGTCAGTGAGCATTCATTTTTTTAGTGAGTAGTTTTGGAGCAAAATAACAGAAACTTTGCTCTTTGACCCCTAATGCTCAGGCTATCAGTTATGAAATGCAGCTTAATTTATTAATATGAATATCAATATAGACTGCAAGTTCTCAGGATATGGGTTAAACTATTTTGCCTCAAGTAATGGAGATGGCCTGGAGTGTATAAAAATGCCTCCAACTTGGTTAGTTGCAACTCACTCTCAGTCACTCTTTGATCCTGAGTTGCGTAGTTTCTTAGTAAAGTCACGAACTGCAGTCATTCTCTAAATAACAGAGGGCCTATTCCTTGTCAACAGTTCATTCCCGGTATGTACCCGGACTGCTGATCAATTTCCAACAGGTGCAAGTGGAATATTGAGATCTGTTGCGATATTTTTGTATCGTTCTTGTTTGTTTGGATTCTTCTGTGAACAAACCAAACTGAATAAACCAAAAGCTGACTGGTGGGAAGTACCAGGGTGGCCAGTGGCTGTAAAGCTTCGTGTGATGAATGTACGCGGAACAGAAAGCAGATCCCCTAGATCTGAGCCCAGCTAAAGCTCCTCTGCATTGTAATCAGTCCTGATGTTTTTGGTCAGTGTCAATCAGGACAGTCAGATAAAAGGAGCAGTTTAATTTACGCCAACTTGCCCCACCATCACAGGGTTCAACTCTGACAAGAAAAAAAAAAAAATCCTTGTACACTTTGGTGCTGGTTGCTGGAGAGAATGTGTTGAGTTTGATACCAGCTCAGTAACAGAGTGACCCCTGGGTCCACTGTATAATATGTGGAAGTTTATTTTATGTCACTCTAAAATGACAGTCGAGGAAACATTTCTGGCCGTCCAGCTTTAACGTTTCTCATCAAACCTGAATGTTGGTGGCGAGCAATAAAAAAAGCAAACCAAGCACTGGGGTGCAAAAAAGACTCGCAAAAATTATACCGGAACTGAGCGGATATACTTATCAGGAAAAGTTAAACAGACTAGGGCTCTTTTCTCTAGAAAAGAGAAGGCTGAAAAAGAAGAAAGAAAATAAGACTAGCATTTATATAGCGCCTTTCACGACTGCCGGATGTCTCAAAACGCTTTACAGCCAATGAGGTGGAGTCACTGTTGTAATGTGGGAAACGCGGCAGCCAATTTATGCACAGCAAGCTCCCACAAACAGCAATGTGAAAATGACCAGATAATCTGTTTTTGTTGTGCTGGTTGAGGGAGAAATCCTGGGCTTCATGAACCTGGGCTTCATTGAACAGAGGTATAGAGTACAAAAGCGTGGAATAACCTGTATAAAACAGTGGTTCAGCCTCAACCGGAATATTGTGTCCAATTCTGGGCACTGCACTTTAGGAAGGATGTGAAGGCCTTAGCGAGGGTGCAGAAAAGATTTACGAGAATGATTCCAGGAATGAGGGACTTCAGTTACGTGGATAGACTGGAAAAGCTGGGGTTGTTCTCCTTAGAGCAGAGAAGATTGAGAGGAGATTCGATAGAGGTGTTCAAAATCATGAGGGGTCTGGACAGAGTAGATAGAGAAACTGTTCCCATTGGCGGAAGGGTCGAGAGCCAGAGGACACAGATTTAAGGTGATTGGCAAAAGAACCAAAGGCGACATAAGGAAAAAACATTTTTACTCAGCGAGTGGTTAGGATCTGGAATGCACTGCCTGAACGGGTGGTGGAGGCAGACTCAATCACGGCTTTCAAAAGGGAGTTGGATAAGTACCTGAAGGAATCAAATTTGTCAGGCTACGGAGAAAGGGCGGGGGTGTGGGACGAGCTGAAGTGCTCTTGCAGAGAGCCAGCACGGGCTCGACGGGCCGAATGGCCTTCTTCCGTGCTGTAACCATTCTATGATTCTATGAGCCACTGGGCCTTCAACATCATTTTAGAGACGGCACAAAAAAATTACCCTCTTTATACGCCCTCTGGAATACTTTAGAAGTGAGGAAAACCAGTCTGTAAACAAACTATCTTGAGGAGGATTAAAGGATAAGAGGCTTATTTTTTATTTTACGTAACAATAGCCCAATGAAATCAACAGCCTGAAAAGCATGTGTTTTGGCACCTGGTTTTAGCTCAGAGTGCGGTGTGCTGAAGTCTTGTTCATTACTACCTGAGGGAGCAAAATGTCGGGTGAAAGGCTGGTGGTCTTGAACAATATTATTTTGTGTCACTCTTTGCCTTGGGTGGGGGGTGGGACCTGCGCCGAGCTTTCTGTCATAGTTCCATTCCAGGCTTGATCACGATCCTTGACTCGGTTCTGAACTAATCCTTGTTTTTTTTTCCTCTCCTTTTAAACGGATTAATTAAAACAAATACTCGAACCTAAAACAAACTCCCAAGCTGACGTGCTTGGACTGGGAGTTAATCCATGCGTGTGGGAATGTTCATGCGCAGATAATCTCTCAAAGCACACTTAGCGTTACAGAAGTTGGCGATCTGAACGCTTGTTTGACCTTAATCAACCGAAGACTTTTAATGGTTGGTGTTGAGGGGATTGTGTAATGTTACTTCTGTAGCCAGACACCCTTCACCCACCCCACTCCCCCCCCACCCAACCCCCTCCTCCAAACACATCCTGCGCATGCACAGGGGGAGAATGAAATGGAAGTTATTGAAACACATCGCTTGGAAAAATGCCTCTGTTTAGTTGCAAAGGTAGGCTAATGTTTACAGCTTGTGGGGTTCATTTTGCTGGGAGTTCCCCTGGTATGAATGGAGGTTCAGATGTTCACTGGTCACTCTGTCCCGGTGTCAGCAGTTTTTGTGCACTTTTGTTTCCCTTCCGGTTTTCTTCGCTCTGCTCCCACAGACACTGGGGGGGTGGGGGCGGTGAAAGTAGTCTTGGGCGGGTAGCGAACCGGCAGCCCGGTTTACCCCCCTGCCCGATTTTCTTAACGGCTGCTGCCCACAATTTCTTTTCCCCCTCAATTTTCGCACCTTTTCCTTTGGCCTCCTTTCCTAAAGGAAATGCCACATTCAAGCTATGGTGCTGCCCGACACGTTTTAAACAAGTTAACCGGGTCTGTCGAGACAGCGCGCGAGGGCATTTGGTGACGACACTTTGAAGCGTCAGTGCCACAACACTGCGCCGTCTCAGTTCAGGGTCCGGCAGGGCCTGGCTTCCTGACTGCAGCGCGCTGGTGCGGAGCTTCCCCCATCAGGAGTGCGTATCTGCAAATCGGCGGCGCGCTCCCACTTGACCTTTCACCCGTTAAACCATGCGGCGGCGCAGGGCCAGGCTCCTGATTGGCAGTGTGCAGTCTGAGAGGCACCCTTCCTGTCGAAAATCGAAACAATAAATAGTTCTCCTATCCGTAATCTTCCTTGTATTAACACTCAAATAGAGAGGACCTAAAATCATTTGATATGATCACTGACACATTGCGGTATGCTAATAAACAGTTCCAGATGCTAGTGAGACTCGTATTCTGCCCCCCCCCCCGCCCCCACCACCTTCCCCAACAACACCATATGTTATTTTAGGAATGATAGATAATCCCTGATTCGTGCAACAGAAGTATTTTGCACCAGACATGTGGGGCGTACTGCAGTGGTCCGAGCACTGTGTGTTGTGGATCTCGCGTGCCACTGCTGCAACTGTTTTTCCAGCTCTGTGAGACAAAACCCAATCCATCCCCCTCCCCCCCCACCCCCCTCCGCCGTCACCCACCCCCCCACCTCCTGCATGCCTGCCGACTGACAGCTGTTGCCTCTCTTCCAGCCGCTCAGTCTCTACTTCAGCTGGCTTCGCTCCCGCACACATCTGTCCTTGTTCAGAGCTTTGCTCCACTCGCGCTCTCAGATCTTTCTGGACGATCCTTTTCCCTGTTCCAATTGTTTTCAAAACCTTTGCACATCAACAAGCAGGAGTCCCGTGGTCATGGTGCTGCCAGTCACGCTGGCCGAGCAACATTAGGAACAGGAATCGGCCGTCCAGCCTTCGGAGACTGCTCGGGCATTCCATTAGATCATGGCTGATCAAGGATGGGGTGAACCAGGTGTGCCAGTGGCCCACGTTGTTTTTGTGAAGCCCTGAGGAGTTGCCCCACTCCTCCTGGCCCCATGAAAGTAATTAAAAACTTATATTTTTAGCTCTCCTTCGGCTGGAATTGTGTAGAATGGGCCTATATTCTCTGGAGTTTAGAAGAATGAGAGGTGATCTCATTGAAACGTATAAAACTCTTAGAGGGCTTGGCAGGGTAAATGCTGAGAGGTTGTTTCCCCTGGCTGGAACTAGGGGGGCATAGTCTCAGGATAAGGGGTCGGCCATTTAGGACTGAGAAAGTTCTTCATTCAGAGGGTTGTTAATCTTTGGAATTCTCTACCCCAGAGGGCTGCGGATGTTCAGTTGTTGAGTATATTCAAGACTGAGATCGATAGATTCTTGGGCACTAAGGGAATCAAGGGATAGGGCGGGAAAGTGGAGTTTATGTAGAGGTCCTGCCATGATCTTATTGAACAAGCTCAAGGGGCCATATGGCCTACTCCTGCTCCTATTTCTCATGTTCTTACACCGCCAGGTGTAACTAGGTAGAGTTGTCCACCCACTTGTGTCCCAAGATGGCGCTCGTTCCAATTTGCATCGCAAAAAGGCGGACTGCCTTAAACAGGCAGGCACTGAAAGGGTAAATAAGAACATAAGAAATAGGAGCAGGAGTAGGCCAATCGGCCCATCGAGCCTGCTCCGCCATTCAATAAGATCATGGCTGATCTGATCCTAACCGCCAATCTACTATCTATCACAGAAACATCTCCTGCATCTAACAGAATTGCACACACGAAATAGGAGCAGAATCAGGCTACACAGTCCCTGGGCCCGCTCCACTACCCACAGGGCCATGACCGATCCGAACCTAGACTCATGTCCAAATTCCTGCCCGCTCCCCGTAACCCTTAATGCCCTTTACTTCTAGGAAACTGTCTATTTCTGTTTTAAATTTAATTAATGTTGTAGCTTCTACAGCTTTTTGTGGCAGCATATTCCATGGACCTACCACCCTCTGAGTGAAGTAGTTCCTCCTCATCTCAGTTTTGAAAGAGCAGCCCCTTATTCTAAGACTATGTCCCCTAGTTCTCGTCTCACCCGTCATCGGGAACATCCTCCCCGCATCCACCCGATCCAACCCCTTCACAATCTTATATGTTTCAATAAGATCGCCTCTCATTCTTCTGAACTCCAATGAGTAGAGTCCCAATCTACCCAACCTCTCCTCATATGACCACCCCCTCATCTCCGGGATTAACCGAGTGAACCTTTTTTGCACTGCCTCGAGAGCAAGGATGTCTTTCCTTAAGTAAGGACACCAAAACTGTATGCAGTATTCCAGGTGCGGTCTCACCAATACCTTGTACAACTGAAGCAATACCTCCCTATTTTTATATTCTATCCCCCTAGCAATGAAAGCCAACATTCCATTTGCCTTCTTAATCACTTGCTGCACCTGCATACTAACCTTTTGAGTTTCGTGCACCAGGACCCCCAGATCCCTTTGCACTTCAGTACTCTCCAGTTTCTTGCCATTAAGATAATAAATTGCTCTAGGATTTTTCCTGCCAAAGTGCATCACCTCACACTTTCCAGTGCTGTATTCCATCTGCCAAATCTCTGCCCACTTACTTAGCCTGTCTATGTCCCCTTGCAGGTTTTTTATGTCCTCCTCACTCACTACTTTCCCTCCCATCTTTGTATCATCTGCAAATTTTGATATGTTACACTTGGTCCCTTCCTCCAAATCGTTAATATAGATTGTGAAGAGTTGGGGACCCAGCACTGACCCCTGTGGAACACCACTAGTTACTGATTGCCAGTCTGAGAATGAACCATTTATCCCAACTCTTTGCTTTCTGTTAGATAGCCAATCCTCTATCCATGCCAGAATATTACCCCCAATCCCGTGATTTTTTACCTTAAGCAATAATCTTTTGTGTGGCACCTTGTCAAATGCCTTTTGGAAGTCTAAATACACTACGTCCACTGGTTCCCCTTTATCCACTCTATATGTTACTTCCTCAAAGAACTCCAGCAAATTTGTCAAACATGACTTCCCCTTCGTAAAACCATGCTGACTTTGTCCTATTAAATTATGATTATCCAAATGTCTTGTTACTGTTTCCTTAATAATGGACTCCAAAATTTTACCTACCACAGATGTTAGGCTAACCGGTCTATAGTTACCAGCCTTCTGTCTACTGCCCTTTTTAAATAAGGGTGTTACATTAGCAGTTTTCCAGTCTGCCGGGACCTTAGCGGAATCCAGGGAGTTTTGAAAAATTATTACCAATAGATAGAGAGAAACTATTTCCGCTGGTTGGGGAGTCTAGGACTAGGGGGCATAGTCTAAAAATTAGAGCCAGACCTTTCAGGAGTGAAGTTAGGAAACACTTCTACAGGCAAAGGGTGGTAGAAGTTTGGGACTCCCTTCCACAAACAGCAATTGATGTTAGATCAATTGTTAATTTTAAATCTGAGATTGATAGCTTTCTGTTAACCAAAGGTATTACGGGATATGGGGTAAAGGCGGGTGTATGGAGTTAGGTCACATATCAGCCATGATCTCATTGAATGACGGAGCAGGCTCGAGGGGCTCAATGGCTTCCTCCTGTTCCTATGTTCCACTGGGGCCACCCAATGGTAGGTCCTTCTGAAGATGGTGTTGGTCTTATCAGGAGCGGGAATGGGGCAGTAAGCTTTGCTCCACCACTTTTGGGGTGCTAGCACCCTGTTTCTGCCAGTGAAAATCTCTCTCATAGAGTCCTAAAATGGCCGGGGACTATTGGGGGCTTCACCTGTTTATTAGTCTTGGACTCCCCCCACCCCCCGAGCCTTCTGCCTATCACCTTGTTGAAATAATTGAGCACCGTGATAGGCTCCTGAGCTTTGTAGCAGTGATCCTTGATAGGAATTGTTGGAAAAATTGGTCATCCAAATCGGTAGATTGTCCAGTCAAATTGAATTCTAAGCCCAAATGTCTGATTGCATGTTGTTGTTTTAAAAAAAGGGATAGTCTCCACTCTCAGATTAAGATGTACAATGCTACAAGTCTCTTCAGAGGCTCTCTCCAAAGACTCGCACTGTCGAGCCATGATCGCATTACAGAGCCAGTTTAAAGTGTGTGGGTGTCTTCTATTTTTGTTCTAATGCTTTTGTAATGAGCACCTATGTGTAATACCTGAAGAGAAGGTACCCAGTAATTATATTGAATTGCAAATCTGAGTGGAACGATCAGTCAGTCGTATCATTGTGCGCTGTGACGCGATTGGCAGGATCCTTTCGCTTTCTTTCTGGGGAGAGTCCAGAACAAGGGGGCATAACCTTAAAATTAGAGCTAGGCTGTTCAGGGGTGATGTCAGGAAGCGCTTCTTCACATAAAGAGTTAGTGGAAATCTGGAACACTCTCCCCCAGAAAGCTGTTGAGGCCGGGGGTCAATTGAAAACGTCAAAACTGAGATTGATAGATTTTTGTTAGGGAAGGGTATTAAGGGATACAGAACCAAGGCAGGTAAATGGAGATAAGATACAGGTCAGCCATGATGTAATTGAATGGCGGAACAGGCTCGATGGGCTGAATGACCTACTCCTGTTCCTATTTAGAGTGGTCAAAAACTGACTGATGTTATTGAATACTGCCAGCAATGACACTCACCCCTAGAATGGGCCAAGAACCCCCCCCCCCCCCTCAAACAGTGGGACCAATCTGACAGAGCCTTTGATAGGAGAAGGAACTGCACTCATTTCAATGTATAAAGCTACACTACTGTGTTATTATAAATATTAACATTTATAGATATAAAATTCTCAATTACGTCAGAAATATTTGTTTGTTGCCATTTTGTAGCTGCATTTGGTTGTTAAGTCGTGCAATTAATGTTCTTGCATAAATTATGGAATTAATGTTCTTGCATAAATTATGTCATGAAAGTGCTCGCACAAGCCTTGGTCTCTGTGGATTTATGACTTGTGTCTAGCACATCAATTACCTAAAATCTAATGGTCCAAAGGTGTCTAGAACCATCTAGATAGGAGCAACAGCGATCGTCAGGCCTTGGTTTTATTGATCTAAAGAGCAGAATGACTTGTTGAATTAGAACCAAGTCTATCAGATTTTATTTCAAACTCTTTGACCGACTGAAATCTTTGATTTTCTCTCAGGTTATAACCCTGGAGGGATGGGTCGATATCATGTATTTTGTCATGGACGCTCACTCCTTTTACAATTTCATCTACTTCATCCTTCTGATCATAGTAAGTATTCAAGTCAATAGTGTTTTCTAATTCTTTCTGGGGATGTGGGCGCCGCCGGCAAGCACCGCCCCATCCCTAGTTGCCCTGAGAAGGTGGTGATCACAACTGAGTGGTTCGCTAGGCCATTTCAGAGGGCAGTTGAGAGTTAACAATGTTGGTGTGGGTCTGGAGTCACATAGGCCCAGACTGGGTAAGAACAGCAGGTTTCCTTCCCTAAAGGGCATTAGTGAACCAGTTGTGTTTTTATGACAATCTGATACCAGCTTTTTATTTTCAAATGTTTTTAGACCAAATTCTCAAATTGCCACAGTGGTATTTGAATTCACATTCACTGGATTATCAGTCCAAGCCTCGGGAATTGCTAGTCCAGTAACATAACCACTACGCTACTGTACCTGTTAACTAATGTGTTCTAATTCCGGTGGAGAGGGGCTGAGTGGGGTTTCCGCAAGGTTTTCCCCAGCACTGAGCTGGGTAACATCTATTATTTAAAATAGATAGTGCACAGTGTATACTTTTAATAATAAAGGCTTCCCTCGCTCAATGCGGAATAAACCTCCATTGTTCAAAATGTTTACTGAGCGGTGCCTATTTTAAATAATAACGGTGGGGAAAAGCTTTGCTACACTTGTTGAGAGCTAAGGCATTTAATTGTCCTTCACCCTTTCTGCCCATGTTCCCACCCTGATCAACCCCAAGCATTTATACCTCCACCCTCCCTGACCCTTTCCCACTCATTCAAGGTTCCCTCCGACCACTTGTGACGGTTAAATTGCATCAACTACAGCGATCTGGTTGAATACAATGTTCGTCTCTAACTATTTCTTTCCTGTAATTTTTTTTTTCTTTTCAGGTAGGGTCATTTTTTATGATCAATTTATGTCTAGTTGTCATAGCAACCCAGTTTTCTGAAACCAAACAGCGTGAAAGCCAATTGATGAAGGAACAGCGGGTTCGCTTCATGTCCAATGCAAGCACGCTGGCGAGTTTCTCTGAACCAGGGAGCTGCTACGATGAACTCTTGAAGTACATCAGCCACATGCTCCGAAAGGCCAAGCGAGAAGTCGTGCGTGTTTGCTACGTAGTCGTGGCCAGGAGGGGGGCCCGGCCCGCCGGCAGGAGCAGGCCGAGCACGCAGCCCCGCAAGCGGCGGAAGCGGGCAGCCTCTGTCCACCACCTGATTCACCACCACCACCACCACCACCACTACCACGTGAGCAACGGAAGCCTGCGGGCACCGCGGGCCAGCCCCGAGATCAGCGACGTGGAAACCAACTCCACGCACCGCGGCGGCAACCGGCTAATCATGCTGCCCTCGCCGCTGCCCAACCTGCACCCTCCTCCTGCCCCCGCCGCTCCCGGCAACACCGAGTCTGTCCACAGCATCTACCACGCCAATTGCCACATTGAGCCGATCCAGTGCAAGTCCTCCCCCGGGCAAGGCACAGGCCTGATTTCACCGGATGGACTTCAGAAGAATGCAGAGGCCAAGAGCTACCCGACTGTGCACCCCAGCTCCCCGCATGAGGTGATCAACCTCAATACCGCGGGGGAGAAGACACTTAAAGATGCAACAATGAATCCCGACAGCACGATGGCAAACCTCAACATCCCGGCTGAACCCTACCGGAAAATGCATCGGCTCCTGGAAACACAGAGTGCCGGTGAGTGACACAATCCAAAGGAGAACTTCCGTTGCCATTACCAGAGTGCCGAGCATGTGTGCGTGGTGATGTTTTAGAGCAGAGCCTTGCCATCGAGACCTCTCCTAAATATCAGACGTTTTATAAAGAACCATCATTTGCTTTGACCTGCCTCGTCACTCCCACATGTAAGACGGTATCACCAGGTGAATCGGAGAACACAAAACTAGCAGATTACCTTGCCCTGGGACATCAGCACAAAATGAGCAGAATCTGATCGACTACCCGTTATATGCCTGCCTGATTATTCGATTCCATTCACTTCAATAGAATTGAATATCGGGCAGGGAGTGTAACAGGCGGGCGATGCGATACCGCCCGCTTAATGCTGCCGCCCAAGATTAATTTCTACCCTAGAAAGTACGAAACAAAAGCTTTTATCAAAACACCGATAGACCGAAATTCGACGGACCCTGTTAAAGGTGGGGAAGGGCATATCTTAGGTGCCACTCTGCCCAGCTGTTGACCCCGCCCTAAATCACAGGGATCGGGTCTTTTACATTCTTGTGGGCGGTGGAAGCGCAACAGAGAAACCGGCCCAATCAGCCGGCATAAGTCGGAGTGGCACCATGTCACTCTGACGGGGCACTCGAGGCCCGGGAAGGCCCAAAGAAAAGTAAACTTTTATTTAGAAGGCTTCTCAAGGAGGAAAATGGGGCGGCCCTTTCAAGGCAACCTGTCTATCTGGCATTGATTAGCTTGTCTTTCCTGCATTTCTGGGCCCTTCTTAAGGCCCGATACAGAACCCGGGCCTGCTCCTGCTAGAGTATCAGCTGGCAAGCTGGGTGGAATTCCTAGGGTGACCCACGCCTGATGCTGGCTGCAGGCTTACTGGGGACAGGGGCCCATGATATACCCATCCCCCCCTCCATTTGTTACTGTTACTGGACTGGGGGGGTCGGTGTTACTGGACTGGGGGGGTCGGTGTTACTGGACTGGGGGGGTCAGTGTTACTGGACTGGGGGGGTCGGTGTTACTGGACTGGGGGGGTCATTGTTACTGGACTGGGGGGATCAGTGTTACTGGACTGGGGGGGTCAGTGTTACTGGACTGGGGGGGTCATTGTTACTGGACTGGGGGGATCAGTGTTACTGGACTGGGGGGGATCAGTGTTACTGGACTGGGGGGGTCGGTGTTACTGGACTGGGGGGATCATTGTTACTGGACTGGGGGGGTCATTGTTACTGGACTGGGGGGGTCATTGTTACTGGACTGGGGGGGTCAGTGTTACTGGACTGGGGGGGTCATTGTTACTGGACTGGGGGGGTCAGTGTTACTGGACTGGGGGGGTCAGTGTTACTGGACTGGGGGGGTCAGTGTTACTGGACTGGGGGGGTCAGTGTTACTGGACTGGGGGGGTCAGTGTTACTGGACTGGGGGGGTCAGTGTTACTGGACTGGGGGGGTCAGTGTTACTGGACTGGGGGGGTCAGTGTTACTGGACTGGGGGGGTCAGTGTTACTGGACTGGGGGGATCAGTGTTACTGGACTGGGGGGGTCAGTGTTACTGGACTGGGGGGGTCAGTGTTACTGGACTGGGTGGATCAGTGTTACTGGACTGGGGGGTCAGTGTTACTGGACTGGGCGGCTCATTGTTACTGGACTGGGGGGGTCAGTGTTACTGGACTGGGGGGGTCAGTGTTACTGGACTGGGGGGGTCAGTGTTACTGGACTGGGGGGGTCAGTGTTACTGGACTGGTGGGGTCAGTGTTACTGGACTGGTGGGGTCAGTGTTACTGGACTGGGGGGGTCTATGTTACTGGACTGGGGGGGTCAGTGTTACTGGACTTGGGGGGTCGGTGTTACTGGACTGGGGGGGGGGTCAGTGTTACTGGACTGGGGGGGTCGGTGTTACTGGACTGGGGGGGGTCGGTGTTACTGGACTGGGGAGGGTCAGTGTTACTGGACTGGGGGGGTCGGTGTTACTGGACTGGGGGGGTCGGTGTTACTGGACTGGGGGGGGTCAGTGTTACTGGACTGGGGGGATCGGTGTTACTGGACTGGGGGGGTCAGTGTTACTGGACTGGGGGGGTCTATGTTACTGGACTGGGGGGATCAGTGTTACTGGACTGGGGAGATCAGTGTTACTGGACTGGGGGGATCAGTGTTACTGGACTGGGGGGGTCAGTGTTACTGGACTGGGGGGATCAGTGTTACTGGACTGGGGGGATCAGTGTTACTGGACTGGGGGGATCATTGTTACTGGACTGGGGGATCAATGCTACTGGACTGGGGGGATCAGTGTTACTGGACTGGGGGGATCAGTGTTACTGGACTGGGGAGATCAGTGTTACCGGACTGGGGAGATCAGTGTTACTGGACTGAGGGGGTCAGTGTTACTGGACTGGGGGGGTCAGTGTTACTGGACTGGGGGGATCATTGTTACTGGACTGGGGGGGTCGGTGTTACTGGACTGGGGGGGTCAGTGTTACTGGACTGGGGGGGTCAGTGTTACTGGACTGGGGGGGTCGGTGTTACTGGACTGGGGGGGTCAGTGTTACTGGACTGGGGGGGTCAGTGTTACTGGACTGGGGGGGTCGGTGTTACTGGACTGGGGGGGTCTATGTTACTGGACTGGGGGGATCAGTGTTACTGGACTGGGGGGGATCAGTGTTACTGGACTGGGGGGGTCAGTGTTACTGGACTGGGGGGGTCAGTGTTACTGGACTGGGGGGGTCAGTGTTACTGGACTGGGGGGGTCAGTGTTACTGGACTGGGGGGGATCAGTGTTACTGGACTGGGGGGGTCAGTGTTACTGGACTGGGGGGGTCAGTGTTACTGGACTGGGGGGGTCAGTGTTACTGGACTGGGGGGGTCAGTGTTACTGGACTGGGGGGGTCAGTGTTACTGGACTGGTGGGGTCAGTGTTACTGGACTGGGGGGGTCTATGTTACTGGACTGGGGGGGTCAGTGTTACTGGACTTGGGGGGTCGGTGTTACTGGACTGGGGGGGGGTCAGTGTTACTGGACTGGGGGGGTCGGTGTTACTGGACTGGGGGGGGTCGGTGTTACTGGACTGGGGGGGGTCAGTGTTACTGGACTGGGGGTGTCGGTGTTACTGGACTGGGGGGGGTCGGTGTTACTGGACTGGGGGGGTCAGTGTTACTGGACTGGGGGGGGTCGGTGTTACTGGACTGGGGGGTCAGTGTTACTGGACTGGGGGGGTCGGTGTTACTGGACTGGGGGGGTCGGTGTTACTGGACTGGGGGGGTCGGTGTTACTGGACTGGGGGGGTCGGTGTTACTGGACTGGGGGGGGGTCAGTGTTACTGGACTGGGGGGGTCGGTGTTACTGGACTGGGGGGGTCGGTGTTACTGGACTGGGGGGGGTCAGTGTTACTGGACTGGGGGGGTCAGTGTTACTGGACTGGGGGGGTCGGTGTTACTGGACTGGGGGGTCAGTGTTACTGGACTGGGGGGGTCAGTGTTACTGGACTGGGGGGGTCAGTGTTACTGGACTGGGGGGGTCGGTGTTACTGGACTGGGGGGGTCGGTGTTACTGGACTGGGGGGGTCGGTGTTACTGGACTGGGGGGGGTCAGTGTTACTGGACTGGGGGGGGTCAGTGTTACTGGACTGGGGGGTGTCGGTGTTACTGGACTGGGTGGATCAGTGTTACTGGACTGGGGGGGTCAGTGTTACTGGACTGGGGGGGTCGGTGTTACTGGACTGGGGGGGTCGGTGTTATTGGACTGGGGGGATCGGTGTTACTGGACTGGGGGGGTCAGTGTTACTGGACTGGGGGGGTCAGTGTTACTGGACTGGGGGGGTCGGTGTTACTGGACTGGGGGGGTCGGTGTTACTGGACTGGGGGGGTCGGTGTTACTGGACTGGGGGGGTCGGTGTTACTGGACTGGGGGGATCAGTGTTACTGGACGGGGGGGTCAGTGTTACTGGTTGAACTGGGAGGTGGTCATTGTTACTGTTTGGACTGGCTGGGGCTCAATTTTACTGTTTGTGGCGGTTCTTATGTGGATTTCCTACATTACAACTTTGACTACACTTCAAAAGTACTTCATTGGCTATAAAGCGCTTTGGGACGTCCTGAGGTCATGAAGTGCATTATATAAATACAAGTCTTTCTATTGAAAACGGGGTTTGCTAAATTGCGTAACCCTCCTCCACTTACCGGATTGTGCCGCATTTCTGCTCTTTCCACCCCCCCCCTGAGTTTCTTGGCCAGTGTGTTCATCACATCCTTTGAACTGATTAGAGGAGCTGGAGTTTGGTTGTCCATTAGCTTCAGTGTGCCTCAGGGAGCTGGTCATTTTCAGCTGTCGGTGCTTTATTTGAGCTCCCTCGTCCTGTCTGGCTCAGTAGCCCCTCCAAGCCTGTCCCACTGATGACGTGACTGGCCCTCACTGTTTGAATAAAAACATCTGAACAAAAACAGCTGCTGAAATAGGGGGAAAAGGGAACGTTGAAGCTAAATCCTCGTTCCTTCTTGTTTGATGTTTTTGATGGGGTCCTGATGGTGAGGCCCTCCCCTTAAGTCCCATGAATAATAATGTCTTGTACACTCACTCGGGTGTGGTTAGTTTGTATGCTGTGGTGATGTAGTGCAATGGTATGTGTCAGTAAATGTACAGCTTAATCATTATAACTGTGCTGTGCTTGGGAACCCTTCCCCAGTTGGAGTCAGTTTGGTAGTTGCAAAGCACAGTACAATAATAAGAGGGATGGTGCTCAAAGTCAGTGCTGGTGAAGAATTTCTGGACCCGCAAAGCTCGATTTAAATTTAAAAGAGCAAAAAATCAAACTCTGCAAGCCCTCATTTTCCCGACCAGCGCTCCCTGTGAACACCGCTCCTGATTTGGCAATGCAAATTCTAAGTTGCATGAGGACATCTGAAGCGGATAGAGGATTCAGTTATTATATTGTTAACTGGTGATCTACCATTCCTCTCCAGCTTAAACTGTAACAATGAACTTCCTCAGTACAAATAATAACAATGATTTCCGCAACTACAATTAAAGAACTTGACCTGTAGTCTTCGTCTTTCATGGTTGCCTGCTTGCCCTCAATTCCTTAGTACAGCTGTTCATCTGTTACTAATTAGCTCCGTTCACATTGGACTTAATACTGAGATGAATCAACAATTATAATTTTGGACCCACAATTAAGTATTTTGTAATAACTAAAATTGACCTGAGTTAATGCTTTAATTATGTATGGAATGGCAACTGAAGCACAACCAAAGGGCTCGGATGAAGTCATAGATTACACGAGTGAATATTGTTTGCACTCTGAGGTTGTACAGTCCGTAACTCAGTCTGCTAGAGATCCTACTGGGTAGGGGACACAGTGGTCACGTTGTTTATGTGCTTGTGTAGAGCCTGGAGTGGCAGTGGAATTGACCACTTTCCGTATACTTCCATCATGATGGTCTTCTGGAGACATCGGCAAGTGTGTCATGTATCAGAATGGGTGAAGACATAGACATGTTGGACATGTGACAAGAAGGACAGTGGAGCAGGGACATTTATACTGCTGTGGTACTGAAGATGATGTAGCGAAGATATAAACTATGCTGTTCCTCTCATTTCTTAGTATGACATTATTTGTGGAACCAGAAACAAAGGACAGAAATGTGTGGGCTTTTTCATCTAAATTTTCAGTCAGGTTTTCAAGTGGCCCTGGAAATGCCTTGTCAGTTCCCCAGTAGCAATCGTTAAGTAAGGCACCAAATGATATCACTCAGACACCCATGCAGTTTCCTGGAGTTTTCGCAACAAAGCACTTCATCAGAAATCCGCCCACATAAACCTTATCCAGGGTTCTTGCACAGAATTACATAGTATTCACAGCACAGAAACAGGCCATTCAGCCCAACTGATTGATGCCAGTGTTTATGCTCCACACAAGCCTCCGCCCACTCTACTTCAACTCACCCTATCAGCATATCCTTCTAATCATGGGGAACATGCAATCTTTCTGTTTAAAACCCCTATGATTAAGCTGCTGAAGTCACGTCACGTTCCACCTCGATATTATGATGGTCTTTTGAAGACGGTTCTTGGGAGCTAAGTTACATCCATAAGTGTATTTAAAGAGGCCTATAAGCAGACTGATTTGTTTTATTTGGAGGCCGTTTTACCCAGATTTTTGGTAATTTTTGTTCCTTTTTTCCTTAGTTGCTCTGATGGTTTTATGCCAGTTCTTTGTCTCCCATTTTTCGGAACGTTCACAATATTGTCACAGCGGGTTGCCCCATGAGAATTCCCCTTAACTTATATTTTCTTGAAGGAAAAAGGAGGTGCAACAGAGGGATTCAGACCTTGCTCACCTGATGGTACCCTCACACCAGCATTTACAGGCAGAGGTATGCCTAACCCGATGAGGTAGATTTCATCTCTAACACCTAGTTCAAGTTGGGATGCTCAGTATCCAGCAGAATAAATGCTAGAGAGGGTCTCTCAGTTTCCTGCAAGATGCAGGGGACTACATTTGTCAAAGGAATAAGCTAAAGGAAAAATCATGCCTTCTGAAAAGGAAAGAGTCACATTTAAATGTGCATCGCCGCACAGACCATAGTCGCACAGACCTAAAAACAGAAAATATTGGAAATACTCAGCAGGTCAGGCAGCATCTGTGGAGAGAGAAACAGAGTTAACGTTTCAGGACCCGAGACGCACAGACCCGAGTCGCACAGACCAGAGACCAGAGTCGCACAGACCAGAGTCACAGAGACCATAGACACACAGACCAGAGTCACAGAGACCATAGACGCACAGACCAGAGTCGCAGAGACCATAGACGCACAGACCAGGGTCGCAGAGACCATAGACGCACAGACCATAAGAATTTAAGATGTAGGAGCAGGAGTCGGTCATTTGGCCCCTCGAGCCTGCTCCGCCATTCAATAAGATCATGGCTGATCTGATCTTGGCCTCAACTTCATTCCCTGCCCGCTCCACATAACCCTTGACTTCCTTAACGTTCAAAAATCTGTCTATCTCCAACTTAAATATATTCAATGACCCAGCCTCCACAGCTCTCTGGGGAAGAGAATTCCAAAGATTCACGACCCTCAGAGAGAAGAAATTCCTCCTCATTTCTGATTTAAATGGGTGCCCCCTTATTCACAAATTATACCCCCCTAGTTCTAGATTCCCCCACGAGGGGAAATATCCTCTCTGCATCTACCCTGTCAAGTCCCTTCAGAATCTTATATGTTTCAATATGATCCCCTCTCATTCTTCTAAACTCCGATGAGTATAGGCCCAACCTGCTCAACCTTTCTTCATAAGATAACCCCTTCATCTCCGGAATCAGCCTCGTGAACCTTCTCTGAACTGCCTCCAATGCAAGTATATCCTTCCTTAAATAAGGAGACCAAAACTGTACGCAGTACTCCAGGTGTGGTCTCACCAACGCCCTGTACAGTTGTAACAGGACTTCCCTACTTTTATACTCCATTCCCTTTGCAATAAAGGCCAACACTCCATTTGCCTTCCTAATTACTTACTGTACCTGCATGCTAACTTTTTGTGATTCATGTACAAGGACCCCCAGATCCCTCTGTACCTCAGCATTTTGTAATCTCTCCCTATTTAAATAATTAGCTTTTTTATTTTTCCTACCAAAGTGGATAACCTCACATTTTCCCACATTATACTCCATCTGCCATTTTTGCCCACTCACTTAGCCTATCTATATCCCTTTGGAGATTCTTTGCGTCCTCCACACAATTTGCTTTCCCACCTATCTTTGTGTCATCAGCAAATTTGGCTACATTACACTCAGTCCCTTCATCCAAGTCATTAATATAGATTGTAAATAGTTGAGGCCCCAGCACTGATCCCTGCGGCACCCCACTAGTTACAGTTTGCCAACCTCAAAATGACCCATTTATTCCGACTCTCTTTTCTGTCAGTTAGCCAATCCTCTATCCATGCTAATATATTACCCCCAACCCCGTGAGCTCTTATCTTGTGTAGTAACCTTTTATGTGGCACCTTATCGAATGCCTTCTGGAAATCCAAATACACAACACCTACTGGTTCCCCTTTATCCACCCTGCTTGTTACATCCTCAAAGAACTCCAGCAAATTTGTCAAGCTTGATTTGCCTTTCATAAAACCATGCTGACTCTGCTTGATTTTCTAAATGTCCTGCTGTCACTTCCTTAATGATGGACTCCAGCATTTTCCCAATGACAGATGTTAGGCTAACTGGTCGATAGTTGCCTGCTTTCTGTCTCCCTCCTTTCTTAAATAGGGGCATTACGTTTGCGGTTTTCCAGTCCGCTGGGACCTCTCCAGAATCCAGGGAATTTTGGTAGATTACAACCAATGCATCCACTATCTCTGCAGTCCCCTCTTTTAAGACTCTAGGATGCACGCCATCAGGTCCAGGAGACTTGTTCACCTTTAGTCCCATTAGTTTGCCTAGTACTTTCTCTCTAGTGATAGTGTTTGTTTTAAGTTCCCCCCCCCCCCCATCCCACCCCAATAGCCCCTTGATTATCCATTATTGGGATGCTTTTAGTGTCTTCTACCGTGAAGACCGATACAAAATATTTGTTCAACGTCTCCACCATTTCCCTGTTTTCCATTATTAATTCCCCAGACTCATCCTCTAGGGGACCAACGTTTACTTTAGCTACACTCTTCCTTTTTATATACCTGTAGAAGCTCTTACTGTCTGTTTTTATATTTCTTGCTAGCTTACTCTCATAAGCTATCTTCTCTATCATTTTTTTAGTCGTCCTTTGCTGATTTTTTTAAATTTCCCAATCCTCTGGCCTTTCACTATTCTTCGCAACATTGTATGCTTTTGTTTTCAATTTGATACCATCCTTTACTTCCTTAGTTAGCCACGGATGGTTCATCCTTCTCTTAGAGTCTTTCTTTCTCACTGGAATATATCTTTGCTGAGAGTTATGAAATATCTCCTTAAATGTTTGCCACTGCTTTTCTGCAGACTTACCCTGTAATATATTTTCCCAGTCCACTGTAACCAACTCTGCCTTCATACCTTTGTAATTACCTTTGTTTAAGTTCAGGACACTAGTTTGAGACCTAGCTTTCTCACCCTCAAACTGAATTTGAAATTCTACCATGCTATGATCACTCTTCCCAAGAGGATCCTTCACTTCGAGATCATTAATTAATCCAGCCTCATTACACCTTACCAGATCTAAAATAGTCTTCTCCCTGGTTGGTTCCACAACATATTGTTCCAAGAAACCATCCCGTATACACTCTAAGAACTCTTCCTCAAGTCTTCCTTTGCCAATTTGCTTTGTCCAATCAATATGAAGATTAAAATCTCCCATGATTATAGCCGTACCTTTCTTACAAGCCTCTATTATTTCTTGATTTATTCTCTGTCCTACAGTGTGGCTACTGTTTGGGGGCCTGGAGACCACTCCCACCAGTGACTTTTTACCCTTATTATTTCTTATCTCCACCCAAACTGATTCTACGTCTTGATCTTCTAGGCCAATATCATTTCTCATTACTGCACTGATCTCATCCCTTATTAACAGAGCTACACCACCTCCTTTTCCTTTCTGCCTATCTTTACAAAATGGCAAATACCCCTGAATATTCAGTTCCCAGCCTTGGTCACCTTGCAACCACGTCTCTGTAATGGCTATCAGATCATACCCATTTATTTCTATTTGTGCTGTCAACTCATCTATCTTGTTACGAATGCTGTGTGCGTTCAGATATAGAGCTTTTAATTTTGTCTTTTTACCAGAGTCGCACAGACCATCTTTTGACGTCAATCCTTGTTTTTGTTGTCAGGTCCGCTGCCTCTGCACTCGGACCTTCCTCTGCCACGTTGTTTATTTGCTCCACCTCCGCTCTCGTTCAGATCTGCTGCCTCTGCCTTTTCCCTGTGATGTCACATTTATTTTTCTCCGAATGCGGTTGGGGAGTTTAACAGAGCCGAACTCCCACTGGTTCTCTGTCCCCTCTCATGCAGATTTTTAACTCCTACTCTCCTGGAGGCTGATAAAGATAGAAAAAGAAGAAAGGAGCACCTCCCTCCCCTCCTCACCGAACTCCCTTACTCACCAAACTCGCACGTTTACACTCTGTTCCAAGCTGCACTCCATGAGAAACTGCACTCTCGCCTCCCTTATTTATACTACTGAGATTTATGAGTCACCTCTCTGGCAGTTGCAGATCCAGACCAGTTAGACCAGTTAATTAATTAACTAGCCCCACCCACTCTCCAGCACAGAGCTTGCTTTGCCCTGCCCAAGCCTGGAAGAAACTAAACGTAAAAACAGTAAATTTAAGTTAAATGCTAATTGCAAGCACACAAGACTAGATTTTATAAAGAAATAGATTAACCTTAAGATTCACTCCCTTACTCACCAAACTCGCATGTTTACACTCTGTTCCAAGCTGCACCCCATGAGAACTGCACTCTAGCCTCCCTTATTTATACTACTGAGATTTATGAGACCAGGGTCGCACAGACCAGAGTCACACAGACCATAACCGCACAGACTATCTTCCTGAAGGTTTTTCCCCTCTTGATTCTGGAGTGTTTTGAATTAGCAGAGTTGTTAGTAAAGGATGAAATCAGAGCAATAGTGAGAAAGGATATTGGCTCAGAAATTCAAGATGTTGAATCAGTCTGGGTGGAGCTAAGAGGCACCAGGGGCAGAAAACATTGGTGGGAGTTGTCTATAGGCCTCCAAACAGTAGTGGTAATGTAGGGGATGGCATCAAGCAGGAAATTAGAGATGCATGTAACAAGTGTACTACAGTAATCATGGGTGACTTTAATCTACATATAGACTGGCCAAACCAAATTAGCAATAATACTGTGGAGGATGAATTCCTGGAGTGTGTACAAGATGTTTTTTTAGACCAGTACGTTGAGGAGCCAACCAGGGAACAGGCTATCCTAGAGTGGGTATTGTGCAATGAGAAGGGGTTAATTAATCTTGTTGTGCAGGGTCCTTTAGGGAAGAGTGACCATAACATGATAGAATTCTTCTTTAAGATGGAAAATGAAGTAGTCCAATCCGAAACTAGGGTCCTAAATCTAAACAAAGGAAACTACAAAGGTATGAGGAGTGAGTTGGCTATGATAGATTGGGGAGCTTCATTAAAAGGCATGATGGTGGATAGGCAATGGCTAACATTTAAGGAACGAATGCATGAATTGCAACAGTTATACATTCCTTTCTGGTGCAAAAACACAAAAGGAAAAGCGGCCCAACCATGGCTAACAAAAGAAATTAAGGATAGCATTAGATCCATAGAGGAATCATATAAAGTTGCCAGAAAAAGTAGCAAGCCTGAGGATTGGGAGCAGTTTAGAATTCAGCAAAAAAGGACCAAGAGATTGATTAAGAGGGGAAAAATAGAGTATGAGAGTAAACTTGCAAGGAACATAAAAGCAGACTGTAAAAGCTTCTACAAGTATGTAAAAAGAAAAAGATTAGTGAAGACAAATGTAGATCCCTTACAGTCAGAAATGGGAGATTTATAATGGGGAACAAGGAAATGGCGGGGCAATAAAACAAATACTTTGGTTCTGTCTTCACGGAAGAGGACACAAATAACTTCCCAGAAATGCTAAGGAACCAAGGGTCTAGTGAGAAGGAGGAATTAAAGGAAATTAGTATTAGTAACAAAATAGTGCTGGAGAAATTAATGGGATTGAAAGCCGATAAATCCCCAGGGCCTGATAATCTGCATCCCAGAGTACTAAAAGAGGTAGCCATGGAAATAGTGGATGCATTGGTTGTCATCTTCCAAAATTCTATAGATTATGGAACAGTTTCTGCAGATTGGAGGGTGGTAAATGTAACCCCACTATTTAAAAAAGGAGGGAGAGAAAACAGGGAACTACAGACCGGTTAGCCTAGCATCAGTAGTAGGGAAAATGCTAGAGTCTATTATAAAGGATGTGATAACAGGACACTTAGAAAATATCAACGGGATTAGACAAAGTCAACATGGATTTATGAAAGGGAAATCGTGTTTGACAAACCTACTGGAGTTTTTTGAGGATGTAACTGATAGAATAGATAAGGGAGAACCAGTGAATGTGGTGTATTTGGATTTTCAGAAGGCCTTTGATAAAGTCCCACATAAGAGGTTAGTGTGCAAAATTAAAGCACATGGGATTGGGGGTAATATACTGGCATGGATTGAAAATTGGTTAACAGACAGGAAACAGAGAGTAGGAATAAATGTGTCTTTTTCGGGGTGGCAGGCGGTGACTAGTGGGGTACCGCAGGGATCAGTGCTTGGGCCCCAGCTATTCACAGTATATATCAATGATTTGGATGAGGGAACCAAATGTAATATTTCCAATTTGCTGACGACACGAAACTAGGTGGGATTGTGAGTTGTGAGGAGGATGCAAAGAGGCTTCAAGGCGATTTAGACAAGTTGAGTGAGTGGGCAAATACATGGCAGATGCAGTATAATGTGGATAAATGTGAAGTTATCCACTTCGGTAGGAAAAACAGAAAGGCAGAGTATTATTTAAATGGTGTTAGATTGGGAAATGTTGATGTACAAAGGGACCTGGGTGTCCTTGTACACCAGTCACTGAAAGCAAACATGCAGGTGCAGCAAGCAGTTAGGAAGGCAAATGGTATGTTGGCCTTCATTGCAAGAGAATTTGAATGCAGCAGCAAGGATGTCTTACTACAGTTATACAGGGACTTGGTGAGACCAAACCTGGAGTACTGTGTGCAGTTTTGGTCTCCTTACCTAGGAAAGGATATACTTGCCATAGAGGGAGTGCAGCGAAGGTTCACCAGACTGATTCCTGGGATGGCAGGACTGTCGTATGAGGAGAGATTGGGTCGACTAGGCCTGTATTCACTAGAGTTTAGAAGAATGAGAGGGGATCTCATTGAAACATATACAATTCTGACAGGGTTAGACAGACTGGATGCAGGGAGGATGTTTCCCCTGGCTGGGGGGCGTCTAGAACGAGGGGTCACAGTCTCAAGATACGGGGTAGGACATTTAGGACTGAGATGAGGAGAAATTTCTTCACTCAGAGGGTGGTGAACCTGTGGAATTCTCTACCACAGAAGGCTGTGGAGGCCGAGTCACTGAATATATTTAAAAAGGAGATAGATAGATTTTTAGACACAAGGGGCATCAAGGGGTATGGGGAGAGAGCGGGAATATGGTATTGAGATAGAGGATCAGCCATGATCATATTGAATGGTGGAGCAGGCTCGAAGGGCCGAATGGCCTACTCCTGCTCCTATTTTTCTATGTTCTATGTTTCTATGATCTATTGCGACCCGCAATATCAACAACATCAGCTTTGTATCTTACAAAGAATGAGAAGAGCACCAAGGACATCCTTCAAAACTCATGGATTTACTTTTGATTTCAATATGGACAAGAGCTTGGTTTGAAAGGATTGACTTGAAGTCACTGGACAATCATCCATGCCGCAGTGGAGCTGAAATTGGACCCAAGGGTTACAACAGGCCTTTAATATTCCCTGCCTTTAGACCAATATTCTGTTGTTGAATCCAGATAATCCCATAACTGCTTTTCTAAGGATTATCTTTGAATTAAGATTAGCTGCAGTTTATGGCTATCCTAATTCAAGGATAATTCTTAGCAAAGCAGTTATGGGATTATCTGGATTCAATAACAATATATTATAGCCTATCATTCGATCAGCAAATTAATCTCAATAGAAAGAACAAACAGTTAAGAAAAACATGTCTTTTACATAAAAATGATCAACACGATGAACTGAGCTGCTTTATTCAGTGAGCCCTGGCAGCACAGAAGTATTGTACAAAAGCCAGGAAGTTATGTTAAACCTTTTTAAAACACTAGTTTGGCCCCAGCGAATTGTGTCCAGTTCTGGGCACCACACTTTAGGAAGGACGTGAAGGCTTTGGAGAGGGTACAGCAGAGATTTACTAGAATGGTTCCAGGGATGAGGGATTACAGTTACGTGGACAGACTGGAAAAGCTGGGGTTGTTCTCCTTGGAGCAGAGAAGGCTAAGAGGAGAATTGATAGAGGTGTTTAAAATCATGAAGGGTTTAGATAGAGTAAATAAAGAGAAACTGTTTCCAATGGCTGAAGGTTCCATAACGAGAGGCACAGATTTAAGGTGATTGGCAAAAGAACCAGAGGCGACATGAGGAAAAGCTTTTTTATGGAACGAGTGGTTAGGATTTGCAATGCGCTGCCTGATAGGGTGGTGGATACAGATTCAATAGTATCCTTCAAAAGGGAATTGGATAAATACTTGAAGGAGAAAAAATTGCAGGGACATGGGGAAAGAGCAGGGGAGTGGGACTAACTGGATTGCTCTTCAAAAGAGCCGGCACAGACTCGATGGGCCGAATGGCCTCCTTCTGTGCTGTACTATTCTACGATTTGACGATTCTATTATTCAGCCTAAAGGCTTGCATACTAGGAGACTGTTACATCCCTTCAGTTGGCACTTCCGATATTGTACTTTGATCAGAAATACTGTCTATGCTAATAAATGGAAAAGGATATAGCTTGGAGTGTGTTTATCTGGACATATACAACCCCAATTACAAACAGAAAATGCTGGAAACACTCAGCAGGTCAGGCAGCATCTGTGGAGAAAGAAACAGAGTCAGCGTTTCAGGTCCTTCTAGTTGTGATGAAAGATCATCAAGCTGTGACGTTAACTCTGTTTCTCTCTCCGCGGATGCTGTCTGACCTGCTGAGTGTTTCCAGTGTTTTCTGTTTTTATTTCAGATTTCCAGCATCCGCAGTATTTTTGCTTTTTGTTTTATTAAAGTTCTTTTCGTAAAAAACAATTAAACGTCCAAATGTGATTCTTCCCCCCCCCCCCCCCCCACCCCCCGGCAGGCCCTTGTAAAGGCTCCTGCAAGCTGTCTGGTCACTGCTTGCCCTACGGCTCTCCCAGTGGAACGGCTGACATTCTGAACTGCGACCCGCAAAGCTGCCCCATCTGCATCAGGAGCAACGAGTCCGAGGTGACGGATAACGAGACGTTGGATTCAGACAGCGAGGGAGTGTACGAGTTCACCCAGGACGCCCACTATAATGACCAGAGAGATCCTCAGCGCAGCCAACCGCGAGTCAAGAGAGCAAACAAATGCTGGGCGTTTTGGAACCTGGTCTGTGACACCTGCCGCAAAATTGTTGACAGCAAGTATTTCGGGCGCGGAATTATGATCGCTATTCTCATCAACACGCTGAGCATGGGGATTGAATACCATGAACAGGTGAGGCAGAATAAGTTGCTTCTCTAACCTTGTAATGCTTTTCTCTTTCCAATATATTTAAAGTAAGCAAGAGTCATTTTGCCTTTCTATTTTAGTGCCAAGCCTTGGAAATTCATTGCCTGAGATAGATTGCGCACAATGTTACAACGCATTGAATCAACTAAATTAATTTGTGCCGACGTATTGATTTTCATCTTTAGATGCAGTAGCAGATGGGGCAAGAACAGGAACAAGACTGACCCTCAACGAACTGTTAAAAAATTAAAACCCTCAGATATTTTTCTGCCAGATGTAACTTAGTAGATCTCCACTTTTATGTTTGGAGACTTAGGGGGTGAAGTCGGACCTGGTCGGGGACGCAAGCCAGGCGGAGTTGCTCTTGCCGCCCTATATACGACACAACTGATGTTTAGTTCTGTTCAAGTCAGTGGGACTGAATATCGGGCGGGGCATATAACGGGTGACCGATGCGATACCACCTGTTTGCCGTCCACATCCATGTCCAATTTCACCCTCTTAATGTTTTAAGATTGTAGCAACCGTTTCTCACAATTTCTTTTCAAAAAAGCAAAGAATGCTGTGGTTTTGGTGTTGGTTGATGGCAAATTAGGAAGTGTGTAAAGGAACGCGAGAACAGAGGAATGTATGTTTGATAGAGGGCCAATCAGGCGATTGAGCTAACCTCGGTGCCAGGCAGAAAGAAACCGTTCGACCTCCTTGGGATCATCTCTCCCCGTTTCCTCTGTGACCACTCGGACTGAGTCAGTAATCGCCGCGCTCGGGGACAGTCTACTGGGGGAAATTAGCAGCTCTTAATGTGAATAGTTCCAACAATTATGTGTAGCCGACACTGTCTTTGAGGAATTAGAAACTTATCACTTAATCCTCTGCGCCTCCATCTCTCTCCTCCTTTAAGACGCTGCTTAAAACCCGCCACTTTGACCAAGCGTTTGGTCACCTGTCCCAATGTCTCCTCCTTTAGCTCAACGTCAATTTTTTGTCTGATTACGCTCCTGTGAAGCACCTTGGGATGTTTTACTACGTTAAAGATGCTATATAAATTCAATGCTGTTGCATAAATAACGAGCGGGTTTGCTTTATCTTTTGCTTGTGAATCAGGGGAAAATGTGAACTCAGTCCACACACAAACACGAATGATGCAGTTGGTTTTGTGCAGCTGCCACTTTCCTTGGCGTCTAATCACGGCCCCTGTTGTCTGTCCTTGGTTTCATAAAGCAGTACATTCATCCAGTTTCTCAGCAGCCTGCTCCATGATTTAAACAACGTGCATCATTATACCTATCATATTGTTTTTGTTTTACAGTGAACTTTCTGGTCCCTAAGGCTAGTGGAGTAGGCACAGGATGGGCACTGGGGGATGAGAAAAGCTGGATCAGGCCCATGTAGCTGCATCTGTGCCACATTAGCACCGAGTGCAATTTTCCAGCGGGCATTTTGGACGTAGCGAATGTGGCCTTGCCAGTATGCAGCCCTGGCTTCATTTAAATATTATAATGTATCATAGAAACATAGAAACATAGAGACTAGGAGCAGGAGTAGGCCATTCGGCCCGTCGAGCCTGCTCCACCATTCAATACGATCATGGCTGATCATCCAAATCCAGTACCCTGTCCCTGCTTTCTCACACAGAATCCCCATCGAGCCTGCACCGACACATATCCCACCCTATCCCCGTAATCCCACGTATTTAATTCCCCCTAACATATCCCATCCTATCCCCGTAACCCCACATATTTAATCCCCCCCTAACACTAAGGGTCAATTTATCATAGCCAAATCAACCTAACCCGCACATTTTTGGGCTGTGGGAGGAAACCGGAGCACCCGGAGGAAACCCACGCAGACACGGGGAGAACATGCAAACTCCACA
Source organism: Squalus acanthias (assembly GCA_030390025.1). Taxonomy (NCBI): domain Eukaryota; kingdom Metazoa; phylum Chordata; class Chondrichthyes; order Squaliformes; family Squalidae; genus Squalus; species Squalus acanthias. The sequence goes on along the minus strand of CM059447.1, from coordinate 38,786,957 downwards.
CAGACAGTCACCCGAAATGAAGATTGGCGTGATTTTCTGTTCACTGAGGCCAGCATTAAGTGGGTCACCCTTTTTAATGCAAGCTTCCGTTATTAATTTTTGTTGACAATTTTATGATATTTTTTCACTAATCTTTCGAGGGAAAAAAAAATTCTGTTTTTTTTTGATCTTTGTAACAGTACACAGACCTGCTCCCACTCCGCCGCCACCATCACTTTGCCGGGAGCGTGGCAGAAAATCCTCTTTACGCACATTAACACTTCATAAATATGAACTTTCATGGAGGCTGAGGGAGTAAGTGAAGGGTCCCTGACAGTCTGGCAACAGGGCTGCCAAGTCTGGCTAGATGTGCTCCTGGAGGTTCCATCACATGTTCTCCCGCCTCCAATCGCCCCGCGCTTCTGCCATTGGTCCTTCCTCGCATCCCCGTCCCCCGCCAATTGGAAAGCGAACAGGCTCTTCGTTATCCGACTGGGTGAATTTTGGCAGTCAGTCAAACAGCTATTTTTCCCCCATCTCCAATATTTTCATAACCAATGAACAAAAGTGAAAAGGAAAGAACACATAGGAATAGAGTTTCCGCTTTCGGGAAATTGTGCCCAAAGTGCGCCTGAAATTGCTCTGGTTCGGTTCCAGCTCAAGCTTCAGCTAAAATTCATCTGCATAATCACAAACGTAAAATCTTCCAAGAACCAACGCAATCGGGCAGCATGATAGAATGTAATTGGGTTTTCTTTTCCAGTAAAAAATATTCCATGATATATTGAAACATAGAAAAAAAATAGGAGCAGGAGGAGGCCATTTGGCCCTTCGAGCCTGCTCCGCTATTCAATATGATCATGGCTGATCCTCTATCTCAATACCATATTCCTGCTCTCTCCCCATACCCCTTGACCCCTTTTGCGTCCAGAAACCAATCTAGCTCCTTCTTTAATATATTCAGTGACTTGGCCTCCACAGCCTTCTGTGGTAGAGAATTCCACAGGTTCACCACCCTCTGAGTGAAGAAATTTCTCCTCATCTCAGTCCTAAATGTCCCACCCCGTATCCTGAGACTGTGACCCCTTGTTCTAGACCCCCCCAGCCAGAAGAGCGGTAACCTGGTGCAGTTTTATTAATCCAGCTGAGAATGGGTTTATCACCAAAAGTAAGCATTTTTAATCAGGGGTGTCCAGTCAAGCACTTGTCAGTAACCTGATTTGAAATCACTGAAAATGATTTTTTAAAACTATACTGAACCATTTAATAGTTTCATTGGTGTACACTCGCCAGTTTCTTAGTAAATTAAATCTTGTTTGATATGAAGAACTTTTAAAATGTGCCGACTAGTGCCTGGCTGCCTAGGATAATAAGCGCAATTTGAAGAGCCTTCCCGAACCAGTGGAATCGGCGGAGTCTCGCTATCTCGGCCTGGGGGCGGGGCTAGATTTGTGGGCGGGGCCTGATTCGGGCAGATTGGGAATCTTAAACCAGTGTAAAAGATCGCGGAAAACACGGCCATAAGTGGTTTTGGGCATAACTCACTTATGTTTAAAATTCCCCGATCTTACGCGCTGGTTCGATGGTTCAGCCCAGATTGCGCTGATATTACTAGCGAGATGAGCTTCCGACCACATACCCGCACCGTCATCAAGACCGCCCACTTCCACCTCCGTAACATCGCCCGACTCCGTCCCTGCCTCAGCTCATCTGCTGCTGAAACCCTCATCCATGCCTTTGCTACCACCAGACTCAACTATTCCAACGCTCTCCTGGTGGCCTCCCATCTTCCACCCTCCATAAACTTGAGGTCATCCAAAACTCAGCTGCCCGTGTCCTAACTCGCACCAAGTCCCGTTCACCCATCACCCATGTGCTCGCTGACCTACATTGGCTCCCGGTCCTGCAACACCTCAATTTAAAAATTCTCATCCTTGTTTTCAAATCCCTCCATGGCCTCTCCCCTCCCTATCTCTGTAACCTCCTTCAGCCCTACAACCCTCCGAGATCTCTGCGCAATTCTGGCCTATTTTTATCACTCCACCATTGGCAGCCGTGCCTTCAGCTGCCTAGGCCCTAACCTCTGAAATTCCCTTCCTAAACCTCTCCGCCTCTCTACCTCTCTCTCCTTTAAGATGCTCCTTAAAACCTACCTCTTTGACCAAGCTTTTGGTCATCCGTCCTAATATCTCATTATGTGGCTCGGTGTCAAATTATGTCTGATAACGCTCCTGTGAAGCGCCTTGGGACATTTTACTACGTTAATGGCGCTATATAAATACAAGTTGTTGTTGTTGTTGGAAACAAGCAGAAACTCTACCCCATAATTATTTTAATGCCCGAATGATTTTTCCCCAGGATTGCTCGCAGCGGTGTCCAGGAGATCAATCTTTAATTCCTGGAGATTTCAGGGCAATCCTGGGGGGTTGGCAATCCTAGTCAACAAGTCAAGTTGAAATTAGTAATGGGGTTTGGATTTGAAGTGTTTCTAAAAAGAAAGAACTTGCATTTTTATGGCGCCTTTCACAACCTCAGGACGCCCCAAAGTGTTTGCATCCAATGAAGTACTTTTGAAGTGCAGTCACTGTTGTAATGTAGGAGTCGCGGCAGTGCATTTGGAGTGTCAGCCTATTTTGTGCTCACGAACCCACGACCTTCTGACTCAGATGTGAGAGTGCTACCACTGAGCCACAGCTGACACCAATGCAACAAGAGCAGGTCAGAGGTTAGGTATTCTGCGGCGAGTGTCTCACCTCCTGACTCCCCAAAGCCTTTCCACCATCTACAAGGCACAAGTAAGGAGTGTGATGGGATACTCTCCACTTGCCTGGATGAGTGCAGCTCCAACAACACTCAAGAAGCTCGACACCATCCAGGACAAAGCAGCCCGCTTGATCGGCCCCCCCATCCACCACCTTAAACATTCACTCCCTCCACCACCAGCATACCGTGGCTGCAGTGTGTACCATCTGCAAGATGCACTGCAGCAACTCGCCAAGGCTTCTTCGGCAGCACCTCACAAACCCGCGACCTCTTCCACCTAGAAGTTCCCCTCCAAGTCACACACCATCCTGACTTGGAAGTATATCGCCGATCCTTCATCGTCGCTGGGTCAAAATCCTGGAACTCCCTACCTAACAGCACTGTGGGAGTACCTTCACCACACGGACTGCAGCAGTTCAAGAAGGAGGCTCACCACCACCTTCTGAAGGGCAATTAGGGATGGGCAATAAATGCTGACCTTGCCAGCGACGCCCACATCCCATAAAGAAACAAATAAAAAAAAAAATGTAAAGGCAATAGGTGTATTTTGAAGTGTAGTCACTGTTGTAATGTAAGAAATGCAGCAGGCAAGTTGCCGATCAGTTTACAAGAGGTGCTTTTATTCTCAAACTATATATATAAACCCTTCGAATGAAGCCTTTGGTTTCTGCAGAGACTGGCTAACAAGCGACTGCTTACCCTCCGGAATTGACTGCCAGCCAGTGTCAGGCCTTGAGTTCATGTGTAGAGAGGTGTGAGGTGGGTGATTCACAACCTCGCTGCTGTGTTAATGGGACGAGCTAAGCTTCAGGGCCATCTCACGCTTGGTTTGATGTTAAAGTTACACAAGAAAATCCAAGAATCTTCCCTGAGCTGACACACAACTGTAACAACAGCCTCGCTGTCAGCAGGCTGCATCAGAACACAAACTTACGACTGTGACACTTTAACAGAGGCCCTGTAGTGGGTGGCTCAGTGTAAATTTCGCCCATTATATCAGGAAGGGAGAGTGAAACGTCAAGAGGTTGCCGACAGGCTATTTATGGTCCCAAAGATAGACCAGGAGACTTCAAATAAATCACTTCAGAGGGTCTGGATGATGCACTGGAATTAGGTTGGAACTTTACAGATAGATCTGCCTGATCGGACAATTGTGTTCATTGTATAAGTGTGATGCCAAATCGGAGTAATGTCTGTTATTGAGGGCAGTGAGTGCCTGTGGTGCAAATTGAACAGCGGCTCAGTGCTGACGATAACTGTCCATGAGTCTTTTGTTCACTTCTCATTTCTGCCTAAATTGCTATTGCTTTAATCCAAGTTAGTAATGCTCAGGAACACACCTGATCCTTCATCAGCAACACACCTGTCCCCTTCCTCAGGGACGCACCTGTCCCCTTCCCCAGGAACACACCTGTCCCCTTCCCCAGGAACACACCTGTCCCCTTCCCCAGGAACACACCTGATCCTTCATCAACAACACACCTGTCCCCTTCCCCAGGGACGCAGCTGTCCCCTTCCTCAGGGACGCACCTGTCCCCTTCCCCAGGAAGACACCTGTCCCCTTCCCCAGGGACGCAGCTGTCCCCTTCCCCAGGGACGCACCTGTCCCCTTCCTCAGGGACGCACCTGTCCCCTTCCCCAGGAACGCACCTGTCCCCTTCCCCAGGAACGCACCTGTCCCCTTCCCCAGGAACGCACCCGACCCCTTCCCCAGGAACGCACCCGACCCCTTCCCCAGGAACGCACCTGTCCCCTTCCCCAGGAACGCACCTGTCCCCTTCCCCAGGAACGCACCTGACCCCTTCCCCAGGAACGCACCCGACCCCTTCCCCAGGAACGCACCCGACCCCTTCCCCAGGAACACACCTGTCCCCTTCCCCAGGAACGCACCTGTCCCCTTCCCCAGGAACGCACCTGACCCCTTCCCCAGGAACGCACCCGACCCCTTCCCAGGAAGACGCCTGTCCCCTTCCCCAGGAAGACGCCTGTCCCCTTCCCCAGGAAGACGCCTGTCCCCTTCCCCAGGAAGACGCCTGTCCCCTTCCCCAGGAAGACGCCTGTCCCCTTCCCCAAGAAGACGCCTGTCCCCTTCCCCAGGAAGACGCCTGTCCCCTTCCCCAGGAAGACGCCTGTCCCCTTCCCCAGGAAGACGCCTGTCCCCTTCCCCAGGAAGACGCCTGTCCCCTTCCCCAGGAAGACGCCTGTCCCCTTCCCCAGGAAGACGCCTGTCCCCTTCCCCAGGAAGACGCCTGTCCCCTTCCCCAGGAAGACGCCTGTCCCCTTCCCCAGGAAGACGCCTGTCCCCTTCCCCAGGAAGACGCCTGTCCCCTTCCCCAGGAAGACACCTGTACTTTTCCTCAGCACAACGCTCACTAATTATTAGATAGAATTACACAGAAGTTTCAGCACAGGAACAGGCCATTTGGCCTATGCTGGTATTTATGCTTCACACGAGCCTTATCCCACCTTACTTCATCTAACCCTATCTGCATATCCTTCTTTAAAAGCAAAATACAGCAGATGCTAGAAATCTGAAATAAAAATAGAAAATGCTGGCAATACCCAGCAGCTCAGGCAGCATCTGTGGAGAGAGAAACAGAGTTAATGTTTTTATCGATGACATCGACCTGAAATGTTAACTCTGTTTCTTTCTCCACAGTCGCTGGCTGACCTGCTGAGTGTTTCCAGCATTTTCTATTTTTGCTGCATATCCTTCTATTCTTTTCTCCCTCCTGTGTTTATCCAGCTTCCCCTTGAATGCTTCTACACTATTCGCCTCAACTACTCCCTGTGGTCGTACGTTCCACATTCTCGCCACTCTCTGGGTAAAAAGGTTTCTCCTGAATTCCTTATTGGATTTATTAGTGACTATCTTATATTTACGGCCACTAGTTCTGGACTCCCCCACAAGTGGAAACATCTTCTCTACGTCGGTCCTATCAAACCCTTTCAGAATCTTAAAGATCTCTATCAGGTCACCCCCCTCAACCTTTTCTTTTCTAGAGAAAAGACTCCCTGCCTGTTCAGCCTTTCCTGATAGGTATAACCTCTCAGTTCAGGTATCATCCTTGTAAATCTTTTTGGCACCTTCTCCAGTGCCTTTATATCCTTTTTATAATATAGAGACCAGAGCTGTTCACAGTACTCCAAGTGTGACCTAACCGAGGTTCTGTATAAGTTTAACATAACTTCTCTGCTTTTCGATTCTGTTCCTCTAGAAATGGACCCCAGTGCTTGGTTTGCTGTTTTTATGGTGAGAAACGGCCGTGACTAGCGTTATTTAAAGTGATCGCTGCAAGCCGGTCTTGCAACATTAAATATCAATGGAATTTGGCAGATTTGTGGCATCACCTTTATGACATTTGCTCTCCCTGCTCAATCCTCTGCTCCTTTATTAATGCTCCATGTCAGCTTCCCCCTCCCCCACCCCAGCCCCTCCCCCACCCCAGCCCCACACCCCCCGGCCCAGCCTTCCCCTTTAACTCCAGGCCACGGACCGCCCGCCCTCCCAAAACAACGAGCTGCCTTCCAGCACGGAGAGCGCGCAAGTCGCCCGCCAATAGAATGCGAGCGAGTGCCCGACCCTCAAAATGGCCTCTGCTGGCGACATCAGTCGGGAGTTCCGATCGCTCGGCGCACCGCCAGCCCAATGAAACGCTGGTGCTGAAAATCGGTTGCGCCACAGCAAACGCAGTGGCCACTGATTGTGACGAATGATTACGCGAGAGCAAGGTCCATTTAAAACTGGCTCGGATTTCATATCTGCAGTCAGGATTCTGCAATGCCCAAGTGCTTTTTTTTGACGTGTTCGGCGGGACCAGCGAGATAGGATTTGATGCGACTTTTATCAGGATTTTTGTTTCTCTCTCTTTGGGAAAGAGCAAGTCAGTTTTGATGAATGCCAGACCTCAGCAGGTTTCCACTTCTAACGAGCACATCCTGGAACTCCATTTGACACACCATTCATATTTTTAGCCCGAGAGAAAGAGGCCAAAAAAAGCAAATCTCACAGCCATATAGCAATAACGATGTGACTGTAACAGATAGCCCAGGTGCTGCGAGTTTTACACCCCATGGCAGCAGGGGCTGGCTGGGAGGGGAATTAAATCAGGGAAAACTAAAATGTATTAACAAAAGTAACAGCTGCCCTCTGACAATAAAAGGGGAAGAATATTCACACAACCCTCAGTGTGATTGTTCAACTCTTATTCTAGATTTTTTTCAGCTTTCGAATTTTAGACTGCTCTCCAATGTTCCCTTTAATATATTTTTTTTGGGTGGGCGGCCCCTTTAAGGGGCCGAGCGGCCCACTCAAAATATCGCGCGCGTGCGGTTTTTCCTACTAAAAGCCGGTGAGCCAGCTGTGCGGGAGCTGCAGAGCGCTACGCTGCCGTACAGTAGCGCAGCTTAAAGGGAACATTGCCGCTCTCGTATATAAGCCCCAACTCCCTATGACTTCAAGAGTGGCTCCACCAGCTGTTGCTCTCGGTAAGTTTTAACAAAGCGGTTTGTGAATCCCCCCCCCCTTGCAAATTGGCTGCCGCGTTTCCCACATTACAACACTGACTCGTTTTGAATTGCTCCAGCAAGGAGCTGGCAGGATGGGCCGAATGGTCTCGTTCTGTGCTGTAAGCGTCTGAGGTTCTGCGGGGGAGTTTTGTGGAAACTGCATTTCCCCGTTACCCCAGATCTCAGGTGGGCGGCAGCTTCCGTACAACTGTCAGGCTCAGTAACTCCAACAAGCAAGTTCACTTAGCTGATGGCACCACTGTTTGATATTTACAGTAATAGACAAAACATGATAGCCTTGTGCAGGATCATGGAATTACCCCTTGAATGGGATTTGGAAACCAAAGCCTTAAATACACTTCCTGCCTTCATTGCTGACAACACACACACACACACACACACACACACACACACACGAAAAATTCTCGAGTGAAAAATGGATTAAGAGTCACAGATGTCCTATTATATCACTTGAGAGAACATTAATGGATGTTTATGACTGGCAGCCAGGAACTCTGGAAATGGGACAAATCACTCCAAAGGGAGTCGAGCTTCACTGAAATATGAGTGACAAAGAAAATGATGTGTTGCCTTTTGTTCAAGTCTCTAAGAGTTTGTGCGCAGACACTGCAGTACAAATGGGATTTGTCAGAGTTAATTGAAACTGCAGTCGGAAAGTCCCAACAAAAGAGGCGGTAATTAGTCGACAGGAGCTTATGAGTCACGCAACAGGAGAAACAGGATCCTCGTGGACTAATAACTTGCTTATACCAGAGCTGCAAATCTGCATTAGTTCCAAATTAGCAGCATAATCAATCACCTTTCCCTAGTCGGCTGTCAACCTATCATAAGGGACTGGGTGACAGAGTGGATTGGAGTACAGTCATGTTGCTTCTGACAGTCGAATTTGCATCTAGCCATGGAATGAAGGGGTGAAGATCTCTCTCTGCGGAACCCTACGTGATACCTAGATAAAGGTGTGGGGGGGGGGGGGAGAATGATCCGCAGGTTTGCGGATGATACGAGGATTTGTGTAGGTGTTAGGACTATGGAGGAGACTAAACAACTGCAAGCAGATCTCGATGTGTCAGGGAATGGGCCCGTGTTTGGCAAATGGTATTTAACTTAGAGAAGTGCAGTGTTATCCATGTGGGGGGGATCAACGCTAAGCACACTTACACCTTACAAGGAACAGAACTGAAGCCTGTGGTTAAAGAAAAAGATCTTGGTATCATAATTTGTAACTCTCTAAAGGTTCACGACCAATGCCGCGAAGCTATAGCTAAAGCAAATAGTGTTTTGGGCTGCATTCACAGGACTATCCATTGCAAAACAAAACATGCCGTTTTATCCTTGTACAAGACCTTGACTAAGCCTCATTTAGATTATTATGCCTGGTTTTGTTCCCCTCATATGGTGGGTGATATTGAGGCTTTGGAAAGGGTTCAGATGAGGGCCACAGGAATTGATTCCCAGTTTAAAACAACTTAGCTGCCAGATAGGCTTAAAGAGCTAGATCTATATGCTTTAGAAAAGTAGACGGGCAATTTGATTGAGGTCAAAAGATAAGGAAGGGACGACATTGTGCGCACATTGATAAATTGTTCCAATTAGATTGAGGAGGACCATGGGCCACGCGTATAAATTACTCGAGGGAAGAAATATCCCGACTGGTCTCTGTACCCAAGTTGAATGTTAGGCAGTTCTTCTTTTCCCAGAGAATAGGAAGACTTATGGGTCAAGTTGCCAGCTTGTGCTGACTCACTGTGTACCTTCAAGAGAGAGCTGGACCGATTCCTGTCTGGGGTGGAGATCACATCACACAAGAGGTAGATGCCAAATAATCAGGGTTAATGTGGTCTCCTGGACTAGTTTCGGTCACCTAGAGAGATCGAAGAGAAATTTTCCAGATTTTTTTCCCCCTAATTGACCTTGGGTTTTTGATCTGGTTTTTTGCCTCTCCCAGGAGATTGCATGCACTGAGGGGGGTAAGGTGTCTCTTGGTGTGAGGCATCACAATGGTATGGGAGAAGCTATATGGACCAGCTAGTCTTTTCCTGTCTGAGGTTTTTGTATGTTTGATTAGTTGGCAGCAATTAACTCAATTTTTACGCAGCGTGTGGTTAGGATTTGGAATGCACTGCCCGATAGGGGGGGTGGATACAGATTCAATAGTAGCCTTCAAAAGAGAATTGGATAAATACTTGAAGGAGAAAAAAATTGCAAGGATATGGGGAAAGAGCGGAGGAGTGGGACTAACTGGATTGCTCTTTGAAAGAGCTGGCGCAGACTCAATGGGCCGAATGGCCTCCTTCTGTGCTGTACTATTCTATGATTCTGTGAGGGTTTCTCATGGGTTTTTAAGCTAACATTAAATATGTTGACACATAGTGACGTTAACTGCTTAAAAAGACCCTGGTTTACCAATGCCAAGTTAAGTCTTTCAGCTGCACTTGTGGCCATTACCCCTGCGGGTATAAATATTTTTGTTTTTAATTGGGACTTTCAATCTCAATCTCAGTCAATCTCAATCAACATCCTGTGCACTCAATAGGTGGTCCATTCATTAGCCTCTTTAATAAGGACCTGTTCTTTGAATCTTTGCCCCTAAGAGACAGTTTTGCCCACTCGCTCAAGCCCCACTCCAGAGACTTGAGCACAAAATCTCGGCTGTCACTCCAGTGGAGTACTTAAGGAGTGCTGCACTGTTGGAAGGGCCGTCTTTCAGATGAGATGTTAAACCGAGGTGTCGTCTGCTCTCTCAGGTGGACGGGAGGGATCCCATGGCACTATTTGAAGAAGAGCAGGAGAGTTCTTCCCAATGTCCTGGCCAATATTTATCACACAACTAACATCACTAAAACAGATTATCTGGTCATTATCACATTACTGTTTGTGGGACCTTGCTGTGCGCAAATTGGCTGCCGCATTTCTTATATTACAACAGTGACTACAGTTCAAAAGTAATTAATTGGCTGTAAAGCGCTTTGGGACGCCCTGAGGTCATGAAAGGCGCTATAGAAATGCAAGTTCTTTCTTTCTGTACCACCAGGTTTTACTGAGCGGAGTGTCCATGATGCGCACTCCGCCCAGGAGACAGTTAAATTAGCATCGGGGCCCGATGTGGGTCGAAGGCCCTCGAATGGCGGCGGAGCGGGAACGGGGGGAGATAAGTCCAGCACATCCATTTTAACTCCTCTACGCCCCGTTTCCACTGGGCGGACGGACGGAGTTAAAATCTCCCCCGATGAGTTTCCGGATGTTGTGTCACAGTGAGGTTCTAGTGCTGACAACCTGCTTTGCACTTCCACAACGGAATTCATGAAGTGCATTCAAAACAGAAAATTGCGGGAGACGAACCCTGTAGTAATGAATCCGTGAAAAGTCACGAGTTTCTCGGCTCTTCTGTGACATAAATAGTTTTCTCGCTCAGAGCTGGTGTGTAAAGTCGGAAGCTGGTGGCCTTGGCTCTCCCCGTGAATCACTTGGTAGGTGCAATGATGAGCGTGATGCTGAGGCGTACAGATCAGGAAGTTGTCCATTCTCCTGTCTGTGCTGAGTTAGTTGATTTCAGTCGGTGTAGTGCTTGCTTTGGCCTCAGTGCTTTTTGGGCTGGGGAGAATCGGGGATCTTGCTCCTGACGACTGCCCAGTGACCTCTGCTGTAATGCGCGGATATTGGGTGAGGGCGGGACTAGGCTTGGCTGTGGTGTCCCAGGATTCAATCAACTGCCAACACGCAGTCTCACAAGTGAAGAATTGTCACCTGTTTCAGTGAGGCACTGGAAGATGGTCGGCACCGGTGGAATTATACTTCAGGTTGAGTCAGTGACTTCATGAAAGGAGGGAAGGAATAAAACGGAATCATGTTTTTGGCATTCAGAGCGATTTGGGTGTCCTTGTACACAAATCACAGAAAGTTAACATGCAGGTACAGCAAACAATTCAGAAGGCAAGTGGTATGTTAGCCTTTATTGCAAGGGGGTTAGAGTATAAGAGTAAGGAAGTCTTGCTGCAATTATATAGAGCTTTGATGAGACCACATCTGGAGTACTGTGTACAGTTTTGGTCTCCTTACCTAAGGAAGGATATACTTGCCCTAGAGGGGATGCAACGAAGGTTTACAAGATTGATTCCTGGGATGAGAGGGCTGTCCTATAAAGAGAGATTGAGTAGAATGGGCGTATTTTCTCTGGAGTTTAGGTGATCTCATTGAAATGTATAAAATTCTTAGAGGGCTTGACAGGGTAGATGCTGAGAGGCTGTTTCCCCTGGCTGGAGAGTCTAGAACTAGGAATCATGGTCTTAGGATAAGGGGTCGGCTGAGATGAGGAGAACTTTCTTCACTCAGAGGGTTGTGAATCTTTGGAATTCTCTACCCCAGAGGGCTGTGGAGGCTCAGTCATTAAGTATATTTAAGACAGAGATCGATAGATTTTTGGATACTAAGGGAATCAAGGGATATGGGGATACTGCAGGAAGGTGGAGTTGAGGTAGAAGATCAGCCATGATCTTATTGAATGGCGGAGCAGGCTCGAAGGGCCGTATGGCCGACTCCTGCTCCTATTTCTTATGTTGATGATCTGACTGGACCTAATGCACTGACAAGTTCATCACCATTGTGTTGTGTTGTTTGGGTCACCATCATAACAGTTGTACTACACTGGTCTTGACTGAGCATCTTTAGGTGTCAGCTGTGTCAGTAACACCCTCACCTCTTAGTCAGAATGTTGTGAGTTCAAGTCCCACCCCAGAGACTTGAGCGCATAATCGAGTGGAGCTGACACTCCAGTGCAGTGTTGAGGGAGTGCTGCACTGGAGGAGGTGCCGTCTTTCGGATGAGACGTTAGCCCCGTCTGCCCTCTCAGGTGGAGGTAAAAGATCTCACGGCACTAACTTGAAGAAGAGCAGGGGAGTTGTTTCCATTGTCCTGACCAACATTCATCCCTCAACCAACATCACGAAAACAGAATATCTGGGCATTATTACATTGCTGTTTGTGAGACCTTGCTATGTGAAATTTGGATGCCGTGTTTTTTACATTACAACAGTGACTACACATCCAAAGTACTTCATGGGCTGTAAAGCATTTGGGACTTCCTGAGGTCGTGAAAGGCGCTATATAAATGCAAGTCTTTTTTTCTTTTGTGGATATTCTAGCTGCTGGTAGCTGTTTTCTTGGTCCGTTATCAGCCAATGTTCATTTCTCAGCTCAGAGTATCAGACAGCTGGTTCACTCGCAGGACTGCATGTATTTGAGCTAAGGCCCTCTCCTTGACCTTTATACATAACCTGTTGAAAGTAAAACCAGAGATCTTTGAAGTAGCATTCTCTTCCAGCATCCAGCTGACAAGCCCCCAAAGAATCGTATAAGCTTATTATGAGCGGCAAGTGATAATTGAGCCACTCTCGGCTCTTTACAAGAAGCTCTCCTTTAGATAAGTGTATGGATGGGTTCTGAGCTGGCTTTATGGGATTCCAAGTTAAATAATTCAATTGATCTGAGAGCTTGCAATAGTTTGAAATGAACTTGAAATCCTGATCTCTGAGCCCATGTGGGACAATCAATGATCTCTTTCTTCGTGACAGTATGAAGTTAAAAGACAAGAGCACTATCTCCTTCAGGATGTCGGTAAATTCCTGAGACATTTGTTTTCCAACAAATAAATGCATTTCCTTTTCTGACAGAAAATATTATGCAAGTCTCCAAAACCATATACCCAATCTTTACTGCTAATCAAAAACCATATACCTAATCCTGCCCTCTAACCAAAAACCATATACCTAATCCTGACCTCTGACCAAAAACCATATACCCAATCTTTACTGCTAATCAAAAACCATATACCTAATCCTGATCTCTAATCAAAACTCCCTCAGTATTTTTAAACACAGAATCAAAACCGGACAGAAAAGCAGGGCTCGGGGTAGGGGGGGCGGGGGGGGGGGTGGTGGCGGCATGCTTGTGGCTTAAGGAGTCTGTTTATTTAAAGTTCTCTGAGGGGAAATTATTCAATCTAATGTGTGGCTTCAACATTTAACTGTTGTAAGGGGTATATGGAGCAGAAATACAATTTACGGCTGCCCCTGTTAGGCCTACGAATTTTGCGCCGTGATCTGCTGTGCCCAGTCTGGACCGGAAGTGCCCCAGATGCACTATTGGCTCGGCTGACGTTTCGTGGTCCAGGGAGCCTGACTGTAGCAGGCATGAGACTCCTTAAATATGCAAATCAGGGTCCTGCGCTGTTTGTACTGGTTGTTTAAATATTTTGTTAAAGCTACCAGACTTTTCACTGAGTCCTTTAGCCAATGAAAGCATTTTCAAGTGTCTCAAATCCCTGGCGGTGTTCAGGGTGACACTGTTACATCCTCCTCTTGTTTCCCTGCTGCTGTGGTAGCTGCAGTCTCTGGGCATTGCATTTTACCAGTCATAACGCTGAGAATTATGGAAACAGAAGCAATACAAACCATAGGAGACTCGTACTGAAAACAAAACCTGTATTACAAAGTGGGAAGCATTTATGAGTTAAGATCACCTGGACATGCCCCAGTTTTCTGAATTGCTGGTTGTTTCACGATTATAATCTATTTTCACAATGTCGGTGAAAAGATCCCAGCCTTGTAGATTTTCTAAGAATCTGTAAATGATTTTTGATGTGCCGTCTGATGTTCTAAGCATTTCTACTGCAACAAATGGCAACAATTTGCATTGACCATGCGCCTTAGGTGAAAAATGCCGCAAGTGTATCACAGGTAGGTACAAGGAAAACAGATGCCAACCCAAGAAGGGAAAGATTAGGGGAGCTGAACAAAGGTTTGGTCAAAGAGGTGGGTTTTGAGAAGGTTTCTAAAGGGGAAGAGAAAGGCAGAAAGGTTTAGTGAGCGGATTCCACAGAGTAGGACCAAGGCGACTGGGCGCTCTGCAACCAATGTTGGGGCAAAGGGAGGTGGGTGTACAAAAGACCTGAGTCAGAAGAATGTTCGGAGGGGTGTACTAAGCGGCTGGAGGAGATTTGCAGAGATAGGGTGGGGCAAGGTCGTGGACAGATCTCAAGACTAGGGCAAGGATATTAAATTTAATGTGTTGCGGGTCGGGGGCCAGCGAAGAACGGCGAGGTGATGGGCGAGCGGGAATTAGTGTCGGGCAGGCTGTGAGCAGCAGAGTTTTGGACAAGTTGGGGTTTGTGGAGGGTGGAGCATGAGAGGCCAGCAAACAGAGGATTGCTGTCATCCAGGCTACAGATGACTAAGGCATGTGTCGGGGTTTCGGTAATGGTGGGTGAGGTGGGACAGAGGCGAGCAACGTCGCGATGGTGGAAGTAAGTGACAAGAGTGCAGAGTTTGCAGCGAGGACAAAGACAATGGCTTCAGTTTTCCCAATGTTGAGCTGGATAAAGTTAGACTCATCCCAGACTGAGGGCTGGATTTTGAATGACCCATGGAGTTGGGTTTGGAGGCGTGTGGGGGGTTAAATTTGCGGGGTCGGGGGTCCTGACCCCATCCCGACTCCATCCCGCCTCCACGCAATTTTGACAAAATCAGTCGCGGGGTTCCCGACTCCGTCCCGCCTCCAAGAGGCGGGAGAGGCCATTAAAGCCCTTAACAAGCCCTAAATTGGCTCTGTAGTGCCATTTTGAAACGTTTTAGCTAGTTTAAGCCTTTTCCGACGTGAAGTACGCCTGATGAGAAACACTCCAGTGAAACCTGACGGGAGCACAAGTGGATAGCTGACTATCAGCTGCAGGTCCACTATTACAACGGAGATGTGATAAAGGTAGTAGTAGTATTAGGTGTGAAAGTCGCCTCTGATGCTGCTGCATTGAATGTCTTCAGAGACTGCATGGCCTTTGCTGTGAGAGGACTTGGATGCAAAAAAATTCTCTCTCTCTCTCTATCTCTCTATCTCTCTCACTCTCTCACTCATATATTCATATTTTGCATCCAGGTCCCCTCTCACCAACAGCCAGACAGTCTCTGAGACCAGGCAGTCAGCAATGATGATGACATCATCAGAGGCGACTTTCAGACTGAAACCACTAATTAGTTCATGGGTTCCCACATGCTGGAACTCAATTGCCCAATTAAGTGAAAATTGCATCATTCATCCACATTAATCTGGAGTCGGGGGGGGGGAACACAAAATGCGGATGACCCGACCCCAAGACAAAATCCAGCCCTGAATGTCAGACAAGTAGTGGGAGTCGAGGGGTCAGAAGAGATGCTAGGGAGGTAGAGCTGGGTGTCATTGGCATTCTTGTGGAGGCTGACCCTGTGCCTATGGGTGAAGAAAACCCATTTTTCTAGCCTTTCGTCTCAACTATAACCTCTCGCTCCTGGTATTAGTCCAGTGAATCACCACTGCATCCTTTCCACAAATCTAATATCCTTCCTATCTTGCACAACATCCAATACTCCAATTGTGGCTAAATCAATGCCTTGCTTTTGAATTTCTCACCCTTGTGCTCAAATCTCTCCATGGCCTCGTCCCTCCTTATCTCTGTAACCTCCTCCAGCCCGACAACCCGCCGAGAACTATGTGTTCCTCCAATTCTGGCCGCTTATGCATCCCCGACTTCCTTCGCTCCACCATTGGTGGGCGTACCTTCAGCTGCCAAGGCCCTGAGCTCTGAAATTTACTCCCTAAACCTCTCCGCCTCTCCACCTCTCTCTCTTCCTTTAAGACGCTCCTTAAAACCTACCTCTTTGACCAAGTCCTGTCCTAATGTCTCCTTCTTTGGCTCGGTGTCAATTTATGTCTGATTAAGTTCCTGTGAAGCGCCTTGGGATGTTTTACTATGTTAAAGGTGCTATATAAATGCAAGTTGTTATTGTTTCATATTCAATGCACCAATGTATTGGAATTGGAAGAGATAAAGAATTGACAGTATCATGGCTTCCTGCTTATCTCCCTAAATGAAGAGCAAAATGGAAAAGAACATGGAGAAATAATAAAGACTTTTAACTTTCAAACAGGATGAAAACTTCTAGCCAGACTTTTTTGTGACAAGGCAGAGTTGTGTACAAGTCTGACTTCCTTGCTTTTGAGGAGCTTATCCAATTTAGTACAGATGTCAAGTGCTTGTTGGAAGCTCAGAGCTTCGTATCTCTGGGATCCTGCCTGTCAATGCATTTAATCTTAATCAGTGGCAGCTAAGCCTGCGGTGCCTTGTAATTAATCTTGTCTTCGGCTGTGGGGGACGAGTGCAGAGGTTCACCTGTATCCGAAGAATATCACTTTCTTCAGGCAGTTCAGATTTTAACATTGGAGATCAATCATTAGGTGTTTTACACATGTGGCTCTGACCTCCCCTGTTGACAGGTCCTGACTGTAGTCAGCAACAGTTACGGTGGAAGGGTACAGTAGTGTTTTTTTTTTTTTCGTTCATGGGATGTAGGCGTCGCTGGCAAACCAGCATTTATTGCCCATCCATAATTGCCCTTGAGAAGGTGGTGGTGGGCCGTCTTCTTGAACCGCTGCAGTCCGTGTGGTGAAGGTACTCCCACAGTGCTGTTAGGTAGGGAGTTCCAGGATTTTGACCCAGCGACGATGAAGGATCGGCGATATACTTCTAAGTCAGGGTGGTGTGTAACTTGGAGGGGAACTTGGAGGTGGTGGTGTTCCCATGCGCCTGCCGCCCTTGTCCTTCTAGGTGGAAGAGGTTGCGGGTTTGGGAGGTGCTGCCGAAAAAGCCTTGGCGAGTTGCTGCAGTACATCTTGTAGATGGTGCACACTGCAGCCACGGTGCGCCGGTGGTGGAGGGAGTGAATGTTTAAGGTGGTGGATGGGGTGCCAATCAAGCGGGCTGCTTTGTCCTGGATGGTGTCGAGCTTCTTGAGTGTTGTTGGAGCTGTACTCATCCAAGCAAGTGGAGAGTATTCCATCACACTCCTGACTTGTGCCTTGTAGATGGTGGAAAGGCTTTGGGGAGTCAGGAGGTGAGACACGCGCTGCAGAATACCTAGCCTCTGACCTGCTCTTGTTGCCACAGTATTTATGTGGCTGGTCCAGTTAAGTTTCTGGTCAATGATGAACCCCAGGATGTTGATGGTGGGGAATTCGGCGATGGTAATACTGTTGAATGTCAAGTGGCGGTGGTTAGACTCTCGCTTGTTGGAGATAGTCATTGCCTGGTGTATGGGTATGTTAACTGGACTAGTAATCCAGAGATGTGAGTTCAAATCCCACCATGGCAGTTTGAGAATTTGAATACAGTTTAATAAAAATCTGGAAATGAAAAGCTGGTATCAGTAAATGTGACCATCAAGCTGTCGGACTGTCGTAAAGACCCAACTGGTTCCCTAAAATCCTTTAGTGGAAGGAAGCCTGCCATCCTTACTGGTTATGTGACTCCAGTCCCACAACAATGTGGTTGACTCTTAAGTCAAGGTAACTGGGTATATGGGCAATAAATGTCAGCCTTGCCAGCGATGCCCACATCCTGAGAATGAATTTAAAAAGAGAAAGGTGAGGGCCATGCCTTAACGTATGTTTCAGCCCCTGTGTTGAGACAGCCAGTACGATTCGTAGGATTCATACAAAGCACACTGCACTGGAGAACATGGGGGGAAAATTAGGTTGCTTTGCGCCTCCCATTAGCGCCCCATGAGTTTTATTTTCACCTCAGTGTTTTTCTGTCTTTCATTTCCACTATTTTGTAAATAAGATTTCTTCTGCTTCCTACTTATGCACAACTTGGTTGACTAAATCGGCAGACTGTGAACAGAGTGGGCATCGTGAGCTGATTGGCATTTTTCTCATCCTGTGAACGTGTGTAATGAAGTGGGTGAGGTCCATCCTTTCCCAGCACCAGCCCAATGTTTCTCACTCCATACAGTTTATCAGTGCACTGATGTGTGATACAACAGCTTGTAACAGTATTGCAGACTGTGCAATACCAATCGATTACAAATGTATTGCATATTCTGCAATGCTGTTACAAGCCCAGTAATATGTTGGTTGAGGGAGAAAGAAAAAATTCTCCAGCCTTTCCTCATACCTCGGAATCCTGACACACCTTGCGGCTCTTCCCTGCACTTGCTCCGACAATTGAATGTCTCACTTGTGTCTCAATGATCAGAAGTGGACACAGCACTCGGGGTGCAGTCTGACCAGAGCACGGTTTGATCATAACTTCCTCTGGCTTGTATTCCACTGTTTTGGCTATGTAGTTCGTCATTGCCAGCTGCAGGGCAGCTTGTTCCCAATGAAAGAGAAAAGGATAACCTAGCCATTGTTTTTTTGTGAGCTTTGTCCGTCTCTGTTGCGTGCACCAGTGGGCTGTGACCTTGCGCTATTCCCTGTTATCACCTAAGCTGTGCTGTTAACTTGAGCATTCCACCCTGGAGAATGGAGCAACACCAGGAAACTACAGAAATGTGCCTGGGGGGTCCTCCCTCAAACCTGCGAACAGAGGCTCCCACATGAACCCCCTCTTTACATATGTTTTGGACACATTTCTCGGGATTCTCAGCGTCAAGATTCCGAGGTATGAGGAAAGACTGGAGAATTTTTGCTTTATCCCTCAACCAACACCTAAGAAACAGATTATCTGGTCATTTAACTCATTGTTGTTTGTGGGAGCTTGCTGTGCGCAAATTGGCTGTCGTATTTCCTACATTACAACAGTGACTGCACTTCAAAGCTACTTCATTGGCTGTAAAGCGCTTTGGGATGGCCTGAGGTTGTGAAAGGCGCTGTAAAAATGCAAGTCTTTCTTGCTTTTCAGCCTTGAGAGGTGATCTGAGAGTTGACCTTATAGAGCGAGGTATATAAGATCGTTGACGGTGTGGAATAGGTACATCCAGAAAATGATTTTACATTAAATTGCAAGAATAGGACAAGGGGACACAGGTTGAAAATATTAAAAGGCACCTTTGGGACTAATATCAGGAAGTACTTCTTTACATAGAGAATCATCAACACCTGGAATGAACTCCTGGATAGAGTAGTGTAGTTGAAAAACCTGGAATCATTTTAGAGCCAATAGATTTCTGGAATGGGGGTGAGTGGGAAGGGTCTCTCTGGATAGATGCACTCAGATGGGCCGAATGGCCAACCTCATCCATAATTATCTTGTCATCTCAAATGACCATGGGCTGTGAGCAGCTGCTCATCTCTTGAACCCCATGCCCCAATCGCTGCTTTATGTAGCACCACATAGCAGTCATTTCCGTCTCTTTGACCACCTTCTGTTGACTCACCGTTTTCCCTTCATCAGCTCTGCTATGAAAACTGGACCTCCTTGCCCAGTTCTGTTGCTAATTCAGATACAATTATAAATTTCAAATCTGCCTTTCGCAATCTGTATCACAGCTTGTCGAGTTCACACCCTGTCTCCAATCTACCCTTTCTAAATCTGTTGATCGGTAATGATGCTGCTGAGTTGTTGTGAAAACACTTAATGCTGTACTTGCACTGACAACATGGATTTAGTCGTGCATGTTAACTTTGTTTGTACGTCTTTATCACAAACTCCCCTTCCCCCATTTCATCCTGTCCTCTCCTGAAGGCACTGAGGTACCAGCAGCTCTTTGGGATCTCCCCAATGTGGCTGTTCTTCATGTATCATCCTATTCAGTGAGTATTGGCTGGCTGCTCAACTGTGTGAGCCGACATCCGCATGCACTCACTTTCTAGATAGCGATCACGTGCGGGAACTCTTTCCGATTCATTTTCCCCTCCCGAGCCCCAGGGGCATCAAGACCATTCAGAGCACCCCCCACGACTCCTCTGACTGAGATCGGCTGACTCACTGGAGACCGGGGGTCGAATCTGGGACATTCCTTGTCTGTGTGGCTCAGTTCCACGTCGGCAGGGCA
Organism: Squalus acanthias; assembly: GCA_030390025.1. Classification (NCBI taxonomy): domain Eukaryota; kingdom Metazoa; phylum Chordata; class Chondrichthyes; order Squaliformes; family Squalidae; genus Squalus; species Squalus acanthias. The sequence continues at coordinate 38,766,888 of CM059447.1, read as the reverse complement.
CTTGTCAACTGAGTACTGAGTTTGTACATTTATCATGGCACTTATTACCAGTTATTGCCTTGCAATTCGTGTGTCTCTTTCTACCACTTAGGTGGCTTTTTCTGTAGGAAGTTCTTTAATGTTTGATCACGGCTGAATTAATCCTGGTACAATATAGTTTTCCCCTGTTACCTTGTATTTTACATAAAGCGAGTATGGTTACAGAGTGGAGCGGGGAATCGTCATAAGAACATAAGAAATAGGAGCAGGAGCAGGCCATTCGGCCCCTCGAGCCTGCTCCACCATTTAATGAAACCATGGCTGATATCATCAGGTCTCCTCCACTGTCAGATGTAAGCAGTCAACACCAGAATCGGGCTGGGTCTAATGTGCTTAAACGAGTGGGTCTTGTCAGAACGAGCATCTGACAGGTTAGGCTTACAGTTGAGTTTGCTTGGAGATGATGTACTCCATACATATATCAGACAGTGAGCTATCCAATATTGGTTTGAGCCCCATTTACGTTACTACATTCTAGCTGCATTGAAATGCTCGGGTGCCATGCAAAATCCCGAGATATCTCCATTAACACTATAGCACAGCAGAGGGGCTCATCACAACACACTTTTTTTGCACATTCACAGTTATTGAAACAGTTATTGAAACCCTAACATGGCGGGACTTAGGCATCGATTCACCTTACTCTGAAGACACTTCACTCACGCTTCTGATTGATGGGTGAGGTTGACAGCATCACTGTGAGGAGCTGTTGATTCGACCCCTATAAAGCATAGGCTTCAATAGGTCCAGTTGCTAATCTCTTTCACAGCAACCAATAGCTGTTGCACGGGGAAAAAAACAGCATCAATAGTATTACATCAAGAAGCAATTGTCAATGAGTACATCCTTAAATGAAGTACAGATCGTCTGTTCCATCAAGCGGTATTTAACACAGTTGGCCACTCCATCCGCTTGCATCACCTCCTCCGTGGTCCATCTCCGTGGCACCTCCCATGTTTTGTTCCACTACCACCTGTCCAAATGCAGCCAACACATTGGCGATGATTTCTCCTTCTGCTCCCATCTGGTTACCTCAGGAGTCCCGCAAGACTCCATCCTTGGCTGACTCCTGTTGCTTATCTGCTTGGTGGCATTCTCACATCTAGACGGTTGCGGATTTGAGCCCCACTCCAGATCATAATCTTGGCTGGCACTTCGGTGCAGTACTGAGGGAGTCCTGCATTGTCAGAGGTGCCGTCTTTCAGATTAGACGTTAAAATCAGGCCCCATCTACCTGTTGGATCTAAAGGTATCCATGGCACTTCTTTAAAAAAAAAACAGGGAGCTCTGCTGATGTCCCTGACGGCAGCTGTCCCTCAATCGACACTACCTAAAACAGTTTAACTGCTTAGTCTTCTCATTTGTTCTTTGTGGGACCTTGCTGTGCACAAATGGGCTGCCAAATTTGCCTATATAACAGCAGTGACTACACCTTTTTAAAAAAAAAAGTAACTCATTCAATGTGAAAGACTTTGAGGTGTCCAAAGATGCTATTTGAATGCAAGTTATTTTTTTCTTTCTTTTACACTGCCCCCTCCCCGTGACATCAGCTTCCATATGCATATTGATGGTGCCCAACCATACCTTTCCGCCATTACCTTTGACTCCAGGACCACCACTTTGCCATGAAAGTATTTGTCTAACATCAAGTTATGAATGGGTCAGTACTTTCTCCAATTTGGCATAAGAAAGCTTAAAGCTATCCTGTCCCAGTGCAAACATTCTGCGCTGTGACCCTGATTTAATCTGTCTCCAGCTGCTCACTCAGGTTGAAGTCGTCAGAGTGAACCTTTGGTGTCCTGTTTGATCCTGAGCCAGGCTTCAGACCCCATATCCTATTCATCACAAAGACCACCTCTTTCCAGCTCTACCTTTACCCCACTACCATCATTCATGCTTTTGTCTTCTCCTGGGTTGACTACTTCAACATCTCCACACCAGCCTGCCAAAGTCCACCCTACGCAAACTCCAACTTGTCCAAAATTCCACTGCCAGCATGCTATCCTGTCCGAAGTCCTACTTCCCTATTGCCCCATTCCCGTTGACCTCCACTGGCGGCCCATCCCCCCCAATGCATTGCATTCAAAATCATGGTCAAGGGGGGCGATTTTCTGACGTCGGAGGAGGCGGGTTTGGAAGCAGGAAAGGCGGGAAAATCAGATTCAAAGAGGTCGGGTTCGGAACCCGCCTCCGTGGGATTTTGCCGGTGCCGGTTTTAGAGGTCGGGAAACGCTCCCGCCTCCAGCTGGCCATTGCGCTATTTAACATCTTTTAAATGCTTGTTAACGGCCTCTCTAAGCCTATTTTGAGAGGCCCTCATGATTTTTCCAGCATTTCGGCATGCTCCATGCAACTCCTGAACCACGCCAGGTAAACCTGGCGGGTTGACTCATGGGTGGCCTCCTCATTGCTGCAGGTCTAACAAGACATCGTTTATTGCAGCAAGGATTACTTGCAGGTGCCAGACCTTGGCTTTAAAAGGTCTCTGAGCACTTTTAGGAGGCCTTCTGAAGTTGAAGGTGCTGCAGCTTGACTCCATCAATTGTGGGACCTCTTTGGAAGACCCTCTCCCCGCTTGCAATGAGCGCTTCCCCAAAGGAGGCATCTACAAGTAGCATGGGAACCATTCGTTTTCTTTCTGCATGGACCTCAGATGAGGAGGAGGAGGAGGTCAGAGCGCCGGTGTATCGACCAGCGGCAGTGGCAGCACGCGAGCACATGGCTGCCCGGGATGCAAGGGATGAACTTATCATGGCCAGATTTGCATAGGTTGCCCAAGTTGGCACATGTCCTTGGCTCCATCCTAGGACATCATTGACATGACTCTCCAGCCTCCTTTCACTCAGGCCACCAACCAGACAACGCAAGTGTGGCAGTGCCCGCAATGTGGAGCTGCCTAAGGCAAAAGAACAGATGGCATAACGCCAACATTTTGGCTTCAAATCATTTTAATGCTTTCCAACAGGGATGGCATTTCATCAATACACAGAAACAGTCTCCCAAACTACACACAGATCTGGAGGTTATATCCCTTGCCAGCTGTACCCACACGGCCTTGGTTTCTTTGGCAGGCCTCTTCCTCCGAGATGAGTGGAAGAGCACCTCTATGCTAGCTGCCACCCCATCAAACAACATTTGCAGCGCCTCATCTGAGAGCCTCGGGTAGGCCCTTGCCTTGGAATTGGACATAGTGGTTTCTCAAAAGATGTTGGAGGTGGTGCAGGAGGCGCAGAAATGCTGTGGAATGAGCCAAGGGAGCAAGAAGCCATAAAATCAGACTGGAAAAGTGCTGTCGAGAGGCGAGTTTCAGTCCCAAAACACTAACTGAGCAAGGGCATCCCACACCTCTGAAATCAAGTGGACAATCATGGGAAAATCGCAAAATTTTGAAACCTATCAGTGGAGGCGAGTTTCAAACCCACCCAAACTGAAACTCGCCTCCAGTGGGAAAATCGCCCCCCATGTTTACAAACCCTTCTATGACTTTTACTCACAGTGGGGTGGGGTGTAACTCAGCTTGGGCAGCAGGGCAAAATGGTGCATCAGTGGAAAAGGAATTCGAGCAGAGTGTAAAACAGGCGGCTGATGCACTACCGCCCAGGGCGAATTTCACCCCATGTATCTCTGCACTATCCTCCAGTTCTACGTGCCAGCCCATATCTGGTCCCCATTCCACATTTGCTGGCAGAGCCTTCAGACATCTTGGTCCTACGTTCTGCAGTCCTCTCCTTGAACCCTTACACCTCACTCTCTCCACCTTAAAAAGTCTCCTTAAAAACTATCGCTTTGACTGCACCATTGGTCATTTTCACTGATCTACGACTGCTCAGTGTCCATTTTTGCCTTGGGGGTGTTCTAATATTTTAAAGGTGCTTTATAAACGCAAGTTGTTGATGTTTTCTGGTCTGTTAGTACTTTACACAGTTTTATATTCTGCTAAAAAGTTCTATCGTCTCTGAAAGTCCCCAATCCAAAACTGGTTAATGACAGTTAATCTCACCTGTTGTAGAGTGGGGAAGAATATTACTTTTCTAGCGTTCGGCCATATGGAGTTGACACCTTGTAATTGACTTCCTCTTGATCGTCACAGAAACCACAGCTTGTAATTAAGTGCCTCAGTTTCTAGTGTTGTGCTAATTCTGGAAGCAGCTTGTCAGCACCCTTCCACATGCTTCCAAAGCCCTAAAATCAACGAGGGATCATCCTCAAGTAGCTTACCTCAGCATTGTATGAATGAGAATATCATTGTCACCTCTAGCCTCCAATCTTTCTCTTCTGTTGCAACCTTTCTTGTCTCTTTTTTAATACTGCCATCATCATTTTGGGTTCTATAAATAGGTGCACAGAGTACACGAAGTAATGATAAATATGTTCAAATCATTGGTTAGGCCGTATTCCTTTCATTTTCCCAGCTGCCATTTAGGGGCCTTGCGCTTCCCATTCGGTTACTCCGTCGGTTTCTCTGGCCCTGTGGAAAATCTACCCCCTCTCTGTGTTCACAACGTTTGGAATCAATAATCTGCAACGCAGGCCTGACAAGTTTCGGATTAGCAAGTCTACCACAGGGGGTTGACTTGGATCTGAGCTTCCAGGCATGTCACCTTGACCTCAGATCAATATGTTATTTATCATTCTCTTTCACCAAGGTACATTTTGAAAGCCAGTTCTTCATAGAACATGTAAGGTCTTTGGTCCTAAACAGGTGTGATGATCTCAGGGACAAATATAAGCCGAGATGGTCAAATACTCCGTGAAGCTCATTGGTTTCTGTGGGCTGGGACTATGGCAATGACATCTGTGCAAGGCAACTAGCCAGTGTTGAATAATGAAGGTAATGGCGCTTGATAGATATTCTAAAGTTTCACTCCATTACCTCCTAGGAGTCAGGAAGAAATATTGCAGCACATGGCCCCCTGGGAGATTTAGTAAACTGGAAAGAGGCCTTAGCAGAGCAGATGTGGGAGGGCTGAATGCCCTTTTCTTGTTCCATACTCTCAAGCATTTGTGAGCAGGCATAGCTAAGCAGTGTGTTCCTTCACATATACCAGTAAGAGGCTGTGACCTTGTGAAAGGACGTTGTTATGTTGTGGGCCAGGATGAGGTGATCCATTCCTAGATGAAAATCAACCAGCACTGAGGTGTATTGAAGTAGCCCAGAAAACCTTGTTTCTGCCCTGATTGTGCCTTTTCTGTAATTTCATTGGAATAGAATAGCTGCCTGGATAAAGGTAGTACAATGGCCAAGTTTGGCAGGATATCATACCTACAGGGAGCTTAGATATCTGTGACGGGGAGAAATTCAATGTTCACCACGGGAGAATTTAAGTATTGAAGATAAAAATAAGTTGAGTATTTTAACCTAGGTGCTTCGAGGAGACAATGGCAAAAGTGTAGAAAATGAATTGGGCCATAGCCCTTCGTTTGTATAGCTAGCGACTGGGTAAATAGGTCTCTGAGGTCAAGGTGACATGCTGGAAGCTCAGATCCAAGTCAACCCCCTGTGGCAGACTTGCTAATCTGAAACCTGTCAGGCCTGCGCTGCAAATTGTTGATTCACCAACCTGACTCACAAATGGAACCAGAAGGAGCAGCCCTATGACTGGAGACCATGATAGATAGGGTGGCCCTGGCAGGACAAGCAGTAGGTAAGCTGCCGGCTTTTAGCTGGTTAAACTCCAACAGTAATACTGTGCACACTTGAGGGGTCCCTATTCCTTAGCTCTGCCAACCTGCGCTTAAGCTCTGACTTATGTCAGTGGGGTGTGTCCCTATGGGGAGGGGGGGCGTGCCTTCCATACTGGGCAAACAGAAACATTAATGAGTATCCGGTTGATCAAAACAAAACGAGAGAGGGAGAGACTTCTGGAGAGATTCAACGTTGTGTGAAGGAGTTTTGGGTACTGAGCAGCACTTTGCAGGTTCATTTTGAATTGCCATTCCTTGTATCGATTTAGCAGAGACTGTGGGAGCTGCACTCTGAGCTCTTTGCCTGGTACTCTCCATTGTACTTTCCAGCACATTTGATGTGCAAGTCTCTCCAGGCCGAGATTCAAGGCTGCAATGAACAGGATGTGGATGGAAAGCAAGATTAACCATCCCCTTTAAGAACTGGCCCGTGCCATTGTGTGTGTGTTCCATTGCTGACTGACATTACATGAGCTTCGCCAGCGCTCCGAGTTAGCGCCTCACTGCTCGCCCTTTGCGCCTTAAGAGAGGTGTGCAGTGCCTGCTTTAGCGCTCCACTCACCTCCCGGGGCGGTAAAAGTGAAGTTTCCTGTCAGTGCCGATAATTAGCGCCAGGCGCTAATATTTGCGTCCGGACGATATTTGCGCCCCAAATGGGGCGCGACCTAATTTCTACCCCAAATAGTCCTTGGCCTCCTGATGCTAGTCTGAAGGTGAGGGACCTTTCTCTTCATCAATTAATGTCTGAGTGAGAGTTAGTGGGCTTGCTTGTCGAATGTTTCGCCGCATTGCACTTGGGTTCACAGTTGGGGCATTTGATGGTAATTGAGCAGGTAAGATAGTCTCAGGTGTGCTGTATGGTTGAGCACACCTTTTTTCAGTAGACATGGACCACAGGAAGCGTGAATGATTAGCTACTTTATTTTTTCTGACGCGTCTATAATGTAAAGTGATTTATTTAGCCCCAAAATGTTGATTGAAAAGATTTCAAGGATACGGAACGGTAACTGTGGAACTGAGCAGTGTGTGATGGCTCCTGGGAACTTGGCTTCTTGTAAATGCCCATTTATGTTTGGCAGTTAAGTGGCATTGACTAAATAAATCTTTTGGGATGAAAATAAGACTGCCAAGGCCTGCTTATGCTCAGCCCTGAAGACGTTACTGCGACACACTTGCGCAGAGTCTAACAATAGGCAGATTGCACCAGTGACAGACGCACGTCCAAACTAACTGGTGCAAGGCAAGCTTATACAAACTTTCCCTTCCATTTCTCATCGGCCAGGGGAAAAACTCACCAGCAAAACACCACTATCCATCATTGAACAGCTAAAATGTTTCACCTGTTGTTGAATTGGTAGAGGAAGATAAATAAAAACTTGAGCTCAAATTTCAATGATCTGTAATTTGTAGGAACCAGTGAAAGAAAAATTTGTCTATTGGGCCAGTTAACCTGCACGAGGTTAACCTAATCTAATAGCTCCTTTTTTGGCTCGGTGTCAATTTTTGTCTGATGTCGCTCCTGTGGAGCGCCTTGGGACGTTTTACTACAGTAAAGGTGCTATATAAATGCAAGCTGTTCATCAATCAAATCACCAGCTCAGCAACCAGGAATGTTGTTTTGAGGCATAATTAATTTAACAACAGCAAGTGGCCTATCATTACATCAACAGCTTAGCAACAAGGAATGGTCTACTGAGGCCTAATTCTCTTAGCAACAGCAAATGGTCTATGACTACACCAGCGGTTTAGCAACAGGCCTCAGCGTGGTCAGGATTTAATTCAGATCGATCGTTGATATAAGATTCTGGGTATCTGCAGCCTCCATGCAGCTTCCATCATCCGCCAGGTCCATCACTTTGAGCCGAATGCGGCTGCACATTCAGGAAAGCTGACGCACTAGCCTAGATCTTCCGATCTGGTTTGCCCAGTGAAAGGGTGTAAATTGGATGAATCCGATCAGAAAATGTAGGGGGAGATCCAGACTGCAGATCTTAATTTCACAGATAAAACAAAGCCGATTTCAAGAGCCTGACTAAAAATTGCTGTGAGCACTTTCAGTCCAGTTGTTTAACTGTTTCGCTGGCCAAAATAAGAACATAAGAAATAGGAGCAGCAGTAGGCCATTCGGCCCCTCGAGCCTGCTCCGCCATTCAATAAGATCATGGCTGATCTTCTACCTCATCTCCACTTTTCTGCACTATCCCCATATCCCTTGATTCCCTTCATATCCAAAATAAGAACATTATATGACCTTTTTATTCTATTCCTGCTGTTCTGACTTAAGTGAAACATTGGGGATAATTTTAACCTAACTCGCGGGGAACGCTGGTTTTGCACCGTTGACTTCAATGGAGAGTAAAATCAGGCCGGAGTGTAAATTCAGCATTGGCCCAGATCCCGGCAGTTTCCCGATGGGCGGCTTAGGTTAAAATTGCCACCATTGTGGCAGTTCTAGCACGGCCATTATTTTGCTCCTGTCAATAGTGGCTCAAGGGGTTTCCCCAGGCGCATCCCCCCTCTATGTTTGTGCTTCCTGGAGGGAGGAGGACCAGTGGAAAGAGGCCAACACAGGTCAGACGGCACCAGAGAGGTTCTGCACCCACCCACTTGAGCCTGCACATGCACATCTACCGTCAGAGGTACACATATCTCACTGCCAGAGGATTAATCCCCATCACAAGAGAGGCCATGACAGCAGATCTGCTGGCATGAATGCGAGAAGTCAAGGCCAGACTAACCTCAATTCTGGCTGGTTCTTCAAAAGCTCCCCAGTCATAGTATGTCACCTAATAAGTCGTGCTGAATGAAAGAAGGCATGCCAAAGTGATCAGCCAGCTGAGCCTGATTATCCACACCTGCCATGAGGCCAACAACCAGGTCTGCAAGCCCTGCCACACCTACCTAACAACAACAGTGACCCTACACTTCTTCAAAATACTGCCGTGGGATCTTTTCCATCCACCTAAGAGGGTAAACAGGGCCTCAAGTTAACGTCTCATCCAAAAGACAGCACCTCCGACAGTGCAGCTCTCCCTCAGTACTGCACTGGAGTGTCAGCCTAGACTGCAGCGAAGCTCAAGTTTTACAGCCTAGAGTAAAGAAACTCAAATTAGGACTTCATTGAGCTATCTAATATATAGTATTGATGAGGCCAATCCACAATATTATTTCAAATTCAGTCAAACCTATAGGAACAGAGGACATACATTTAAGAATTTTTTTTTAATATAAAAGTGTTAGAAAAAACTTTGCTCCTCAAATATTTGGAACAGTCTGCCATGCATAAAGTAGAGACAATTGAGGGCATTCAAAATGCAGTTGGATGTTTGGCTTGAACGGTTAGGGTAGCACAGGGACGATGTTTAATGGACGGATGACCAAACTTCATCGTGCATGTTATGTTCCCAAGGAGAGCAACAAATCACAGATAAATCCTGTAGGAAGATAAAGCTCTGTGAACTTACCCAGACTCCTAAAAGTAATTGAGGAGGACCCAACAATATTAATTCAATCTTACAATTCAGGCTATTCAACCCTGAGTAGCTGCACTCCATAACTGACTCATCTATAACCTCAGAACTTAACCAGCCATACCTGTCCTTGTAGCCTTCAATCCTCTTCTTGCCATATTGTCAACTAAGGGTCATCCTCTAAGAGGCTTGTTGTAGTATGTTTCTGCAATGAACAATGTGTAGGACCCACCTGAGGGAATTATTAGACTGTAAGTAATTATTGGTGGTGTGATTTTTCATTTCACAGTACCCACAGAAATAGCCTAAGCCACGTGAACCTTTATTTTTGATTTAAGATCTTCATTAGGACTGTTTGGCTAACAGTCTTGTGCAAAACAGATTTAATGAGGAGCGCAGCATTTAACAAAGAACTCATGAGGTACAGTAATTGTGTTATACACTGAGAGACATGTTTTCAACTGCCGGGTAATTTGGCAGGGAGCTGTGGAGGCTATCAAGTGTTTTTTGGGTTTAATGAATCCAATTTTAATAACATCGACAAAAGATTTCAAAACTAATCTTCAGCTCCATCTGGAAGACTGAAAATGTTTCAGACTCAGGTTTCCCAAACACTCCGTTCTTATACAACATCAGAAGACGTTTTTTAACTTTGGACCTAGCTCCTAACTATGTCAGTATTGATAAAGCTGTCCCTATGATGTACAAATGTCAATGTTCTTTATATCTATTCTTTCCAACTTGTCCTGCTTACACGTTTGATGTCTTCTTTTGAACGTTTACAGCTGTGCTTCAGAAAACTCCTTGTAGGTGGAGAAATGTGGTACTTTAAGGGATGGAGACACAGAAGACAATGGGGGTGAAATTGGTCTACATCAGCAGCGCTAAACGGGCTCACAGCGAGTTGGCAGCCTGTTTTACATTGCGCCCAATTTTCTTTTGAAGTCAATGGAAAAGAAGCTCGGGCACGGTGTAAAGCGGGCTGCCGATTCACTGTGAGCCATGGCTCTCGACCAATTTCACCCCCAACGCTTACTGAATCCTGCATATACATTTTATTGAATGATCTTTGGGGGGTGGGAGGAAAGAGCTGATGGATCAGTGGGTATATCCATTACCCAGTGTGATATTCCAGCCAGGGAGGTTCCAGGCTCACTCACTGACCAGGGCTGAGATAGCAAATTTCAGCTGAGGCCGAGGTTGGAATATTCAGTTCGCTCCCCAGACTGGGAAGAGGGAAAAACCAACTAGCGCTCCCACTGCTGATTATCATGCCTGATCTCCGCTGCAATGAGTGTGTGGCCATGGCAGGATCAATCATGAAATGGAGTGGAATGCACAGACTGCTTTAACTCGAAAGCCATGCAACCAGGTTGCCTCCCTCCTCCCTTCTACATTAAAGGACATGGGAAAGTCTCCAGAAAGGGAATAAAATCAACTGTGACAAAAAGGGAACACCGTGTTCACCACACGTTGAGAACACATCTTCAACATAATACTTGCAAAAAATATCAACTCGTTCTCCTGTTCTTTGATTTCCAATTCAAACATCCATCTGCCTTTTGTGGTCGGTGCAGATGATATCGGAGGGAAATGATATAAGTAAATAAGCCCATTAACTGGGAAGATCAGATGGTGCAGTGGGTTAGCACATTGCCCTTTCACCAGCGAGACTTCAGTTTGAACCCAGCCACACGGACTGCAGCGGTTCAAGAAGGCGACTCACCACCGCCTTCTCAAGGGCAATTAGGGATGGGCAATAAATGCTGGCCTTGCCAGCGACGCCCACGTCCCATAAAGGAATGTTAAAAAAACTGATGGGTGAAAGTGCTCGCTCTCTGCTGGTTGCAAAGGTCTTACATGAAATGATTCCTCTGGTCAGCGTCAGTCCAGTTCCTAGTGGGCATGGGCATCATAGGGTGCTAATTGAGAGTGGTCTTCAGAATCGCCACTGGATGGCTCATGTAGGGAAGTGGAAAATTCACACTGGTGCAGTAGGGGGAGCTCTTGTGAATTTGGGGTTGAGGCATGTTGTTGAGGTAGAGTAGGGAGAGCTTTACTCTGCATCTAACCATGCCACTCCTCATTGGATGATAACGATTAAACAAGTGTTGTACTCCACAGTACTGACATCCTTTGCATTGATAAGCGCAAAAGTTACACCCCAGAAATGAGAGAAGTACAGCCCCGACAGCTGGACTAGACACAAACATGTATCTCTTTTCATTCTGACGCATTTTTCATTTTCTTCCTCAGCCAGAAGAGCTGACGAACGCCCTGGAGATCAGCAATATCGTCTTCACCAGCCTGTTTGCATTGGAAATGCTCTTGAAGATCCTGGTGTACGGGCCGTTTGGCTACATCAAGAACCCTTACAACATTTTTGATGGCATCATTGTAGTCATTAGGTAAATTGTCATAAGTAAACGCAAAACCATTTCTTGCAACCACAAAAATATTTGCTCTAGAGATAAAGTAAGTACCAAATAGTAAAATATCACATACAGGACCCTTTAAAAACACAAGCATTCAGGAAATAAAAATCGGGAGTGAGGTAAAACGGGCTCCCGACTAGCTATCGCTCATTTTACACTATCGCGCAAAGTCAGAATCTACCCCCTTGTCTCTTCCTCCTTTTATGTGTCCCTCATTCCCTCTCCTTTCCTGTCTTGCAGTCACCAGTTCCACCCTTTGTCACATGAAGTCCAACTAACACCACCCCTCCACTGAGTGAGAGTGAAAGTTGGCCATTGTGAGGTTTGCACCCAAAGCATCACATCAGCTTCTCTTTCAATGTGTTTTGCCCTCCATTGAATCTCCAACCAGTAACTCATAATTGACAGACTAGTGCGATGCTGGTTGGCCACCTCAATATACCCCTAAATCGCGAAAGACACAGAAATCCTATGTGCTGTACATGACAGTAGTGTGAGGGCACTGAATCCTATGTAAATATATGTAGGACTCCATTTCATGAATTGTTACGATTTGTGACTTTAGAAGTGTTTTGTGGTTGTTGTTTCTACTTGCTGTTCAATTTAAATTTACTGAATTACTTCTATATCCTGAGAAGCAAGGGACCATACTGGAAATCAATCAAGAGATGAGGGAGGGTTAACTTACTGTTTTGGTAAAGGGAAACCTGACCGAACCAGTGATGTCACGTGCCAAGTGTTGTAACGCTAGTTTCGTGAAGTAATGGCGTTTTGTCAAATACAATAGTTGCCTCGCGCTGCAATGATGTCAGTGTGATGTAACTCGATCACGTTTTGAAAAACAGAGCCAACAGCATGTCAGGTTGTCATTCTGCCCTTTCTGCCAGTCCCTGGCACTGCATTTGAGAGCGTGACTTTCTGAAGCAGGTCCCCAATTTCACCTCCTGCTCTCGTTTAAATCTACGCCTTTTTGCGAGGTTCAAGAGTCGAATGATGTTTGTTTACAAGTTCTCAAACTAACGTTGTGCTTTTCATGTCATTTGATCTGCCCTTCGCTGCTCTCCAGTGTGTGGGAGATTGTGGGCCAGCAGGGCGGGGGCCTCTCGGTGCTGCGTACCTTTCGACTGATGCGAGTACTGAAGTTGGTACGGTTCATGCCAGCCCTGCAGCGCCAGCTGGTGGTCCTGATGAAGACAATGGACAACGTCGCCACCTTCTGTATGCTGCTGATGCTTTTCATCTTCATCTTCAGGTGAGCGGGCAGCCGTCCCCTGTTCCTCAAACTATAACTCAAGAGCGCACGGGCCGTAAAGCATCGCCCGGCGGAGCGGAGCAGACAGGAAAATGAGGCAGAGAGGGGGAATTACCGCCACTAACAAAGCATGCCTGATTTTCCTTCCGTTTGAATCAATGGACAGAAAATCTGGCGGGTTCTGTTCCCAGGTGTGCAGTCCTCCCGCCTCATGTTCTTCCCTGAGCTCCACCCAGATGATGCTTCATGCCAAGTACCATCTACCCATATCCTTTGGATATTTTGGGGGGGTCAAGTCTTCAGTGCAATCAGGAGGCAAATAAATGTGAATCTGACCAGTATTTGACAAATGGGCCACTGGACATTTCAAGGTTTTTTGTTATCAGGTGTTTTTGTTCAGTAGGAAACTCATGACTAGAAACAAATAAGTTAGACTTCCACCCCCATGATTCATTTCCTTTTCATAAGTGCACTCTTTAAATCTTCATATCTACTGGAGTGGAAAAGATTGGAGTAGATTCACAGTCAATGATTAAGATGCAAATAGATCGGGATACACTTTGCTTGTATTGAGTAAACAAGGTGATAAGCAGGCCCCATAGAGCAGTACACAGTCAAGGTTGAAATGTGTACACAGGAACAAGAGTAGGACATTCAGTCCCTCGAGCCTGTTCCGCCTTTCAATGAGATCATGGCTGATCTGTCTCTTAACTCCATTTACCTGCCTTGGTTCCATATCCCTTAATAAAAATCTAGCAATCTCAGTTTAAAAATTTTTTGTAAAAAAGAAGATAAAGTAAATCAGGAAGTAAATGGTTAGGTGACGTGAAATTTTGGTTTTCAAAGCTTGGTGATCGTTATGGGGGAAAAAAACAGCTAATGATGTAAGGACAGAAAGACAATTGTTAGAGGGTAAAGTGGACATTTCTTAGGGATAGGGTGAACACGAGTAAATTTCCAAGGAGAAGGAAAGGTGGATTGGGAGTAAAAGTAGGACGGATAAATTTGGAGACATCTATCTTCAGGGTGATGGAAAGAAAAAAAGACTTGTATTTATAGAGCATCTTTCACAACATCAGGGCGTCCCAAAGCGCTTTACAGCCAATGAAGTAATTTTGAAGCGTAGTCACTGTTGTAATGTAGGAAACGCAGCAGCCAATTTTCACATAAGGTCTCATGAGCAGCAATGTAATAATGACCAGATAATCTGTTTTAGTGACTTTGTTTGAGGGATAAATATTGGCCAGAACACCAGGGAGAACTCTCCTGCTCTTCGTCAAAATTAGTGCCATGGGATCTTTTACGTCCACCTGAAAGAGAAAATGGGGCCTCAGCTTAACGTCTCATCTGAAGGACGCCACCTCCGACAGTGCAGCACTCCCTCAGTACTGCACTGGAGTGTCAACCTAGATTTTTATGCTCAGGTCTCGGGAGTGGGACTTGAAACCACAACCTTCTGGCACAGAGGCAAGAATGCTAACACTGAGCTAAAAATGTCCTATTTGGCACCCTAGGGATCAATGGTGGCACTCACCTCAGGTGTACCCAGGGCAGACTAGTGATGTAGCCAGATGTCCACCATCGCTATGTCACCTTCCTTAGTCTCACATGTCCCACATGAGGTGCCTTACGTGGTATGAACTGACACAATCTATTCCAGGAATGCCTCCTGTGACTGAGCTGATCGATCTGATAGTAGACAGGGAGAAATGCCTGACTCCACTGAATCTCTGCCAGGCGAAGGAAGGGAGATTTTGGGAAGACACTGGAATGAGAGGATAAAGCTTTTTAAAGTTTCAGCCTTTTGACATTGCCACCAGTGGCAAAAAAAAAATTTTTATTCGCTTATGGGATCTGGGCGTCGCTGGCAAGGCCAGCATTTATTGCCCATCCCTAGTTGCCCTTGAGAAGGTGGTGGTGAGCCGCCTTCTTGAACCGCTGCAGTCCGTGTGGTGAAGGTGCTCCCACAGTGCTGTTAGGGAGGGAGTTCCAGGATTTTGACCCAACGACGATGAAGGATCGGCGATATACTTCTAAGTCAGGATGGTGTGTGACTTGGAGGGAACTTGGAGGTGGTGGTGCTCCCATGCGTCTGCTGCCCTTGTCATTCTAGGTGGAAGAAGTACCTTAAATTATATAATTATGTACTGGAAAGATATGCTGTCCTTTACTTCCAGTGGTTATGTTATATATTCTTTGTTCCCTTACAGTATTCTGGGAATGCATCTTTTTGGCTGCAAGTTTGCATCAGAAAAAGAAGGAGACACTCTTCCCGACAGAAAGAATTTCGACTCACTTCTCTGGGCTATTGTAACTGTCTTCCAGGTATGTAAAGTTATGCTCAACCTTTATAAATCACTGGCTAGGCCTCAGATGGAGCATTGTGTCCAATTCTGGCCACCACACTTTAGGAAGGATGTTAAGGCCTTGAAGAGTCATAGAGTTATACAGCACAGAAAGAGGCCCATCGTGTCCGCGCTGGCCATCAAGCCCTGTCTATTCTAATCCCATTTTCCAGCACTTGGTCCGTAGCCTTGTATGCTATGGCGTTTCAAGTGCTCATCTAAATGCTTCTTGAATGTTGAGGGTTCCTGCCTCTACCACCCTTTCAGGCAGTGAGTTCCAGATTCCAACCACCCTCTGGGTGAAAAAGTTTTTTCTCAAATCCCCATTAAACCTCCTGCCCCTTACCTTGAAACTATACCCCCTGGTTATTGACCCCTCTACTAAGGGGAAAAGTTCCTTTCTATCTGCCCTATCTATGCCCCTCGTAATTTTGTACACCTCAATCAGGTCCCCCCTCAGCCTTCTCTGCTCTAAGGAAAACAACCCCAGCCTGTCCAGTCTCTCTTCATAGCTGAAGCGCTCCAGCCCAGGTAACATCCTGGTGAATCTCCTCTGCACCCTCTCCAATGCAATCACATCCTTCCTATAGTGTGGCGACCAGAACTGCACACAGTATTCCAGCTGTGGCCTAACTACCGTTTTGTACAGCTCCATCATAACCTCCCTGCTCTTATATTCTATGCCTCAGCTAATGAAGGCAAGTATCCCATATGCCTTTTTAACCACCTTATCTACCTGTCCTGCTGCCTTCAGGGATCTATGTACATGCACACCAAGGTCCCTCTGATCCTCTGTCCTTCCTAGGGTCCTACCATTCGTTGTGTATTCCCTTGCCTTGTTAGTCCTCCCAAAATGCATCACCTCACACTTTTCAGGGTTAAATTCCATTTGCCACTGTTCTGCCCATCTGACCAACCTGTCTATATCGTCCTGTAGCCTGAGACTTCCCTCCTCGCTATTTACCACTCCACCAATTTTCGTTGTCATCTGCGAACTTACTGATCATACCTCCTACATTCATATCTAAATCATTAATGTACACTACAAACAGCAAAGGACCCAGCACCGATCCCTGCGGTACACCACTGAACACAGGCTTCCAGTCACAAAAACAACCTTCGACCATCACCCTCTGCCTCCTGCCACGAAGCCAATTTTGGATCCAATGTGCCAAATTGCCCTGGATCCCATGGGCTCTTACTTTCTTGACCAGTCTCCCATGTAGGACTTTGTCAAAAGCCTTACTGAAGTCCATGTAGAGTACATCAACTGCACTACCCTCATCCACACACCTAGTCACCCCCTTGAAAAATTCAATCATATTGGTCAGCCATGATCTCCCCCTGACAAAGCCATGCTGACTATCCTTGATTAATCCTTGCCTCTCCAAGTGGAGACTAATTCTGTCCCTCAGAATTTTTTCCAATAATTTCCCTACCACTGATGTTAGGCTCACTGGCCTGTAATTCCCTGGTTTATCCCTACTACCCTTCTTGAATAATGGTACTACGTTAGCTGTCCTCCAGTCCTCTGGCACCTCCCCTGTGGCCAGAGAGGATCTGAAAATTTGGGTCAGAGCCCCTGCAATCTCCTCCTTTTCCTCACACAGCAGCCTGGGATACATCTTGTCTGGGCCTGGGGATTTATCCACTTATAAGCCCGCTAAAACCGCTAGTACCTCCTCCCTCTCAATACTAATTTGTTCAAGTATATCACAATCCCCCTGCCTGATTTCTGTGCCTACATTGTCCTTCTCCATCGTGAACACAGATGCAAAATATTCATTTAATACCTCACCCACATCTTCCGGCTCTACACACAGATTGCCACTTTGGTCCCTAATGGGCCCTACTCTTTCCCTGGTTATCCTCTTGCCCTTAATATACTTATAAAACACCTTGGGATTTTGCCCGCCAGTGTTTTTTCATGCCCCCTCTTCGCTCTCCTAATTTCTTTTTTAAGTACCCCCCTGAACTTTCTATTCTCCTCTAGGGCTTCCACTGTTTTTAGTCCGAAAGCCTCCCTTTTTTCCTAATCCATTCTTGTATATCACTTGACAAGAGGGTGCGGAGATTTACTAGAATGGTACCAGGGGTGATGGACTTCAGTTATGTTGATAGACTAGAGAAACTGGGATTGTTCTCCTTAGAGCAGAGAAGGTTAAGGGGAGATTGAATAGAGATGTTCAAAATTTTGAAGGATTTTGCCTAATAAGGAGAAACTGTTTACATTGGCAGGAGGGTCGGTAACCAGAGGACACCGATTTAAGATAATCAGCAAAAGAACCAGAGGGGAGATGAGGATAATTTTTTTTACTCAGCAAGTAGTTATGATTTGGAATGCACTGCCTGAAGCAGATCCAATAGTAACTTTCAAAAGGGAAGTGGATAAATACTTGAAAAGGAAATATTTGCAGGGCCATGGAGAAAGAACAGGGGAGTGGGACTAATTGGATAGGGCTTTCAAAGAGCCGGCACAGGCACGATGGGCCGAATGGCCTCCTTCTGTGCTGCATGATTCTAAGAAAGTCACTAGGGTGCTATTACATAGGATATACGGCACAGAAACAGGCCATTCAGCCCAACCAGTCCATACTGGTGTTTATGCTCCACTCAAGCCTATTGAAAGTAAGCAAAATGTTTCCTAATCTTCCCACCAAGTGCTTCCGCAGCAACTATTATTTTTCCTAATTAATTTTATATTCTGACGATTTAAAAAAAACCATTAATTTCTTTCTCTCTCAATGTTCTTCCCAGGCAGTGCACTGTACCCGATCAAACCGCCACCTGTTATAAGAGGTGCGAAAGAGTAGCTGTTACTTCTGGTTGGGTCAGAGTGCCCATATAGGTCTAGTTTTCCTTCCCTTTCTGTGCTGAAGTCCTTAGGCACTTCTGAGCACCTCCTCTTGTTAGCACAGCTGATGTTGATAAGTTAGCATGTGGAGAATCACAGCATGCTTCTAACCACTTTCCAGAAAGAATTGGCCTGAATTTAGAGGAGTGAGATGGAAGGCGCATCACTAATTGATTGATGAGGCTTTCCAAATACAACTGTTAATTATGTGCATAATACCATGAGTTGGACAAGCCTGGTTTCCTCTTGGAATGCAGTCATAATAGTCACACTACGACACTGGCACAAATACAAGAATTCTTCAAGTTTTCAATTCTTGGAGTTATGCACAAAATCACATCTGTGCTCGATTTTAAAATTCCCATCCTTGTGTTCAAATCACTCCATGACCTCACCCCTCCCTATCTCTGTCGCATCCTCCGGCCCTGCAACCCCCGAGATCTCTGCACTCCTCCGATTCTGGCCTCTTGCGTATCCCCGATTTTCAACACTCCACCATTGGCGGCCATGCCTTCAGCTGCCTGGGCCCTAAGCTCTGGAATTCCCTCCCTAAACCTCTCCACCTCTCTCTCTTCCTTTAAGTCACTCCTCCTTGACCTAGCTTTTGGTCACCTGCCCTAATATCTCTTTCTGTGGCTCAGTGTCAAAGGTTGTCTAATAACGCTCCTGTGAAGCGCCTTGGTATGTTTTTACTACATTAAAGGCGCTTTCTAAATGCAAGATGTTGTTGTTATATTTGTACATCTTGTGAACCTCTTCTCACTTGCCAAAAATTAGCCTGTTTCTTCCATGAACAAATGTTATTATGGCTGTAATGAATATCTCATTAAATATAGTACAGTACCTCAAGATGATTAATGCTGTGGGAATGTGTTTCTCTAATCATTGTACGCTTAAGTGCAAATGTATGCAGAGTTAATACATTGAAAGGCTTAGTATCCAGAGTAATCCCAGGAAATATTTACACTTTTCCATCTGAGGACTGTATTCAATTGATGAGGGGAGGACAACAGGCGGGTACCACAGATTTCAAGTTTGTGTCGGGCAGTAAACAAAGTCTGCACGAACTTCACCAAGCAACTGCACCAATCTCCCATGAGGTGCTGCAAAAATGTATAGCTTTATACTCAGCAGACTGGGCAGCTGCGGAGAGGCCTTCCAGGAGTAGTAGTGATGGCTATGGGGGAGTGCAGCGTATGCAGCTATCCAGAGAACTCTGCTCGATCTAACTATATTTCAACATCATAAGTTGCAGTGCAATAAAAAGTAGCCTACTTTTGTGTCCGCTCAAGAACCTGGCCTAAGACCCATGCGGCAGTCACTTTTGGCAAACTGCTAGGTGTTAGTACAGTTGGATCACCAAGTTGCTTTGCATTTTAGAAACCTTTTGCCACCTTTGGACCAACCTATCACCTATTGACCTATGGATCGTCCTTAATGGGAGCACGTAGTAATGAAGGCTACATCAATACCCGATTATACTACAACAACAACTTGCATTTATATAGCACCTTTAACATAGCAAAACGTCCCAAGGCGCTTCACAGGAGCTATGACTTGTTTTGGTAGAACTGGTGCACAGATGGTGACAGTATTGCTCTGTAGGGCTGCCAACCTCCCACAAGCAAGATCTAGAATCATGTCATTTTAAAATCATTTCTCAAGGAGAGAAAACTCTGTTGGCTACAGATTTCCATCAACCATCTGCCGATGATTCCCTTTTCACCCATTTATAAAACATCACTGGTCCAATTAAACCCCCTACAATGCCCTGGACGCCCCATCGATTAGTGACTATACACCATGAAGATTGACAGGAAGAATATCATGAGACCCTCTTATGCTTTCCTATGTAGTTGATAATGGCCCTCATCCAGCTTTAACAGCTACTTGGATCTAACACTGACTCCCACAGTCACCTGAAAGCATCGACAAAGGGCCATCTGGCATTCCTGATCACCACGTTATCTGCATCCAAGCAGTCTTTTGTTGAAAGGAATACCAAGCCCAATATATGAGTAGAGAACAGTTGGAAGAGTCTCAAGCAAGAAGTTGCTACCCTGCACCTCTCCATGGCATCTCTGCAGCTACTGACTTACTAAATCACACCCTCTCCACCACCTTTTATGTCCTTGTCCCCACTAAAATCATTACACTCTCTCACCCAAGTTGCTCCCCCTGGTATACCCCTCATTTCCACTCCCTTAAGTCCAAGGGACGCAGACTTGAACGTCTTTGGCGGACAACTGGCCCTAATCATCCATCACCAGATTTGGCTCAATCATATAAAGCACTACCGGGTCCTGTTCTCCATCGCTAAAACTGTCCACTATTCTAAGGTCATCCAGAACAGCAAAAATAACATCAGGCTTCTCTCCTCCACCACTAACCGTCTTCTCAAATCACCTGCTTCCCTGCCGCCTCCTCCCTCACCGCCAACAATAAATGTGAGGAAATAACAACAGAAAATGCTGGAAACACTCAGCAGGTCAGGCAGCATCCGTGGAGAGAGAAACAGAGTTAACGTTTCAGGTCTGTGACCCTTCGTCAGAACGGTATTTCAGTATTTTGCTATTGAATAAATGTGAGGAGCTCATCGACATCTTTGTAAAAAAGATCGACAACAGTTAACATCCGTTCAACTGCTTCTGCTTTCAATTCCCTTCCTCCCCCTAGCCCACTGGACCTTACTTCCTCTCCGTTTACCCCCTGCCCTAACCCTAAATTTCTTTAGTTTCTCTCCTGTCTCCCCTCTTGTCCTTTCAAAGCTAATCTTGTCAATGAGACCGGCCTCCTGCTCTCTCGACCCTATTCCTACTAAATTGCTGGCAACCCAACTCTCCTTCCTGGCTCCATGTTGGCGGATATTGTTAACGGTTCTCTCTCCTCTGGTATTGTCCCCCTTTCCTTCAAATCTGCCGTCATCACCCCTCTCAAACAAAAACCTTGACCCCTCCGTCCTTGCAAACTATCAGCTCCATCTCCAACCTCCCTTTTCTCTCCAAAGTTCTTGAACATGTTGTCGCCTCCCAAATCCGTGCCCACCTTTCCCAGAACTCTTTGTTTGAATCTCTCCAATCAGGCTTCCGGCCCTGCCACAGTACCGAAACTGCTCTTACCAAGGTCACAAATGACATCCTAATTGACTGCGACAAAGATAATCTATCCCTTCTCGTCCTTCTGGATCTGTCTGCAGCCTTTGACGCAGTTAACAACAAAATTCTGCTCCAACGCCTCTCCTCCGTCGTCAAGCTGGATGGGACTGCACTCGCCTGGTTTAATTCCTATCTTTCCAACCGTAACCATAGAATCACCTGCAATGGCTTCTCTTCCCGCTCCCGCATCATTACCTCTGGTGTCCCCCAAGGATCTATCCTTAGCCCCCTTCTATTTCTCATCTACATACTACCCCTCAGTGGCATCATCTGGCAACACAATGTGAGTTTTCACATGTACGCTGATACCCAGCTCTACCTCTCCTCCACCTCTCTCAAACCCTCCACTGTCTCTATACTATCAGGCTGCTTGTCTGACATCCAGCATTGGATGAGTAAAAATTTCCTCCAATTAAATATCGGGAAGACTGAAGACATTGGGGGGAATTTTTTTGGGGGGGTCAGCGGGCGCGTTTGGTGGCGGGTTAGCTGGGAAAAATTTTTTTGACAGTGGGCAGGGAACCCGCTGTCAACCCGCCTCCACGCTAGTCTCCCAGATGTCGACTCTGTCATTGCTGAACAGACCCGACACCAAGCGGCAGGGGAGGCAATTTAGATTTTTCAGAGCTTGTTAACAGGCACTTAAAAAATATTTCAAGCTCGCCTTTAGATTTTTAGAGTTCGTCAACGGCTTCCCCGCTGCTCGAGGATCACGTCAGGTAAGGAGGTCGGGTGTTGTGTCAGCATGTGATGATATCTTTACTTGACAGCTGCAAATGGTCCATAAAAGCTCCCATTTCAAAGGTCTTCACTTTCCAAGGTTAGAAGCTGTTGTTTACTGCATTTGGAAGACAGATTGAGCTTTATGCAGCTAGCAAGTGTTTGGAGCAAACTCGCTATCCATTGTCACCTCATTGTAACAACCTCTCTCACCATTGACAGATCGTTTCTGTCATCTCAACCCCACCTGCCATCTATTCCATCAGCATCGGTGCCCTTGAAAATATCTCCTCAGAATCCCACCACGATCAGCCTCAACACCAGCAGCACCAGGCACAGCAGCAGCACCAACAACAACACCAGCCTTCTGCACAATCAGCTGCTACTGCACAGGACACAGGGCATCAGCACCCAATCACATTGCTGCCTGGGAGGCCAGTGATGGCCTCACCATGGCCAGATTTAGTTTACTTGACGCTGTACACCCTGGCTGCCACATGATGCGCCAGGTTGGCACCACCCACACCAACACCATAAAGCATCCCTACTATGCCCAAGCCATTCCTTTCACACTCATCTCCATTGTGGGGGGTACCGTTATGTCTCACCATTCACTGCAACTCACTAAGCCACTTCCAAAGGTGCACATAAATCTGTCCAAGAACGCAAAGTGTTGAAAATAAAGATTTCAATGTTTGACAGCACATTAACAGAAACTTTACATAAAAATTGGCTGTTAGTTATTAGTTGGTATGATTGGACTAGGGTGAGTGTGAGGGGTGCCTAGTGAGATGGGGAAGTGATAATGTAGATAGAGAGGGATGGGTGGAGGTGCAAGGTAAATTGATGTAAGTAAGGATGTGCAGGAGTAGGGTAGGGAAGGCAGAGTGATGGGGATGTGATGAGTGGCACAGCAGGATGAGGTTGAGTGTGGCTTTGCAGTAGCATTTCATGATCTACTGAGATCATTGAAAGGTTTGCGCCACTGCAGCCTGGTCCTCATAACGACATCCCTGCTTGTGTCCTCCTGTGCAATGTGCAACCAGGCTGTGTTGATCTCCTGGGGAGGTCTCTTCCACCCATGGGAAGGGAAGAGAACCTCCCTGCGTGCTGTGACTCCCTCCATAAGCATATGGAGGGAATCATGGGAAAGCCTGGGTGCAGCCGTGCACCTCTGTGCAGTCATTCAGTGTTTGCAGCACCTCAATGCTGTAGAACACTGACAGCACAAATGTCAAAATAAATTTGCACATGGTCCCTTTAAGGAAACCAGCTGATGATGCGTCATCAAGTGACATCATCAGACCCACTTCCTTCAATTGGCCGGCAAACACGCTGGGCGGCTTAACAAGCCCAATCAGCGTAAAATTCATTTCACAGAGCGGGCTGGAGCAGCAGCGGGGTCAGGACCCGCCACCGACCCTGGCCGCACCGGACCCACCATTCCCTTTCCACTGATTCGATCTCTCTCCCCGGCTACTGTCTAAGGCTGACCAAGTCTGTTTGCAACCTCGGTATCATATTTGATCACGAATTGAGCTTCCTACCTCATATCGGTTCTATCACTAAGACTGCCCATTTCCACCTTCGTAATATCGCCCGTCTTCACCCTTACCTCAACTTATCTGCTGCTGAAACCCTCATCCAGGCCCATCACCTCTAGACTTGACTATTCCAATGCACTCCTGGCCGGCCTCCCTAGTTCTATCCTGCATAATCTTGAGATCATCCAAAACTCTGCCACCCGTTTGCTAACTCGCACCAAGTCCCATTCACCCATCACCCCTACGCTCGCTGACCTACATTGGCTCGTGGTTAAGCAACGTCTCGATTTTAAAATTTTCATCCTTGTTTTCAAATCCCTCCATGGCCTCGCCCCTCCCTATCTCTGTAATCTCCTCCAGCCCCATAACCCCCCGAGATATCCTCTAATTCTGCCCTCATGAGCATCCCTGATTATAATCGCTCAACCATTGGTGGCCGTGTCTTCTGTTGCCTAGGCCCTAAACTCTTGAATTCCCTCCCTAAAACTCTCCGCCTCTCTACTTCTCTTTCCTCCTTTAAGACTCTCCTTAAAACCTACCTCTTCGACCAAACTTTCGGTCATCTGCCCTAACTTCTCCTTATATGGCTCGGTGTCAAAAAAAAAATTTGGATAACACTCCTGTGAAGCGCATTGGTACGTTTTATTACGTTAAAGGCAATATATAAATATAAGTTGTTGTTGTTGCATTGGCATCCTGTTTACCCAGTCAAAAGTTAGAAATTTCCTCGGGGCACAGACCAAGCAGGTCATGTTTGCACAAAATGCCGACCAAACACCGAGACACTGGCATCAGCTCACAGCCGTGGCTTAATGCATGCTGCAACACTGGCCTCAAAAACAGAACTGACTTGGAGTGATCAGGGAAGCCTATCTCCAGAGAGTCCCAGTATGGAAAGCTTCTGTGTCATCTGTTTATCAGAGGGTCAGATCAGAGACCAATGCAGAGCTGCATGAAACTCAGACAGATTACAAGGACCAGTGGAAAATAGTCAAATTGGTTAAAAACCTTGGGGTAGATCTTGACTTTGTGCGATATTGGATGCAAACCCTCTACCACCAGTTTTACACTATCATGCAGTCAAGATCTAGCCCATTGAGTCCTTTTCTCTTAAGGATAGAATTAATATTCCATTTGGAACTTGCAGAATTAACATGGTGTTGGTTGAATCATGCTGTTATATTTCACTAGAAATACACAAATCGCACTCCAGAGACTTGAGCACAATATTCTGGGCTGACACTTAGGTGCAGTACTGAGGGACTGCTGCACTGTCGGAGATGCCGTCTTTCAGATGAGACGTTAAACCGAGGCCCCGTCTGCTCTCTCAGGTGGACGTAAAAGATCCCATGGCACTATTTCGAAGAAGAGCAGGGGAGTTCTCCCTGTCCCGG
Source organism: Squalus acanthias (assembly GCA_030390025.1). Classification (NCBI taxonomy): domain Eukaryota; kingdom Metazoa; phylum Chordata; class Chondrichthyes; order Squaliformes; family Squalidae; genus Squalus; species Squalus acanthias. The sequence continues at coordinate 38,741,995 of CM059447.1, read as the reverse complement.
CCAATATTTATCCCTCAATCAACATCACTAAAAAACAGATTATCTGGTCTTTATCACATTGCTGTTTGTGGATCCTTGCTGTGCGCAAATTGGCTGCTGTGTTTCCTACATTACAACAGTGACTACACTTCAAAAAGTATTTCATTGGCTGTAAAGCACTTTGGGACATCCGGTGATTGTGAAAGGTGCTATATAAATGCAAGTCTTTCTTTAGAACTACACAACACCATAACACTATTGATCTCTTACATTTCCAATTAGATTGCTTCCTTAGTAAAGTTAGTGCAATGAAAATGCTACAATACTAGTCAGTTCACTAGGTGTAGAGTCAATGGGGTAGATCTTGACTTGGTGCGATAGTATAAAACAGGTGATAACAAATCGGCAGCCCGTTTTCCATCTCTCCCAAATGGAAATAAAAATTGGGAGAGATGTAAAACGGGCTGCCAATTAGCTATCACCCATCTTACACTATCGCACAAAGTCAAGATCTACCCCAATCAGTCTTGTGCGAGTTAGGAGTCAAGCATTGTAATCTACACATGTCGCCAGAATTAATTTGGTATTGATTGAATCATGCTGTTATATTCCACTAGATATACACAACACCATACATTCCAACCTAGAATGTTAACAAAGGCTGGCCAGCATTTTTTTTAAAAGCTACTACAGCCCCAAAATGCTGACAATTCCAAAACTGCCGTGACTATATGTCTATGATGAGGAAAAGAAGGAATTACACAAAGTGCAGTGGGATACGGTCTTAAGTTTTAGGTGTATTGAACATTTCTTCACTCGTATTGGAGTACATGAAAGCCTGAGCAGATAGAAGTGTTGCCAGCGCATGACTTATTTTCTACGAGGGTCTGGGGGCACAACAGCCCCAGAAAATTTAGATTAGGGTTACGGAGCTAAGGCGGGTAAATGGAGTTAAGGTACAGGCCAGCCATGATCTAATTGAATGGTGGAGCGGCTCGAGGGGCTGAATGGCGGCCTCCTGTTCCGATGTTCCTCGGTTCACAAAGGCCAGCTCTCTGAATCCTGCTGTAGTACATACAGATTGACATTGCATTAATTTATGGATGTGATCCTGGTTGATATGTAGAAAATTTGGATGTCTATATACTGGGAACATGATGAACTGAAGATCTGTTGTGTCGTGCTGTTGGAAGTTTAGGTTTATGCTCTTTCATAGTGGATAATGATTTTTTTTTTGTCTTCCACAGATATTGACTCAAGAGGATTGGAACAAGGTCCTCTACAATGGGATGGCCTCCACCTCTCCATTGGCTGCTTTATACTTCATTGCCCTCATGACATTTGGGAACTACGTTCTCTTTAACTTGTTAGTTGCCATTTTGGTGGAAGGATTTCAGACCGAGGTAAAATAATATGTGATAAGTCTTTGAATGATGCATGACAGTCGGTATTGGATGATGCCATGTAGCTTAATGCTGTGCGTGATTCCTAACGTTCACTGGCATTCCCAGCTACCTGATAAATATGCGGCGCACAAGAAAACAAAGATAATGGGGTCCTGTGTCACCCCGAGCAATGACACAAGAATGAAAGTAAACCATTGAATCTAAAGGTTCCGTCCAGGGACCTGGGAGAGCGAGGCAGTCTTGTCAATCACCACTGAATTTGCTGACATTCAATTTAAAAATAAATAAATAAAAGTCATCAGTAACAAATGCATTAAAATGCTTAATTAACATTCTATTAATTCCCACTGCTCAAAATGGGTATGTAAAGTGGCTGTTACAGTGTATTTATTATTGATTAACTAACACCAGTTCTACTATGACCATAAAAGTATAAGAACTGATGATTTAAAAAAGTTATTTCCACAATACACTGTGATATACCATCATCTTTTGTGATATACAATGATATACAGCCAAATACCATGATACACTGTGATATACACTGATACACTGTGAGATACAGTGATGTGCTGTGATATGCTGTCCCACAGCGCTGTCCTGTTTTGAGCTGTGATTCTCCACATTATCTGTTTGCTGTCAATAAAAAAAATAGGTCTGTCAGTAAAAATAGCCTTGTCTGTCAGCACAGTGGTTAGCAACCCTGCCGCATTCTATCCTGTAATAGGTTAATCTGACATTAAATATGGGGATCTGACAACTTAATCTGATGATCTGAGTTTGTCATTCTGAAGTTTAACATTTGCTGTACTTGTCACTTAAAGGAGAACTATTCGTCAGAATTGCCACATCATTCCAAATGTTATGAAAAGATACCTGTACATCTAGTCGCACCTTTTGATATTCTCCACATGATTTTTTTTGTGCTTTAAAACTGCTGTTTGGCGGGTGCCTGGTGGCAGATTTTTGCACGGGATGTCCCCTTCAATGATATCCTCAAGTTCTGCTGCTGTGACATGTATGTGGACAGAGAGCTGAGTGACAGCTTTCAAGCATTAAGCAAGGGAAGGCTGTGACATCAGTTGGTGCACCGTCTAATGCTCCTTTTATAATATCAAAGATTATGCGACAATTCAGATGAATGCACTCTCCCTTTAAGGACATCTGATGGCAGTTTGGACCATGGGCTGAAATTGGGACGTTTATTTCTTTGCGGGTTAATGTGGTGTCGGCTTCACCTGTTACCTATTAAGTGTCTTGATACAGGAAGATGCAAGTTTCTTATGGAATTACTATAGGGCTTGTTGTAAACTGATTGTGAAGTCCATTTCTAAATTCCTGTGCTTTTTGTCACTGATTGATGGTTAGTCTTCATTACAGTGCCCCAAATCCAGACGCACTGTATTGCGTATTATGACCATTTATTATGGGCCCCGTAACACCTTCACTTGGAAATTTTTAATTGTGCCACAAAAGCAAAGCCATTACGACCGGGAAAGTGCCAATTCTAATCTGCAGTCTGGGCTGAGCTAGTTGATCTTACCCGGGCTAGGGGAAGCCGAGCTTCAGTTGTCAGTACTCTTGGGATAGGGAGGGGCGGGGGGAAATCAGCCAAGGTCCCTGATCCTTGCTCACTATCCAGTGAATCCCAGCTGGCAGGTACACGCGTGGACGCCACATAAGAACCGGAGTGTGTGTTGACGCTACTGTGTCAGTCAATGAGTTGGAGGTGGGGCGGGACTTACGGCACAGCAAACAGAGTCTATTGAACAGAGTCTCTCTGCACTTCAACAACAGGACTCATGTCTGAAACTACAGCAGGGCCTCCTGATAAAAGCAGGGTGATTTCTCCAGCAAAATGTGATGAGTGGAGGATAGCTACATAATATAAATTATGTGCGTAAAATCAATCCCAGTCACTTATAGCAATGCAGTCTCCAGGCGTGACTGATCGGGGGGGGAATAGCCCAATCATCTCCATTCCTGCCGGGACTTCTTGTGTCCCTATATGCAGCCCATCAGAACAGGGTCACTCCCCAGCTGTGAGAGCGAATAGACGGCTGTCTAGGCGCCTGGGGAAGACCACCACCTCCAAGTGCCCTCCAAGTCACACACACCATCCTGACTTGGAAATATATCAGCCGATCCTTCATCGTCGCTGGGTCAAAATCCTGGAACTCCCTCCCTAACAGCACTGTGGGGGAGTACCTTCACCGCACGGACTGCAGCGGTTCAAGAAGGCGGCTCACCATCACCTTCTCAAGGGCAACTAGGGATGGGCAATAAATGCCAGCCTTGCCAGCGACGCCCACAGCCCATAAAAAAAACGAATAATAAAAAAAGCTTGGCTGAGATCTCGGGAGCTGCGGGGCCTTACCCAGAGTCAGCCACCCGAGGAGAGAGAATGATCAAAACAAACCTTTGCTGTCAAATAGAGATTTGCTTTAATCTGTAAGAATGGTTCAGTGATGCTGAGAGATAGATTGGATATAGCTTTGCTTCTGAGATTTACTGCCATTGAAGGGCTGAGCTCGTGCCTCAGTAATCCTGAACACCATAAAACAGGTTACAAATGAGCGCACAGTCCGTTATGATGTGCGACAAATGGTTTTTTAATGTTGATCCCTGTTAAATAGCTGGAGTTTCCTCTGCTTTTAAAATAAAGTGATGGGTGGTGGTGATTCCACATCTTTTTCGGATGTGAGCATGATTTGGTGGCACTTTAATGGAGAGTAACCAGAACAGACTCTTGGGGTATGACTGCAATCTGCTATATTAGAGCACATCAATCTCCAAGTACTTCACATTATCAAGCAACTTTTGACTGAACTATTTGTTTTAGAGAATTATTTTCTTTTTTTTGTCTTCAGGCTCAGGCTGGGTATGCTGGTTTCTGATGGTTGGGAGTGGTGTTAAGGTCAGACTGTGGACATCTTTCAGTGGTTCTGCTCTCTCACCCTAGTACCTTTCTAGAGCAGCAACCTCAGTGCAGGAGGGCTTTAGAGAAGGGTATGATATTGTCCAAAAAGGTAGGACATCAGCTATACCGTTGCCTTTGCCACCCAGTTTTTTCACATTCTCTTACTCCTACCATGGTCGGGGACAATACCAGTTAGATATGATGAATTTTGGAAGGAAAAATGACAAGAGGCTGGATAAACTAAATGGTACAATTTTAAAGAAGGTGCAGGAAAAGAGAGCCCTGGGGCTTCACATACATAAATCTTTGAAGGTGGCAGGACAAGTTGAGAAGGCTCTTATAAAAGCAAAGGAGATCCTTGGCATTATAAATAGTGGGACAGAGTACAAAAGCAAGTAAGTTATGCTAAAACTTTATAAATCACTGGTTAGACCTCAGCTAGAATATTGTGTCCAATTACATACATAGATACATAGATACATAGATACATAGAAGATAGGAGCAGGAGTAGGCCATCCGGCCCTTCGAGCCTGCTCCGCCATTTAATGAGATCATGGCTGATCCTCCAATTCAGTATCCCGTCCCCGCCTTCTCTCCGTAACCCTTAACCCCTTTTGCCTGTAGAAATATATCTAATTCCCTCTTAAATATATTTAATGAGCTGGCGTACACTGCCCTCTGTGGCAATGAGTTCCACAGGTTCACCACCCTCTGAGTGAAGAAATTCCCCCTCATTTCTGTCCTAAATGGTTTAGCCCTTATCCTTAAATTATGTCCTCTAGTTCTGTTCTCACCCGCCAAGGGAAACATTCCTTCTGCATCTAGTCTGTCTAGACCTGTCAGAATTTTATACACTTCTATGAGGTCCCCTCTCAATCTTCTAAACTCCAGTGTGTACATCCCTAAACTACATAGTCTCTCCTCATAGGTCAATCCCGCCATTCCTGGTATCAGCCTGGTGAATCGCCGCTGCACCCCCTCCATGGCAAGAACATCTTTCCTCAGATGAGGCGACCAAAACTGTACACAGTACTCGAGGTGTGGTCTCACCAGTGCCCTGTACAGCTGCAGCAAGGTATCCCTGTTCCTGTATTCCAACCCTTTTGCTATGAAGGCCAGCATACCGTTTGCCTTCTTGATCGCCTGTTGCACCTGCATGCTCGCCTTCAGTGACTGGTGTACAAGAACACCCAGGTCTCTCTGTACTTCCCCCTCTCCCAATTTATTGCCATTTAAATAATAATTTGCCCTCCCGTTCCTGCACCCAAGGTGGATAACTTCGCACTTGTCCACATTATAGTGCATCTGCCATTTATCCGCCCAATCACCCAGTCTGTCCAAATCGCTCTGGAGCTTCCTGGTCTCCTCCTCTGAGCCCACCCCCCCTCCTAGTTTAGTGTCGTCTGCAAATTTGGAAATGCTGCATCCGACTCCCTGATCCAGGTCATTAATGTAAATTGTGAACAGCTGGGGACCCAGGACAGATCCCTGTGGTACCCCACTTGTTACTGCCTGCCATTCAGAAAATGAGCCGTTTATTCCAACTCTCTGTTTTCTATCTGACAGCCAGTTCTCTATCCACGTCAATACTTTCCCCTTTATCCCATGAGCTTCAATTTTCCCTGCTAATCTTTTATGTGGGACCTTATCGAAGGCCTTTTGGAAGTCCAGGTACACCACATCTACTGGCTCTCCCCCATCTATTTTACCAGTTACTCCCTCAAAAAATTCCAATAGATTAGTCAAGCACGATTTACCCTTTGTAAATCCATGTTGACTCTGTCCTATCCTGTCCCCATTTGCTAAGTGCTCTGCTATTTCATCCTTAATGATGGACTCCAGCATTTTGCCCACAACTGATGTAAGGCTTACAGGTCTGTAATTACCTGCTTTTTCCCTACCCCCCTTTTTGAATAGTGGGGTAACGTTAGCTACCCTCCAATCCATGGGCACTGTTCCCGAGTCTAATGAATTCTGAAAAATCATACTTAGTGCATCCGCTATCTCTAGGGCCACCTCCTTCAGCACCCTAGGATGCATGTTATCAGGCCCTGGGGATTTGTCCGCCTTCAATCCCTTTAGCTTCCTTAACACCATATCCTTAGAGATATTGACTTGCGTCAGTTCCTCCTTTGCAAATGTCCCTATTTTTCCCGATATCCCAGGGAGGTTTTTTGTGTCTTCCTTCGTAAAGACTGACCCAAAGTATGCATTTAGTTGGTCTGCCATTTCCTTATTTCCCGTTATATATTCCCCCTGTATCTGCCAACTTTGGTTTTCACCAGTCTTTTCCTCTTGATATACTTATAAAAGCTTTTGGAGTTAGTTTTTATATTTTCCGCCAGCTTGCTTTCGTAAGCTATTTTGCCCCTCTTGATTAAGCCCTTTGTCCTCCTTTGCTCTATCTTAAACTGTTCCCAATCTTCCGCTCTGGCGCTTTTTTTGGCTATTTTATACGCCCTATCTTTGGATTTTATGCTGTCTCTAATTTCCCCTGTTATCCACGGTTGAGTCACCTTTTTAGATTTCCTTTTATGCCAGATTGGTATAAACAATTTTTGCAATTTTGTCATTCTATCTTTAAATGCTTGCCATTGTTTATCTACCTCCAGTCCTCCCAGGAACGTTGTCCAATCAGACCTACTCAGTTCCCGTCTAATGGCATCATAATTCCCCTTGTTTAAATTCAGGACCTTAGTATCTGAGTCAATTTCTTCGCTCTCCATTTCGAGTGAGAAATCGATCATGTTATGATCGCTCTGACCCAAGGGTCCCCGTACAACAAGATTACTAATTAGTCCCTTCTCATTGCACAGTACCCAGTCCAATATAGCCTGTTCCCGAGTTGGTTCCTCGACATATTGATCCAGATAACCATCCCTTAAACACTCAAGGAATTCCTCCTCCTCATTATTTTTACTGATTAGGCTATTCCAATCTATATGTAAGTTAAAGTCACCTATGATGACAGCTGTGCTCTTATTGCACGCTTCTCTAATTTCCCTCGTGATGCCCTCCCCAACCTCTATTTTACTATTTGGAGGCCTATATACCACTCCTATTAATGTTTTTTGCCCCTCGCTATTTCTTAGCTCCACCCATATAGATTCTGTATTAACTGAGTTAATATCCTTCCTTTAGGAAGGGCGTCAAGGCCTTGGAGAGGGTGCGGATGAGATGTACCAGAATGGTAACAGGGATGAGGGGGTTCAGTTATGTGTAGAGGCTAGAGAAGCTGGCGTTGTTCTCCTGAGAGCAGAGAAGGTTAAGGGGAGATTTAATAGAGGTGTTCAAAATGATGAGGGGTTTTGATAGAGTAGATAGGGAGAAACTGTTTCCACTGGCAGGAGGGTCGGTAACCAAAGGACACAGATTTAAAATAATTAGCAAAAATATTCTGAGGGGAGATGAGAGTTTTTTTTACTCAGCGAGTTGTTATGATCTGGAATGCACTGTCTGAAAGGATGGTCAAAGCAGATTCAATAGTAACTTTCAAAAGGGAATTGGATATATACTTGAAGGGGAAAAAATTGCAGGGCTATGGAGAAAGAGCAGGGCAGTGGAACTAACTGGATAGCTCTTTCAAAGAGCTGGCAGAGGCATGATGGGCCAAATGGCGGCCTTCTGTGCTGTATGATTCTATGAGTCTAAGCTGGTTTAATACCCACCATGGTCACCTGATTCAAGTCCTTAGTCATCTCTCTTCTGCAGCCAGGCAGCCGAACCCTATCTTTTGGTATATCACCGCCACTGTAGCTTTTGAACCAATGTCCCTCAAGAAACATCCCTGCTCTCCTCAGGCTAAGAAAATGGCCATTGCAAAGCATTGGCTGGACACTGGCTTATTCTAAAGTTGCTGCAATTGCTGCCAGTGAAAGAAATGATTTCTTAGCAGATTAAGCACCTTTTGCGCCCCCACCCCCAACCCTGATGACTCATTGAGTTAGGGAATCACCTGGCCGTTTTGAGATCTGTATGTGGGAGGAGTGGGCACATGCCCAAAAGTAAGTGTTTTACTCCTCCCATGTTGGTGGTTTTGTTGACATGGCTTTCTGTACAAGAGAAAATTCTCTCCCATTTACTTAACCCCTGGTTCCTGATTAGGGCAACCCTGAGAGGAGGAGTTGGTGAACTTTCCACGGTGTCAGTGTTGTCCATTCTCAATGTTGTTGCTAGAGGGAGGTGTTCCACTTTGTTTGGAGAGCAAATCTCTTGCTTCCTTTTGGCTTATCCCGCTTCAGTCACGCCTGACATTCAAACTTGGGCAAAAGTCGCCAGTTCTTGACTGGGACTCTACATGGACCACTTTATGTTGATTCCTTCCCGGGGAGAGGGTAAATCTGCGAGGCGGTGCGGGGGGGTGATGGGGGGACATGACCCACCCTGCATAGCGGGACCTCTGTTGGCTGACATGGAGTAGTTTTAAAGCCTTCGGTGGTGAGAATTATGATGTAGAACGTACCATCTTCCTGGCTGAAGGAGCGGGGCAGGAGCACTGAAAGTCAAAATAGAAAAGGAGGTATATAACCTGCCAGCCACCCCAACACCAACAAAAAAAATTACATTTTAAAGATTTCATTAATCATAGTTACTGAATTCCAGCCTGTAGAAGTAACCAAACTGTACAATTTGCTTTCTGTGCCACCTATTTTTAATTTGAAAATAGGCAAATGATAATAAAATTGATGTGGTCTAATTAGCAATAATAGAGCAGGATAACAGCAATGTAGAGTGGTAGATACATGGGAGTGATCATAGGCTTATAATCTAATTAAGGCATTCCGATGCGAAGATGTATGAAACGAATGGAGCTGGATGGTTCAGAGCCTGAACCCCGGGACTGAGTAACAGCCTTGAAGTCACTACCTGGTATCTGTTACTTTTTTTCAATTAACATGTACTGTTTTGATCCTACAAAAGAGGTTTAATTTTGTTTCTGATGTGTTGAATTGGTGGTGGCCATCAATGCACAGTGTACTCCAGGTCATTGAAGTGAAATGCTGTCCATCCAAGGAATCAGTGGTTTCTGAAGTCATAGCTGCAGGTTTGCTTGAAAAGTAATCTGGAGTTGACTAGCATTCCCAGCATGTATTATATAAAGCATAATCGATAACATGCTTTCTCTTGGCAAGAACCATTTTATTCTACACCTGAAGTCTTTCCTTCCCCATCCTTCACAACCCACTGCTACATATGATAGTAGCACTTGAAATATTTGTTCTCTAACAGTGGTGCAGTATATCTGTGACCACAGTTACTGGTTACTGTTAATGCCAAGATCAACCTAAATGAGCTTTCCAAATATCAGAAGGCTGCTTGCTTCTTAGTAGCAAGCGAGGGTCTAGCTGATTGGCTTTGCCTGAATGAAAGTCTCCAGTGGCGGTCACCATTTTATTTGCATTGAGTTGAAGCCACAACCAACAAAACAGTGATTGAGTTGTCGAGCTTTAGGATTCTTCCACTGCTACAGATTGATATCTGTATCTCCGCAAAGTTAAATTGTACTTGTCTTATCAATGTTGTCAAACATTGACTCGGGCAGATGTTCAGCTATCCCAAAAAAAAACATTTATTTATTCAGGTCTACAGTAAGATGGTTCTTGATGGCGTGCTGGGAACCTGTGTGTACCTGAAGTGATCATGACAATGTAGTGCTGGATCACGCACCTTGTCCAACCCATTTACATTCTCCATTGAGAGTTCTTCACTTGAGAAAATTGACAGTTATGCTATATTTATCCCTCCATCCAGCCCGCCAGTGATTTACAGTATATAAACACCTTTTGTTATTTGTAGTGCATGGCTCTGCTAACAATGGTGGTTGCTAGGTAGCAGCAATAGACTGGAAAGGAGACAGCTCTATAAAACACGCTTTGGCTGCTGCATGATGTTTGGGGGAGAATCCTTTGCCTGATGGAGGCACAGGCCTTGTGTGGAATACAGTTGTTTTCTTCCCTTTACCTGCTTTCAGCCTCGAACTGCTGCTCTTTCTGCCCGAGAGTTTGGTACTTATTGGTGGCTTTGCTGCTTTGACATAAGGTGTCATGTGCTGGTGTGTGAAGTGACTGGCTGTTAGTGTGTTATCACGGGGTAAATTAAGTCACTTGACTTATACACAATGCGAGGTGCTTTGGATGTCCGCTAGAAAGTTAATCATTTACTGTTGACAACACTACCCCTTGGGCATAAGTGTCAACTTGTCAGAAATATGCCATGTTGTCTAATAATCTCTGGTGAAGAAGAGCCATTTGTTTTGTTTCTGTCATCCCATACATTACTTCATGCCTGTACCTTCCCCTATCTCTTCTTAAAAGATATTTTCCGCACTGCCCCTGCTGTACCCTATACCACACCTTCTTTCACTGAATCGCCCGCCATCCCCTGTGTTTGTCGAGCTTTGTTCCTTGTTATGTTAAAGGTGCTGTAAAGTGTAAGTTCTCATTGTTGTTATTACTGGCAGCACCTCTCTGTAATAGATTTTCCTTTCTCTCTTTCTCCCTCTCTCTCTCCTTCCTATATCACCATCTTCATTCGGCTTGCTTGCTGTAAGATTTCAACACGCAGTTGAAACATTGTGATTTGCCTCCGGACAGCAGACATCTCTCCCATAACCAGCTCCATCATAACAGTACCCTGTATTATTGTCCACAGCCTTCAGTGACCAATCCAGTAGTATGAGTATTAATCCCTACCTCAGAAACATATATGTATTTGATGCTGAGACATGAATTATTAACATTCACCGTTATTCAGGAGTGCCTATTCTTCCCCTATTTTAATTGGGTTATCGATTTCCCCAAATCTCCTATACATGAAGAATAAATCCTTACAGATGCCTATGATATAGTATAGGAGCAGCAAGCCACATTGCAATATAGAGAGATCTGAATTCATTTTCAGATACAGTGGAGCCCTCTAAGGATAATTTTTATTATGGCAACAAGTATTGATACTTTAACTGGTAGTTTATTTTTTATCAGAGATGCTTTCTGCAGACCGTAACTATTTCTATCTTCAATTGGATGCCTCTTGAAACACCTTCACTTACCAGTGTCCTCTTCTGAAACTTTTTTTTCTCTTGAATTTTGCACCCGTTAAGTTAAGGGGTAATTATACTTGACAACTAGAACGCTTTGAATTCCGGTCACCCGGTGTCTACAGTTAGATACAGAGTTACGTTCTTACTCCACTCTGTTCTGACAATGTGCCCTTACCGCAACAGCGTGATTTTTTTTTTTATCTATCTCTCGCACCAACCATCCTACGACCTCTCTGAGTGGGATTGGTGTCAATTAGCGCCGGATTGATGCCAGCCTAGTGCTGCGGGCTCATGCCCACTGGGAACTGGGTTGAGCCTGCATAAGCTTATTTCACATGGACAACGGTGTCACTGTAGATTGTGAAGCAAATTTGAGAGATAGCTAAACTACATCAATACTACAGCAAGTAAGGAGCCCTTGTTGGCACTAATGTATCTCTTATAAAATAATGGCTGCAAGTAAAGAACACATTTAGAAAGGGAAGGGGAGGTTTTATTTTGTTACACATATTTCACATTGGCTTTGATTTCAAATGAATTTTAGAGGTCTATATCAATCTGGCTTGGAAATCTATGTAGGAGGCAGCCAAAACAAATCATTGCCATTTTGTTCTTGAAAGGAAGCAAATATTCAAATTGTTGCTTATTAGTACCAATTGCTGGCAGTAATAAGACATAAAACCTACCTGGGTACATCATTCTTTCAAGTATGATATATCCTGTATTATGGATATTGGTTACCCCGATATTGCTGTGTAATGTTTTGTGTGTGTGAACTGCTCCTAACCTCAGTGCAAATATTTGAAAAAAAGTAACGATGGTTTTTTTTGAACCTTTTTTTTTCTCTTCTTCACTTAACTGTGTTTTTTTTTCTCAAAGTGTCTGAAATATTTAAGTTGAGCTTATTTCAGTCACCTCAATGTCGACACCGTCTTTGTTTCACTTCAGGAGGTCCCGAAGCGGGAGGATGCGAGTGGGCAGTTAAGCTGTATTCAGCTGCCTGTCGACTCGTCTGGGGTACGTAACTGTTCACCGTGAATTCACAGCTGAGACACTTCTAAAATAAAACAGCGGGGGTGGGGGGAGAAGAAAAGCGTGGCAGCCTTGCGGGCTGTTTTTATAACAAGGATTTGTGTTTGTCCGCTTATTGAATTTTTTCCCCCTCATATACAGTCCCTTAACTTGGTCTGATGAAAGCTTAGTCATTTCACCTGACTGTGGAGCCAGTCAAGGATTGACTTCCTTTCTCGATTGGAGATGGTTCCCTTTGCAAAGTTTTTTTTTCAAGGATTTTTTTTCCCGACAGACTGAAAGGGCCCATGCCAAATAAATATTTCTCTTTTGCTAGTTGGATTTTCATGATTCTGAATTTGATTTGAATGTGCAACCAAAATATATATATCAACAGATCAGTAACAATGACACAAAGGTGTTATTTTATCTTTTTTAAAGCGGTGTTTCAGTCCTCACCATGATGGCCACCGTAATGGTAAAAACCATTAGAAATGGTTAGTCAGTTGATTTGTTACCTTGAGCACTCAAAATATAGAGAAGGATGCCGTGGTGTAGTGGGTTAAATTGTGAGGACAGGTTGCATAAACTTGACTTGTATTCCCTTGAGTTTAGAAGATTGAGGTGTTTAAAATGTTAAAAGGATTTGATAGGGTGGATACAGAGAAACTATTTCCTCTGGTGGGGGAATCCAGAACGAGGCAACATAATCTTAAAATTAGAGCCAGGCCATTCAGGAGGGAAATCAGGAAAAACATTTTCAGACATAGGGTAGTAGAAATCTGGAATTCTCTCCCCCAAAAGGCTGTTGATGCCGGGACAATTGGAGCTTTCAAGATTGAGATTAATAGTTTTTTGTTGGGTAAGGGACATCAAGGGATATGGCGCTAAGGCGGGAAAATGGAATTGAGGTACAGATCAGCCATGATCTAATTGAATGGCGGAGCAGGCCGAGGGGCTGAATGGCCGACTCCTACTCCTATGTTACTGTAAAGGAGCCCTACCCTATGGTACTTGTAATTCCTTGTAGATATATTTGGTGACATAAAACAAGGTTGAACGCAACTACAGCAAAGAGCATAGAAAGACAAATTGTACCAGATTCCCGCAGTCTAAAACATGCTCCATTCGACCTGGTTCAAAATTAGATGCAGGGTAAAGTGCCCTCTACTCTGCCCCGATAATATACCCTACTACATCAGTGTGACATTTTCCATCTCTCACACCAGTCACCCTATGGCCTCTCTGAGTGAGATTGTGACAATTAGTGCCAAATTAATGTCAGTTTAATGTTGTGGACCCGTGCCCACTGAGAATTTGATTGTGCCTTCACACACACTCATTTCACACAGTCAACTCTCCTTTTGAACTTCAGTACAGAACGGAACATAGTTCAGGTTACCAACACTGTCTGAGAGAGAGCACCATACATGAGGAGGGTTATGTCGAGTTTTGTTACTTATATACTGTACAGGGATTTTGGCCTGGTACAGAATGTTGAACTGTAGGTGCAGCATCTCTTGTATTACTGACACAAAGATGGAGCCCTGACTTGAGCAGTAACAACTCCTATGGTGCTGTTCTGACCATTGTTTTGTGGAGGACTCACAGCGCAGTCACATCTCTTTGATGTTAGAGAGAGTGGATCCTGGCATGGGAAAGGTCCTCCTCAGCAGGCACACTGTGTAGCTTTGGATTACATTGAATCTTAGTTCCCCTCCAGACTGCCAGACAAGCAATAAAATATTCCACCACTTGGCAGGAGTAGGTTTCATGGAACACTGTTGACCGTGATGAGTCACATTCCTGCTCTTATTCCAGATTATCCAGCCATCTGTGGCCTTGATGTCTTGGGTAGATGAGATATGAAAACCAAGCCAAGGAGTTGATCATTGGTAACTGAAGAGAACTTACAGTTCATATCTATATCTATCTATCTATCTATCTATATATATATATATATATATATATATGTACAGTTTTTAAAATTATTAAGGGATTCGATAGGGTAGACATAGAGAAGATGTTTCCACTTGCAGGGGAGTTCAAAACTAGAGATCATAAATGTAAGATAGTCACTAATAAATCCAGTAAGGAATTTAGGAGAAACTTCTTTACCCAGAGAGTGGTTAGAATGCGGAACTCGCTACCACATGAAGTGGTTGAGGCAAATAGCATAGATGCATTTAAGGGGAAGCTAGGTAAGTACAGGAGGGAGAAAGGAATAGAAGGATATACAAATAGGATTAGATGAAGTAGGGTGGGATGAGGCTAGTGTGGAGCAATGAACACCGGCATAGACCAGTTGGGCCGAATGGCCTGTTTCTGTGCTGTAAATTCTATGTAATATAAAATGACAGCATTGTGGCCAATCTTTCTCGAAAGATTGTTGACTTAATCTCCGTGCCAAAAGTAACACTTTGTTTTTCCATCCTCTGTCACCTTCTGTCTATCTCTGCCTGCAGTGATTCAGTTGTCTGTAAGAATTAGGTAGAGTCAACATGGTTTTATGAAAGGGAAATCGTGTTTGACAAATGTTTTAGAGTTTTTTGAGGATGTAACTAGCAGGGTAGATAAAGGGGAACCAGTGGATGTAGTATATTTGGATTTCCAAAAGGCATTCGATAAGGTGCCACATAAAAGGTTATTACACAAGATTAGGGCTCATGGAGTTGGGGGTAATATAGCATGGATAGAGGATTGGTTAACGGACAGAAAACAGAGGGTAGGGATAAACGGATCTTTTTCCGGTTGGCAGTCTGTAACTAGTGGGGTGCCGCAAGGATCAGTGCTGGGGCCTCAGCTATTTACAATCTATATTAATGACCTAGATGAAGGGACCAAGTGTAATGTATCCAAGTTTGCTGATGATACAAAGCTAGGTGGGACAGTAAGCTGCGAGGAGAACACAAAGAGTCTGCAAAGGGATATAGATAGACTAAGTGAGTGGGCAGTAAGGTGGCAGATGGAGTATAATGTAGGGAAATGTGAGGTTATTCACTTTGGTAGGAAGAATAGAAAAACAGAATATTTTTTAAATGGTGAGAATCTTTCAAATGTTGGTGTTCAGAGAGATTTGGGTGTCCTCGTGCAAGAAACACAGAAAGCTAGCATGCAGGTACAGCAAGCAATAAGGAAGGCAAATGGCATGTTGGCCTTTATTGCAAGGGGGTTGGAGTATAAGAGTAAGGACGTCTTGCTACAATTGTACTGGGCCTTGGTGAGACCACACCTGGAGTACTGTGCACAGTTTTGGTCTCCTTATCTAAGGAAGGATATACTTGCCTTGGAAGAGGTGTAACGAAGGTTCACTAGATTGATTCCTGGGATGAGAGGGCTGTCCTATGAAGAGAGATTGAGTAGAATGGGTGTATTTTCTCTAGAGTTTAGGTGATTTCATTGAAATGTATAAAATTCTTAGAGGGCTTGACAGGGTAGATGCTGAGAGGCTGTTTTCCTGGCTGGTGAGTCTAGAACTAGGGGGCATAGTCTCAGGATAAGGGGTAGGCCATTTAAGACTGAGATGAGGAAGAATTTCTTCACTCAGAGGGTTGTGAATCTTTGGAATTCTCTGCCCCAGATTGCTGTGAATGCTGAGTCTTTGAGTATATTCAAGGCTGAGATAGATAGATTTTTGGACTCTAGGGGAATCGAGGGATATGGAGATCAGGCGGGAAAGTGGAGTTGAGGTGGATGATCAGCCATGATCTTATTGAATGGCGGAGCAGGCTCAAGGGGCTGTATGGCCTACTCCTGCTCTTACTTCTTATGTTGTTATGTTCTTATAAGGAGTTAACCATTCTGTAGAGGCTGGTTTATCAGAAATAATAATGTCACTTTAATGGCAACGCTCATGTTATTAATGACGATGAGAAACCGAGCTTGGCTGGGCACACTTCCCTAACGGCCCCATGTGTCCATGCCCATGTTTGCATCCTCTAGAGAAATGATGCATCCAGTTCATTAGCTCACCAGCTGCATCTCAGAAGCCACGAGCTTATCACTGAGGCTGGTTCTAGAAACTTTGAAGGCTACTTTTTTGACTCCAAAAGAAAGATTTCCAGGTCTGTTCTATCAGATTGAAAGATCACAAGTCAACCTATTTGCTGTGACACCAGACTGGTGACTGAGAGCAGGTTGTTGTGATTGAAAGGTTGCAACAGTTTGACATGCAGCTCAATCCCCATGAAAGTTGTCACAATTAGCCATCGAGATATTGGTCTGTAATTATCAAGATCTGATTTTCACCCCTTCTAGTGTGAAAAGACTGACATTTGCAGATTTGCACTCAGATGGGACAACACTGCTTAACAGGTACATTTGAATAAATGAACCAGGAGAGTCTCTGGAGTCCCCCAAGGATTATGCTTGGCCCCATCCTCTTCCTCATCTACATGTTGCCCCTTGGCGATAGCATCCACAGACATGGGGTCAGCCTTTCACATGTATGCTGGCGACACCATGCTCCATCTCTCTTGACCCCTCTGTGTTGTCAGACTGCCTGACCGATATCCAGTCATGGATGAACCGCTATTTCCTCCAGTTAAACATTGGGAGTACTGAAGCCATCGTCTTCAGCCCCCAACACATACTCAGTACTTTCGCCATTTATTCCAGCCCCTTCCCCAGCCATTGTCTCAGGCTGAACCAGACTATATGCAGTTTCAGCATCCTATTCCATCATGAGCTGAACTTCCGACCCCATATACACTCCATCACAAAGATTACCTCCTTCCACCTCTGTAACATCGCCCGTCCCCGCCCCACCTCAGCCAGTCTGCTACCGAAACCCTCATCCATGCTTTTGTTAGGGGAAGAGCATAACTAGAGGCCATCAATATAAGATAGTCACCAAGAAATCAAATAGGGAATTCAGAAGAAACTTCTTTACCTAGAAAGTGGTGAGAATGTGGAACTCGCTACCACAGGGTGTGGTTGAAGCGAATAGTATAGATTCATTTAAGGGGCGGTTAGATAAGCATATGAGGGAGAAGGGAATAGAGGGTTATGCTGATAGAGTTAGATGAGGAAAGACTGGAGAAGGCAAGAGTGGAGCATAAATGCCGGCATGGACTGGTTGGGCCGAATGGCCTGTTTCTGTGCTGTATATCTATGTAGTCCTATGTTACCTCCAGTCTCAACTATTCCAATGATCTCTTGGCCATCCTCCACCCTCCATAAACTTCAGCTTAACCAAAAGTCTTATGCCCATATTCCATCCCGCAACAAGTTCCACTCAGCCATCACCCCTGTCCTCACTGACCTACATAGTGTAAGATTTGGATCACAGGTCACACACAGCTTACCCAAAGGGTCTTAGGAGTTGTAAGGCATTTTATTCAGGAGCGGCAGTTTCAGTTAAGTACAACATGCAATCAAGATAGACATACGACCATGACAAGCAGCTGGTATCGGTCCCGATCGGACAGACGGCTGGCGTGAGCAAACAGCTCTTCCCTTCCCTTCACCGTCTGTGCTAAAAGCCCTTTAGATATCTCTTTTACTCTCTTTTTAGAGGTGGGCCTAGGGTAGATTATCAAAGATACAGTCAACAACCTTTCCAGCACACAAACAGCAGACAGCTAGTCTGGAAACAAGGTCACCGCCATGGTGCAGAATGTTATAACATCCGCAGGGAACCAAGAACATCAGCAAATTCTAAACGTCCATCCAGTTATTCTAACACCAGTCTGAAGAGACTTTTTTGTCTCAAGTTATTTCTTCCAATTCACAATTTCTTACAATAGGCTCGGGGTTCCCTAACGCCCCAAATTAAAAATTCTGAACCTCATATTTTAATCCCTCCATGGCCTCACCGCTCCCTATCTCTGTAACCTCCTCCAGCCATACAATCCGCCCCCCTCCCCCCACCAAGAACTCTCTGTTCCTCTGGCTCTGGACTGTTGTGCATTACCCTCTCCCTTTGTCCACCATTGGCGGTCATGCCTTCAGCCACCTAAGCCCTACACTCTGGAATTCCCTCTCAAACCCCTCTGCCTCTCCATCTTCTTCTCCTCCTTTAAGACCCTCCTTATAGCCCACCACTTTGGCCAAGCTTTTGGTCACCCCTCCTAATATCGCCTTCTTTGGGTTAGCCCCCATTTTTGTCTGATTACACCTCTGTGAAGTGCCTTGGGGCATTTTTCTGCAATAAAGGTGCTTTTTTTTATTCATTCATGGGCTGTGACTGTCGCTGGCAAGGCCAGCATTTATTGCCCATCCTTAAAATGCGAATTGTTGTTGAGATATTCAAATTAATAAGGCACAGGGATATTGATTTGATATTGAAAAGCAGAACGATGGGACATAGAGCATAAGCTGAAAGGAGGTAGATTTGGGTGAGACATAAGAAAGCATTACTTCTCTGAAGGTGGTCAGTTTTTAGAATAGCTTATCAAGGGAGGTTGTAGGGGCCAACCTAGGTTCAAGGTCAAAATGGACAAGACGTCATCAGTTAAACTGCTAGGTCTGTAGGACGGATTAATTGGACCAACAATCTTTTCTGGCCTTCAGATTTTCTATGTTCCTAACCTTTGAAAGTAGATGCTTCACTTCATTGAGCCCTCCACATCTCTTGACCCCTCCACCGCCTCTATGTTGTCAGACTGCTTGTCCGATATCCAGTCGTGGATGAGCCACAATGTAGCTGATTGAGTTGCTACAGTTCAGTGACACCTTTGGCACCTGACCTTGGAGTTTAAATGAAACTTCATGGAGTCTGAAGCCTGACACTGGAGATAGTTTTGATTGTATTTCATTCGTCCTTAGAGTACAGTTATGAGCTGAAAAGTTTGAAGCTTATTTTAGACTTTTATCTCTGATGAGCTCACGACTGAACCTTTTTGCTGCTCGCACTCTTTGGAGATAGGCTTCCCTGTGGTTGCCTTTTCTTTCTCATTTAGGGTAGTATTTCTACTTTTTAATAAATACTTCAGGACACAGTGACATAACTTAATTAGTGTGAATCCAGGGGAAGTCTGGGTCTGTTTGCTAATCGGTGGGATTCCAATCTGAGACATCTTCCTCTTTGAAATTTCTGATTTACGCTATCACACAACCAGATCTTCCAGTTGGCGTTCCTTTCAAGATAGCAGTATGAAGATAGTCATCACAGTGATGACCGAAATACACGCTGAGAAACACTCTTGCTTTATTCCAATGTGTTAATAGATACATTTTGGCTGCACAGTTTGTCCTCCACTCCTACTGATTTACCTGAGAGGTAAAAGAGGAAAAAGTAACTAAGAGATTAGATGGAAGAGAAAGGATTACTTTTTTTCATGCTGTCATAAACTGTCAGGCTATTTTACAACTGGCTATGAAACAAAACTGATTTTTAAAAGTGTGCAGATGGCAAGGCAGAGGGGGGTACAGCAACTTCCATACTATACAGCAGTGCTTGGAAAAAAAGGTATCAAGAGAGGATTTAGGATTGTACCAAACATTCCTCCAGACCTATCATTGTAGGCCACTTGCTGAGGTATTCTAGCCAGTTTAAGTTCCATAGCAAAGAATATCCCCACCCTGGCCAATAGAATGAGTCTCTGTCACCAAAAGTATTTCATTCTTCTCTTCATGACTTGCATAGGGTAACAATTATTCTCGAGGTCTACAATTGCCAAAGAACCTGAAGAGATACAGATTGTTTGAACATTTGTTGCAGTCTTGTCTGCCAATCACATTCCGGACATTGGTGGTCATTCAGTGGCCTGAGGTCCTCCATAGATCCCAGAAAATACCAGAATAGAGGGAAGTACAAAATACTGAGGTCCATCTTTAAGTGTTCAGACTAATCACACTTACCTCAATCATCAAGGTTGACTATATCATTACTTTAGACATTCTAGTGCAACAGACATCAATTCAAAGGGACTTAAGAGAAAATTTAGAAACATACGGAGTGCTTTGGAAAAGCCCAAGTCTCTTCAGCAGTGTAGGGAACAGGTTGACTCTCTCCCTCCCCATTCCCAGCCAAATAAAACGTGTGTCCTCTACCTATTCTGCTTTTGTTCTATTTCTTTTCCACCTGAACCACAGCAGGCTTCTGTCAGTGCGAACTCAGCACAGTCTTCTCTGTTCTCTGAGCACTCATGTTTTCTATGCATCTTCCAAGTCCTTCAGAATGTAAAGGAACAAGCAGTTGTATTACATAAATAGTTCACCTAGCATTAACTAAAATTTTCATTCATAAACCTTTTTTTTTGCTCAGAAAGTCAAACTGGGACAAAGACCTCAGGTAAATAATGTAGACCTGCCTGCTTGCCAGCTAAAGTTAGGTGATAGGTTGACGAGGGCTTGTGGGATATTGGCATGTCGCTGCCATGGTGTTGCTGCACTAGTCATAGAGAGACGTTTAGCGCTCTTGGACAAGGGTGGCTGTCTTTTTCTGTTTCGCTACTTTATTCTGTCGCAGCTCTTGTTGGGCGATGAGAGCCTGACGTCCTACATCTCTTTGCTTGCTGCCACGTTTGGATCACGAAAGACCAGAGGTCACAATCTCCCCAATGTCTTTTAAAGTGTAATCGGTGATGCAACAATTATTACAACAAGCCGTTAGCAACCTATGCTATTTTATTGTTTATAAAAACGTTAGTTTGGTTGGCCGAGATCCACGTAGGAAGTGGGTCAGCAGTCTGAGATACTAGTCGGAATTCACAATGAACCCCCAAGCTTAGATCCAGCCCTATACAAAGTACTCTATAGGGTGACAAATGAAGATTTATGCAAGATAAACTAAAGCAGTACATACCACATAAATAAACCTAATCCATGGTGGCTACAATGTTTGTTGGTTATATCACATGATATCTCAAACTGAAAACCCAAAGTAGTTGATTTGGTTATTTTGGCCCAGATCCGTTGACATTTTGGATTCATTGGTGCATGTCCCTTACAAGTAACGGTGAGTACGCAGAGGGGCACACTTCCTGTTCACGTTCAATGGCATTATCTACATCCTGTCATTCTAAAGATTTGGGCCTGATCAGTCTCAAAATCAAACATAGATGTTTCGTTTAAAAAACATTTTTTTTTCGATTATACATATTTTCCACGTATTTGACTCTTAATGATCTAACTAATGATTTGGTTACCAAGTAATCTAGAGGGGGGCGAGGTCCACCAGTGGTGAGTTTGGGAGTCGAGGAGATGCAGTGGTGGGAGAGCTCAGTGCCCTTTTAAACCTAGCATTCTGACGCGAGCGCTCCCATGTACAATTCCAGAACTTCAATCAATAAAAGTATAGAAAAAAATATAATGTAGAAAATATTTGCTATACCAAGGTGTCTTTGTCTAGCTTTACAACATGATAGGATACAAGGTACCTTGCACACCATGAGTGCTCATTGGAAAAATAGCATGAAGCCAACCCACCATTGATGTGTCTTTAGTCTGAAAGTACCTCGCCACATGTGAGGGCTTGGAAAATCTGTCCTTCGGGATATAATGAGTGCACGTGAATCTCGGAGCAGATCAGTGCTTCTCCAAGCTTTAATTTTCTGATTTGAACAGCTTGGATTCTTTCTATAGGGTTTACCCTCCATTACATACTTAGATGTAAGGCTGAAGCCAACCATTTTTAAAGGCATCATCCAGTCCCTCACAAGCAGCTGTCCATTACCATTTTGAACATATGGTGTCAGAGGTGGCTCAGTTGGTAGAACTCTCACCTCTGAGTCAGAAGGTTGTGGGTTCAAGTCCCACTCCAGAGACTTGAGCACAAAAATCTCAGCTGACACTCCAGTGCAGTGCTGAGGGAGTGCTGCACTGTTGGAGGTGTTGGACGAGATGTTAAACCGAAGCCCCCTCTGCCCTCTCAGGTGGACATAAAAGATCCCATGGCACTATTTCAAAAAAGAGCAGGGGAGTCCTCCTCGGTGTCCTGGTCAATATTTATCTCTCAACCAACATCTCAAACAGTTTAACAGATCATTATCACATTGCTGTTTGTGGGAACTTGCTGTGCGCAAATTGGCTGCCGCGTTTCCTACGTTACAACAGTGACTCCACTTCAATAGTACTGTACAGCGCTATGGGATGTCCTGAGGCTGTGAAAGGTGCAAGTTCCTTCTTTTCTTTCTTTATATTAGCTAGGTAGTGAAGAGGGATATAACTTGCAACAATTAACTCACACTTCTCAGCTTAATTCTGTTATTGTTTTATGTTTTCTGAGGCGAGGGAGGTTGCAGTAAATGTGAACTCCAAATGCCGCATTGGTTCCGAAGCTCGCTCACTCTGCTGTGGTTGTAGGCTGAGTGGCTCGGTCTCCAACCTGCCTTCTTTATGGATGATGAGTTCACAAAGGCTACTGGCTGGGAAGTCCTGTGGTGACATATCACACGGGAGGAAAGCTGCCACCTCTTCCATTTTGCCATGAGGTGGCTGTGCAAGGACAAGCATCTGCTGGAAGACACATTCAATTGTGCAGCCAGGAGAAGGGAAGGTTATTAAAACAGAGAGGTGCAAGTATTGCATGTGAGCAGCTGGGCGGTGAGATGGAAGGAAGGTGGTGTAGCACCAGGAGAGAGAGGAGGGAAGAACTATCAACATCCAACTGGCCCTGGTCAAGTGAGGTCTCTTGCTGAGTGATCACAGAATGGCACTGTTAGGAGGTCGTGTCACGCCCCCTAGTGTCAGCATGCTTGGCTCAGGAACATCTAAAGAGACGGGTAGAAACAACAATAATCTTTAAAAAACGGGGAAACAAGCAGACACTAAAACTCATGGTAGGTAGTCATTTTTTCAGCCATCAAAAATATGGCTTGAACTTTACTTCAAGAAGATGCAACCCTAACCTACAATAAACTACACTTCTGGTGCAGATAAAGATTGAGTCAAGAAGCGCGTGATAAGCTACAACAGTCAGCAAGGACCAAATGTAAGGAAGAAAGCAGAGAATAAAAAAGCAACGGAGGGGCGATGTATTATACTTTCTGCAAGATGTTTGTTTTTCAACCTGGAATTTTGCAGAACTGCTATATGAGCTGCCTGCCATGGCTCAGCTAACTTTGAGTCAGAAGGTTGTGGGTTCAGGTCCCCCCGCCAGAGACTTGAGCACAAAATCTCAGTGCAGTACTGAGGGAGTGCAGCACTGTCGGAGGTGCCGTCTCTCCGATGAGATGTTAAACTGACTGCCCTCCCAGGTGGATGTAAAAGATCCCATGGCACTGTTTCATAAAGAGCAGGAGAGTACTGGCCAATATTTATCCCTCAACCAACATCACTGAATGAGGCTATTTTGTCATTATCTCATTACTGTTTGTGGGAGCTTGCTGAGTGCAAATTGTCTGCCGCGTTTCCCACATTACAGCAGTGACTACACTTCAAAAAAGTACTTCATCGGCTGTAAAGTGCTTTGGGACATCTTTGAGGTTGTGAAAGGCGCTTTATAATTGCAAGTTCTTTATTTTTATAAGTCTGTCTTACCTCCCAGATAAAGAATGGCGCGTGACACTTCGCTACCTGGAAGGGCAGGAAAAACAGGTGGCCCAAAAGAGGAAAAAGAAAAACTAGCGGGTTTTTTTTAATTGCGTTATTACCTTGCTGTTAACAAGGAGCACTTGGTGCTGCATGAGCTGCTCACAGTAAGCATGCTTCTTCATGTTGTAATAATTGTTGCACGGCTGAAATTAAAATCAATTTCAAAGATTAAAATCAAAGACATTTCCAATCATCGAGGTAAGGACCGCAATATTTTATTTACATTATTAAATAGAAGTTTTCTTCTAAGATCTTAATTTCGTGAAGATTACTGTCAGTGACTGGGAGCGTGAGGCGATTGTGCCTGAATTCTGCACCATTTTGCGTCTGTAACTGAAGTCTCTGCTTCACTCTCACTCAAGGGAGACATATCGAAGTCGGACTCGGAGGCTGACTTTTTTTGTCAGAGCCTGGAAGATGACAGCGGAAGCAAAAAGGATCTTCCAAATACCACGTGTAAGTTCAGCTGCTGCGTAAGTTTTAGGTAAAGGCAAGAATTTGTGTGTATGCTTTGGGCATATCCAACATGACGACAGCTATACAAATCCACGTATTATTAATAACAGCATCAGTTTAAAAGCTAGTCTTTCAATTTGATTTAAAAGTAGGTTTATTGTATTTAAAGATTGACCAGACCTCCACTTTTGCTTGCTTCAAACTGGCTGGTAATCCTGTGTGTCACATGCAGGAGGTCCCAGAAACCTTGATTTTGAGTGAGGGTTTTTATGTCAGTGTTTGCGATGATAAAATGTTACAGCCCCGCTCGTCATGCTGGTGCTGCTCCTTTTTTCTGCTGGTGTTCTCTACCCCAAGTCTTGGCTGAAGTCGCCATCCCAACTCTCCACCTTTCCCAGAGCCACTGGCCTACCCAACCCTGCACCTTTCTCATCCCCACTGGCCTACCCAACCCTGCACCTTTCTCATCCCCACTGGCCTACCCAACCCTGCACCTTTCTCATCCCCACTGGCCTACCCAACCCTGCACCTTTCTCATCCCCACTGGCCTACCCAACCCTGCTCCTTTCTCATCCCCACTGGCCTACCCAACGCTGCACCTTTCTCATCCCCACTGGCCTACCCAACGCTGCACCTTTCTCATCCCCACTAGCCTACCCAACGCTGCACCTTTCTCATCCCCACTGGCCTACCCAACCCTGCACCTTTCTCATCCCCACTGGCCTACCCAACGCTGCACCTTTCTCATCCCCACTGGCCTACCCAACCCTGCACCTTTCTCATCCCCACTGGCCTACCCAACCCTGCACCTTTCTCATCCCCACTGGCCTACCCAACCCTGCACCTTTCTCATCCCCACTGGCCTACCCAACCCTGCTCCTTTCTTATCCCCACTGGCCTACCCAACCCTGCTCCTTTCTCATCCCCACTGGCCTACCCAACCCTGCTCCTTTCTCATCCCCACTGGCCTACCCAACCCTGCACCTTTCTCATCCCCACTGGCCTACCCAACCCTGCACCTTTCCGGCCCCACTGGCCTACCCAGCGGGACTTAACGTGCAAGCGGCTTACGTGCTATTGCCTGGCACCATGGAGGAGTCGGATGGACAGTTGTGCTTGCCGTTATCCAGTCCCTGATTGGATGATGCCACAAGGGAGAATCTCATTGGTTCTCCACAGGAGCACGTCACCCTGAGCCACTCTCCAGCAGCCCCTGGTGGCTCGTTACAGAGCGGCACTCACACGGGCCTCAGCACACATTCTGTGGCAATTTGGTTAGGGGGTGGGAACACAATAAAGAAAATCGTGGGTGCGTTGCAAATGATTTTCCTCCCATTAATGTCAGTGGGCGAAAAATCACGGACAGAGTGCCTGCGATCTTCTGATAAGTCGACTACTACGTGCGTAGCCCACTCTGGTTGGACATATTCCTGGAGGTTTCATCACATGACCTCCTGCTTCGAACCGCCCCGCCCCCACACTCCCACCATTGGCCGCCTCACACACCTATCCTCGCGACGCACCACATTCCCACAGCCAATCAGAATGCAAACTGACTCTCCATTACCCAATTGAGTAATTCTTGCCTGTCAGTCAACAGCCTTATCTGCCCATGTTTGATATTTTTCTAACTAATAAACAAAAGCGTTCAAAGAAAATAAAAGAAAACACTTTTTTTTAATGCCCTCTATGACTTTTCTCCGGGGGTGTTGCTGGCAGCAGTTTCCTGGAGATTAGTCTTTAACTCCTGGGGACTCTGGGGCAATCCGGGAGGGTTGGCAACCCGAGTGACATGGTGCCTCGGAAAAGTTCTGCCCAGCAATTTTCAAAAATTTCAACAAGACGGTGACGCCAGCCCTGTGCCAGTGGGCAGAAATGTTTGAAAGGAATGAAAAAGAAGGGGTGAAATTGCAGGCGTCAGACGGTCAGGTCCAATGGGCTTGAATATCGCTTTTCTCGCCAACAGTGATGGCAGTGAACGGTCATGTGGACGTCAAAACCAGTCTGACCCCACCACTCATCATCCACACCAACGCCACACCAATGCCGACGCCAAAGGGGATGCTCTGCGGTGACTCTGTGCATTTGTACAATGAGTCCCGCAGAGGAAGCAACGTATCGATCGATCCCAACTACTACGAGCAAAAGTCACCGGTGAGTCCTTTTGCATTTTCTTTAAAGCAGATAGTGGGGGGGGGGGCGGTTTTGGCTTTACATTTTGAGCATCGCACGATTTGTTCGCGCCGTCTTCTTGCAACTTGTGGATTGTCTGCCGCTGCACTGAAATCTTTTTCTATTTGCTCTTGCCGGAGACATTGCGGGTCCAGGTCGTTCGGTGTTTGAAAATGACTCAGTCGCATTGGCCACTGATTTGCCGTCGCGGTAACACTGGCCGGGAAATTTCCATCGGAGCCGCTCCTGCCTCACCGCCCCCCCCCCCCGCCCCCCGCTCCCGTTGCCGTAACTGCGTCGCAAGCGTGGCATAAACCCCGTCTCCACGGCACCTCCGGCAAAGTTACGGTGGCGGAGCGGGAGCAGCACCGAGGAAATCTCCAGCCTTTGCTGATTTTCTACCTCCACCAGTTATCCCTCTGGTTTTCTCCCCTCCTTTTCTGAAGTCGCTGACTCATCTTGGGCAGAGGTGGTCCTTCTAGTACCTCATCCAAGTAGTCAAACGTGTGAGACTGGATGGTGAATAGTGGTGGATCATTCAAATATGGGCGTGTCGCACAATCGGAATAGCACAATTTCTGAAGCACGTTACCCTTATGACTGTACCTCTGTTGGTGTGAATTCAGTGGTGCCGTGCTCAGGCACGATAACTCTTCACCTCCAATCTCCCTCGATGATACTATCACCACTCACTCTTCAAACAAAACTCTACCAAGGTGGTCAGAAAAGAGAGGGGGTGGCGGTTACTGTTAATCATAATTCTTTATGAATGTTAGATTTTTTTTTATAACAGAGGTCCTGATAGTGAGCGTTCCCTCAATAAGAGAGGTCCTGATGGTGAGACTGTCCTTTTTATATAAAGAAAAAAGTCCTAGTAGTGATGAAAGGAGTCATTGTGGTGAGACTCCATCTTTAAATGTGGTCACGATGGTGCGATTCCCTCAAACCTCTTGATGGGAAGATTCCCTACAACAGGGGTCCTGGAGGTGAGACTGCCTTTGGTGGGAGTGCAACAACAGGACCCGTAAGAGGACAAGTGAGTGGCTTGTACTAAAATGGCACTAACGAGGTGCCAGTGGTTTTGACGGTTAGTGTTCGGGTACAGTCTGCCACGCCAAAAGGTTAATGCCAAGGCAGAGAGTCTTTTCACAATTCTTCTCCCCTCTGTATTGTGTTCATGACTATTAAGGGTACGGTAGCATAGTGGTTATGTCACTGAACTAATAATTCAGAGGCTTGGACTGACTGATCCAGCGACATGAGTTCAAATCCCACCACGGCAGCTGGGGAATTTAAATTCAGTATTTTAAATAAATCTGGAATAAAAAGCTAGTATCAGTAATGGTGATCATGAAACTACCGGATTGTCGTAAAAACCATCTGGTTCACGAATGTCACTTTATGGAAGGAAATCTGCCGTCCTTACCCGGTCTGTCCTGTATGTGACTTCAGACACACAGCAATGTGGTTGACTCTTAACTGCCCTCTACGATTCAAGAAGGCGGCTCACCACCATCTTCTGAAGGGCATTTTAGGATGGGCAATAAATGCTGGTCAGCAACGCCCATATCCTATGAACAAATAAAAAAAAAAATAAAGGCCACAGAACTCAGGAGGACTTTGTCAGAGTCTTCGCTGCACAGTCTTGTATCAGTAACTTCCTCCTTTCAAATGGTGTTAGCCGTGGCTCAGTGGGTAGCACTCTCGCCTCGAAGGCAGAAGGTCGTGGGTTCAAGTCTCACTCCAGAAACTTGAGCACAAAATCTAGGCTGACACTCTAGTGCCAGGTGCCATCTTTCGGATCCGATGTTAAACCTGAGACTCCGTCTGCCCTCGTAGGTGGATGTAAAGAATCCCACGGCACTATTTCGAAGAAGAACAGGGGAGTTCTTCACAGTGTCCTCGCCAATATTTGTCACTTAAACAGATTATCCGGTTATTATCTTATTACTGTTTGCTGTGTGCAAATTGGATGCCGTGTTTCCTTACATTGCGACTTCAAAAAATAATTACTTAATTGGCTGTAAAGCGCTTTGGGATGTCCTGAGGTCGTGAAAGGTGCTATAGAAATGCAAGCTCTCTCTCTCTCTCTTTCTTCCTCTCGATTTTCTCTCTTTCTTTCTCTCTTTATTCAGTGTGGCTGAAAGAGTGGTGTGGGAGGCAGGGGTTTTGCACCAGTACTGGGGAAAGAGGGACCTGTTCCGCTGGGAATGGCTCCACTTAAACCAGGCTAGGACCAGTGTCCTGGTGAATCGAATAACTAGGGCAGTAGACAGGGCTTTAAACTAATGAAGGGGAGGATTCAGGAAAGAGTAAATTTAAAAGCAGTAAGAAAAATGTCAAGGCTCCAGAGCAGAGTTTTGGGTAAAAATAAGCAGAGTGGGTCAGGAAGGGACAGAGAGTAACAAAGGTAATAAGGCATTAGTGACTAAGGTGACATCAGGGAAAAATAGAAAAACGTCAAAGCTGAAGGCACTATATCTGAAAGCGCAAAGCATTCGCAACAAAATAGATTAATTAATAGCACAAATAGAAATAAATATGTTTGATCTAATAGCCATTACAGAGACGTGGTTGCAAAGTGACCAAGGTTGGGAACTAAATATTCCAGGATACTTAACTTTTAGAAGGGATAGGCAAAATGGAAAAGGAGGAGGGGTAGCCCTGATAATAAATGATGGGAAATAGACAGTAGAGAGAAAGGATCTTAGCTCTGAAAATCAAAAAGTAGAATCAGCTTGGGTGGAGCTAAGGAACAGAAAGGGGCAGAAAACATTGGTGGGAGTTGTTTATAGGCCCCCAAACAGTAGTTGTAATGTAGAGCAGAGTATAAATCTGGAAATTAGAGGCGCATGTAACGAGGGTAATACAGTAATCATGGGGGAATTTAATCTACATACAGACTGGGCAAACCAAATTTGCAGTAATAGCGTGGAGGACCATAACATGATAGAATTTTATATTGAGTTTGAAAGTGATTTAGTTAAGTCTGAAACTAGGGTCTTAAATCTAAACAAAGCAAACTACGTAGGCATGAGGGGCGAGTTGGCTAAGGTAGATTGGGAAACTACCTTAAAAGGTATGATGGTAGACAAGCAATGGCTAGCATTTAAAGAATTAATACATAATTTACAACAAATATACATTCCTTTAAGGCACAAAAACCCCACAGGAAAAGTGGTCCAACCGTGGCTAACAAGAGAAGTTAAAGATAGTATTAGATCAAAAGAAGAGGCTTATAATGTTGTCAAAAAGAATAGTAAGCCTGAGGATTGGGAGGATTTTAGAATTCAGCAAAGGAGGACCAAGAAATTGATAAGGAAAGAGAAAAAAGAATATGAGAGTAAATTAGCAAGGGACATAAAACAGATTGTAAATGTTTCTATAAGTATGTAAATAGGAAGAGATTAGTGAAAGTAAACATGGGCCCATTAGAGGCAGAGACAGGAGAAATTATAATGGGCAATAAGGAATTGGCAGAGATATTAAACAAATACTTTGTATCTATCTTCACGGTAGAAGACAAAAAAAACATTCCGGAAATAATGGGGAACCAAGGGTCTAGAGAGAATGAGGAACTTAAACAAATCAGTATAAGTAAAGACATAGTACTGGAGAAATTAATGGGACTAAGTGGCAACAAATCCCCTGGACCTGACGACCTGCATCCTAGGGTTTTAAAAGAGGTAGCTGCAGAGATAGTGGATGCACTGGTATTAATCTTCCAGAATTCCCGAAATTCTAGAACAGTTCCCAAGGATTGGAAGGTAACAAACATAACCCCGCTATTTAAGAAAGGAGGAAGAAAATATACAGGGAACTATAGGCCAGTTAGCCTGGCATCAGTAGTAGGCAAAATGCTAGAATCTATTATTAGGGACGTGGTAACAGGGCACTTAGAAAATCGTAATATGATTAGGCAGAGTCAATATGGTTTTATGAAAGGGAAATTGTGTTTGACAAATCTGTTAAAGTTTTTGAAGATGTAACTAGCAGGATGGCTAAGGGGGAAACCAGTAGATGTAGTGTATTTGGATTTTCAAAAAGCATTTGATAAGGTGCCACACAAATGGTTATTACAGAAAATTAGGACTCATGAGATTGGGGTAATATATTACCATGGATTGAGGATTGGTTAATGGGCAGAAAATGGAGAGTAGGAATAAACGGGACTTTTTCGGGTTGGCAGGCTGTAACTAGTGGGATACCGCAAGGATCAGTGCTTGGGCCTCGGCTATTTACAATCTATATTAATGACTTATTGTCAGCTGTGGCTCAGTTGGTAGCA
This sequence comes from Squalus acanthias, assembly GCA_030390025.1. NCBI lineage: Eukaryota > Metazoa > Chordata > Chondrichthyes > Squaliformes > Squalidae > Squalus > Squalus acanthias. The sequence continues at coordinate 38,711,246 of CM059447.1, read as the reverse complement.
CACTCGCCTCTGAGTCAGAAGGTTGTGGGTTCAAGTCCCACTCCATGAGACTTGAGCACATAAATCTAGGCTGACACTCCAGTGCAGTGCTGAGGGAGTGCTGCACTGTTGGAGGTACCATCTTTTGGATGAAACATTAAACCGAGGCCCCGTCTGCTCTCGCGGGTGGACGTAAAAGATCCCATGGCACTATTTGGAAGAAGAGCTGGTTAGTTATCCCCGGTGTCCTGGCCAATATTTATCCCTCAATCAACATAACAAAAACAGATTATCTGGTCATTATCACATTGCTGTTTGTGGGAGCTTGCTGTGCAATTGGCTGCCGCGGTTCCCACATTACAACAGTGACGACACTTCAAAAGTACTTCATTGGCTGTAAAGAGCTTTGAGACATCCGGTGGTCATGAAAGGCGCTACATGAATGCAAGTCTTTCTTTCTTAGATGAAGGGACTGACTGTAACATATCCAAGTTTGCTGATGATACAAAGTTAGGTGGGAAACTAAGCTGTGAGGAGGCTGCAGAGAGATATAGGCCCAGAAATTCACCTCTCCGGCTTGCCGCGGGGGTAAGGATCACGCGCGCACTTACCTACCGTGCCTGCCGTTGTGTTTTGGGCCCACGGGAACTTCAGCTCCTGGGCCTGCTCCAAGAGCCGGCGCGCAGTGCTTGCGTGTCCCAGGGGCGTAGTTAGTGCGATGCGTCCCCTGGGATCACGTGGGCCATGGAGAGCCAATGGCAGCAGACCATCTTTCATTCATAGATTTGACAGGAGACCTGTCAAATCTGTGAATTGAAATCGGCCCCAAAAGAACAGCTAAACTTAAAATAAATTTTTTTTAAAACCCATCACATTTATAAAATAACTATAGTTAAATAAATTAACAACTTTAAACAAAAATTAAAATACTTTTTAAAAGTGATAAAAATAAACTTACCTTTCTTTAAAGTATCTAAAAAAGATAAACCTGTTGAAAAAAAATTTAAATTATACTTAATTAACCACTTACCTTGTTGAAAACGGGTCCTGCGCCTCCTTTTTAATAGCGTAGTTTCTTCAATACTTACCCTCGCGTAGAAACCTGAAAAAAAATCTAAGTTTGCTGCGTGCGCGCAGCCTTTACCGCGCACGCGGTTCACCTAGGAACCGCCCCCTTCACCATACCGGAAGTTCCGGTTTCCCGCGCATGCGCAGTGCATGCAGGAAACCGGCACTTCAGGACGCATTACGGGTGAGTACGCACTGAGTACTCACCCGGGGACGGCCGAATTTTTGGCCCATAGACAGGTTGACTGAGTGGGCAAGAACATGGCAAATGGAATACAATGTGGGGAAGTGTGAAGCTACCACTTCGGTAGGGAAAACAAAAAAGTCAATTTTTTTGAATGGTGAGAGACTGAAATGTTTGTACTCAGAGGGACCTGGGTGTCCCTGTACATGAATCACAGAAAGTTAACATGCAGGTACAGCAAGCAATTAGGAAAGCAAATGGTATGTTAGCTTTTGTTACAAAGGGATTCGAGTATAAGAGTAAAGAAGTCATACTACAATTATACAGGGCATTGGTGAGGTCACAACTGGAGTACTGTGTACAGTTCTGGTCTCCTTACCTAAGGAAAGATATGCTTGCCTTAGAGGGAGTACAACAAAGCTTCCTGGGATGAAGGGATTGCCCTCTGAGGAGAGATTGAGTAGACTAGGCCGATATACCCTAGAGTTTAGAAGAATGAGATGTGCTCTAAATGAAACATATCAAATTCTTAAGGGGCTTGACCGGGTTAATGCTGAGAAAATGTTTCCATTGGCTGGGGAGTCTAGAACCAGGGGTCACCGTCTCAGAATAAGGGGTCGGCCATTTAGGACTGAGATGAGGAGAAATTTCTTCACTCAAAGGGTTGTGAATCTTTGGAATTCTCTACCCCAGAGAGCTGTGGATGTTCAAATGTTGAGTATATTCAAGACCGAGGTCGATAAATCTTTGGGAATGAAGGGATATGGAGATAGTGCGGGCAGGTGGAATTGAGTTAAAATATTAGCCATGATCTTATTGAATGGCGGAGCAGGCTCGAAGGGCCAAATGGCCTACTCCTGCTCCTATTTCTTATGTTCTTATGTTTATTTTCTCTCTTTCTTTCTCTCTCTCTTTCTCACTCCCTTTGTCTCACTTTCTCTCTCTTTCTTTCTTTCTTTCCTTCCTAACCTCCTTCCCTGCGCTGGTTATGTCAACAGCCTAATAAAAGCGATGTCCTTTTGATCTGCAGCAACAACGATCAATATCATGACACTCTCCTTTCATTGAAAGTGCTGAACCTTGCTCGGGTACAGACCCTATGGTCACAATGAACTCTCCAACACCTTCCCCGCGTTGCCATTCTGAGCCTGGACTGCGGGTCAGGTTTATTGGTCTTTTAATTCAGCATTTCTTTCCTTTCAGACCAGTGCACGTAGCTCCCCCTACGCTCCCTGGAGCACGGCCAGCAGCTGGAATAGCCGGCGCTCGAGCTGGAACAGCCTTGGCCGAGCTCAAAGTCTGAAGCGCAAGCATCAGTCCGGCGAGCGAAAGTCCCTCCTCTCCGGCGACGGCAAGGAAAGCTCCGACGAAGGCGACGGATCAGAGGATGAGAGAGCCAGTCGAGCAGGTAGCGGGAGGGGACCGCAGCGCGTGGAATCACTGGAGATAAAGGGTTCTTTCGACATTCCCGACACCCTCCAGGTACCCAGTCATCACAGATCCCCCAGCATCCACAGCAGCAGGGCCCCACCGCTGGACCGCCAGGACTGTAATGGTAAAACCTCCCCGGCCTCTATGCTGCACCAGTTCCACATGGACGAGCAGAGAGCTGAGTTAGAACAGGCTGAAGATGATATTGATACGGTGAGTGACGCCAGCGACTGAAAAATACAAGAAATCAACGACGTTTGGTAGAAATCAGCAGCGTCTTGTGTTTGAATATTTTCTCTGGGGACATGAGTTTGAACTTGGTGCTAACAAAGGAAATGGTCGTTCTCTTACGAGGGGTTCACAGTCTCAGGATACGGGGTAGGACATTTAGGACTGAGATGAGGAGAAATTTCTTCATTCAGAGGGTGGTGAACTTGTGGAATTCTCTAGCACAGAAGGCTGTAGAGGCCAAATCACTGAATATATTTAAGAAGGAGATAGATAGATTTCCAGACACAAAGGGCATCAAAGGGGTATGGGGAGAGAGCGGGAATATGGTATTGAGATAGAGGATCAGCCATGATCATATTGAATGGCGGAGCAGGCTCGAAGGGCCGAATGGCCTACTCCTGCTCCTATTTTTCTATGTTTTTTCTATGTTCTCTCTCTGCAGGTGTCATCTTCACCACTCCCTCCTCTTCTCCAAACAGACAGTGAGAGCAAACTGGATATAGAGAAGCATGGAAAGGCTGAGAAGAAGCTCTCCCTTTCTATCTACTCTCCCCATTTCTCTCTCTGTCTTTATCTCTCCTTCTCACTCTTTCTTCCCCTCCTTCTCGCTGTCTCCAGCTTTCTCTTGCACCCTCTGTCTGTATCTCTCACCCGCCATGGTTGTTAAGGGTTTCACTATGATATGAGCTGGACTGGTCCAGTTCTCAGTGGACATTCCGCAGTAAAGAATTGATGCCAGTTCTTTCATTGTTTTCCTACATCTACATAAATATAATAAATGCGAGATAACGGCCACATGGGGTGTAGCAGATGTCGATTGCCTGGATAATCAGGTAAATCAGACAGTTTTCCCAAAGCAAATGCATTAACAGTAAGGCACATTTGGTGAGTTGACCTCAGTATATCAGTTTGCCTGCACTTTTCTGTACTTCAGGGGCTGCAGTTGCAGGAGATGTTGCCACATCAGAAACAATTTTACTGAATCTGGAATTATTTTGGTCTCTGTGTTGTTAATGACTTTACTCATTCGGGAGTTTGAAGTCCTTATTGAGGCCATTACAAATGCTTGCACTTTATGTGTAGCAAGAGAATTTATTAAAATACATTTTTAAATCACTTTAACATTCAAAAACCTGTAAATAAGTTTGTGTTATTTTTGGCCGCTTGAAAAATGTTTACATTTATTTTTCAAAAAATAAAATTTTTGTTTTAACTGTTAATTACAGGAAACTCTTTATTAACCGGCACCGGTGTGGTGCCGGTTAATCAAAAAGTCCAGATAATGGAGAGTTATATCTCCCAACGTACGAGAGCCCCGTACACACTGACATGCGCCTGCATTCGGAGCTCTGTCTCCCCGGGGACCGCCAGCTGACCATCTGTCGTGTCCGCTGCCTACCCGGGCTGCACATTCCCCTCCCAATCTACACGCTCCGATACAAGGCAAACGCCTCGGGGGTTTTTTTAAAGTTAATTTTAAACGAGAGATGAAGGAAAACCCCGGTTACCTACTCAAGAATTTTGCCGGTTAAGAGAGATTTCCGGATATTTGGGTGCCGGTTAATAAAGAGTTTCCTGTAAATTGTATTTTAATTAACTTTAAACATGTAATGATTTTTTTTAACTTCAGTGGCGTAAAAATGTGTTTTTTGGGTGATTCCTATTAAGCTTATGGGGATTCCGTAGGTAAATGGAATCTCCATAAGCATAATGGGAATTCCCCTTTCTGATTGGTTGGGCCGGCCCACGTGATCCCAGGGATGCTTGCGAACTGCCTGCGCCCCTGGGATACGTGGCCTCAACACAGGCCTACGCGTAGAGACCCAGGATCGCGAGTCTCCGTGGTTCCAGGACCATCAGATAGGTGCGTAGATTTACTGCGGTTCGGGAAGCCTCCGACCGCAAATTCAGGCCCCAATATTGCTTACGTCCCTGCAAAAATGGAACCACCTCCAATACTGATCTTGAAAGTGAACCCTCCCATTTTCAGTGACCGAAGCTGGAATTCAGACACTTCAGGACTGACCTGTGCCAACTTGTTTCCGCAGAGTAAAGGAGCACGGTTGCGGGCGTCGATTCGAGCCAAGCTGCCGCCCTGTTTCAGGGAGCGTGAGGGCTGGTCGCTCTACCTCTTCCCACCGCAGTCCAAGTAAGAAACTAAAAACCATGGACTTTGTGCTGTTAAGTAAAAGGAGCTGGTTGCCAGAAGGACACTGGAAATGTTTTCTTATTTTGCAAAAGCGGAACATGGGATTAAAAAAATAGCAGGTCAGTGAGACCTCCCAGTAACACAACCACAACTTGCATTTATATAGCGCCTTTAACATTGGAAAACGTCCCAAGGCACTTCGCAGGAGTGTAATCCAACAGAATTATTAGAACAGGTGACCAAAAGCATGGTCAAACTGGCAGGTTTTACAGAGTGCCCTAAAGGAGGAGAGAGAGGCAGAGAGGTTTAGGGAGGGAATTCCAGAGCTTAGGGCCTAGACGGCCGCCAATGGTGGAGCGATAAACATCGGGGATACACAAGAGGCCAAAATTGGAGGAGTGCAGAGATCTCGGAGGGTTGTAGGGCTGGAGGAGGCTACAGAGATATATGGAGGGGCGAGGCCGTGGAGGGATTTGAAAACAAGGATTTTAAAATTGAGGTGTTGCTGGACTGGGAGCCAATGTAGGTCAGCGAGCACAAGGGTGATGGGTGAACGGGACTTGGTGCGAGTTAGGATAGGGCAGCAGAGTTTTGTATTACTGACTGTATCTCCAGTGGTGTTTATTCAACTCCCTGCTGGGGGTTGCCCACAAGGGGGGAAAGGAAAGAGCAACTCTTCCAAGAGCTCTTGGAAGAGGGGGTGAGGGAAGGATAGGTTTTTTTTGTTTTATTTACATAATTTAATTGTCAAAGAAGCAAGTGGTTTAGGGAAGGAAAGAGGGGCAAAAGTAGCTTAGAGAAGTGGGGCCGTCTTCCAAGACTTAGGGGAGGGAAAGGCAGTTTCACTAATATCTCATCAGCACACATTAAAAACATTTTTTAGTCGTTCCTGGGATGTCGGCGAGGCTGGCATTTATTGCCCATCCCTAATTGCCCTTGAGAAGGTGGTGGTGAGCCGCCTTCTTGAACCGCTGCAGTCCGTGAGGTGAAGGTACTCCCGCAGTGCTGTTAGGAGGAAGTTCCAGGATTTTGACCCAGCGACGACGAAGGGACGTCGATATATTTCCAAGTCAGGATGGTGCGTGACTTGGAGGGGAACTTGCGGGTGGTGGTGTTCCCATGTGCCTGCTGCCCTTGTCCTTCTAGGTGGTAGAGGTCGTGGGTTTGGGAGGTGCTGTCGAAGAAGCCTTGGCGAGTTGCTGCAGTGCATCTTGTGGAACTAAACTGGAACAGAAGGCAAAAAAGAATACTAATGTTAATTCGTCATAACTCATCCTTGTTTGAAAGTGGAGACTGTTTGTTTTTTTTAACGTGCATGATCCGAGGTGAATGCAGCAATGAGAAGACGATTACATTGTGCTGTATGTGGTGTGAGCTGACCGCCCAACAAAAGCCCCTGGAAAGGTTCATTTGTCTCTTCTAACGAGTTCTGAAGAAAGTTCATTCCATTCATGGAGTATCTGGATTGCCAGTTGCCAGTATGGGGTTAGACTCTTGGGCTTGGGGGAGTCGCCATTTCCAGGACTCAGGAGGTAGCTTGAGGGATGCATTTATTATGGTCTGGATACGATCCATCATCAATGAGTGCAGACTGTAAAAAGTGTGTCGAAAATGCTGGAAATACTCAGCAGGTCAGGCAGCATCTGTGGTGAGAGAAACAGTTAATGTTTCAGGTCGATGACTTTTCATCGGAACGCTTCGTCCACCTGAAACTTTAACTCCATTTCTCTCTCCACAGATGCTGCCTGACCTGCTGAGTATTTCCAACATTTTCTGTTCTGTGAGGAAAGGTGAGGTTATTCACTCTGGTAGGAAGTATAGAAAAACAGAATATTTTTTAAATGGTGAGGAACTATTAAATGTTGCTGTTGAGAGAGATTTAGGTGTCCCCGTACATGAAACACAGAGAGTTAGCATGCAGGTACAGCAGGGAATTAGGAAGGCAAGTGGCATGTTGGCCTTTATTGCAAGGGGGTTGGAGTATAAGAGTAAGGAAGTCTTGCTACAATTGTACAGGGCCTTGGTGAGACCACACCTGGAGTACTGTGCAGTTTTAGTTTCCTCATCTGAGAAAGGACCTACATGCCTTAGAGGCGGTGCAACGAAGGTTCACTAGATTGATCCCTGGGGTGAAAGGGTTGTCCTATGAGGAGAGATTGAATAGATTGGGCCTATACTCTCTGGAGTTTAGAAGAATGAGAGATGATCTCATTGAAACATAAGATTCTGAGAGGGATGAGAGGTTGTTTCCCTGGTTGGGGAGTCAAGAACTAGGGGGCATAGTTTCAGGATAAGGGGTCGGCCATTTAGGACTGAGATGAGTAGGAATTACTTCACTCAGAGGGTTGTGAATCTTTGGAATTCTCTGCCCCAGAGGGCTGTGGATGCTGAGTCGTTGAGTATATTCAAGACTGAGATAGATAGATTTTTGGACTCTCGGGGAATCAAGAGATATGGGGATCGGGCAGGAAAGTGAAGTTTGGATCAAAGATCAGCCACCATCATCGAAGGGCCGTATGTAAAAGGTGCTATAAAAGTGCACGTTGTAGCTGTACTAATATTCAATAAAACTGCTTCCGACCAGTCTTGCTCACGTGTTTATTCGTACCTGCCTTTTTACTTAGCACGTACGGGAAAACATGTCACCAGATCTGTACTGCGGACCTTTTAAAACTCACTGTAGATCCAGAGTGATTTCAACCTCGGCTTCCAGCAATTCTCATTGCATGTCTGCCGGGCTGAACTCCTAAACTATTAATCTGCTGAATTGTTCTTCCCGTACTCGAGTTACCGGCCCAATCACGGACTTTCTAGGATTTTATAGCATGTGCAAAAATGAGTATCAAACAAATAGTTCAACTCTTCGCTGCTTGCTCAGTATCGACTGAAAGCAGGTACACCAATTCCCTCAAACAGGCAGCTGCAACACTAAAGGGCCGTAACAATCAGGGAAGGAAGCAGCCACCGAGATGGTGTTCCAGCACCAAAAAAAAACTAATCAGCGAGACTGAGAAATCCAGCAAATATTCTGTTGGTGACTCAGAACAAATTCAAAACATGGATAAGTGGATGCTGACAGAATACATGGAAAGATAGGAACGTAGAGGCCCACAGAAGACTGTTGCAGTCCTTCCGAATTGTCCCAAGTCTCAATCACTTCTTTCAACAGAAAACTATTCAGCGCCGCCTTTAATTTTCCAACACACTCGATTGATTACGTCAAATAATTTGTTAGGGTTGAGTTTATAAATACCCTTTATCATAGAATGATACAACACAGAAGGAGGCCATTCGGCCGCTCGTGCCTGTGTAGGCTCTTTGAAGGAGCTGTCCAATTAGTCCCACTCCCCTGCTCTTTCCCCATAGCCCAACAGATTTTTCCTTTGCAAGCATTTATCCATATCCCTTTTGAAAGTTACTATTGAATCTGCTTCCACCGCCCTTTCAGGCAGCACGTTCCAGATCATAACAACTCACCATGTAATTTTTTTTTCCTCATGTTGCCTCTGGTTCTTCTGCCAATTATTGTAAATCTGTGTCCTCTGGTTACCGACCCTTATGTCACTGGAAACAGTTTCTCCTTATTTACTCTATCAACACCCTTCAAGGTTTTGAATTTATAGATTAAGGTAGTGTCTGCTCGGTTTGGTCACTGGTTGTGGGTGATGGTTGTGACTCGCTGTGTTTGTTGTGTGTTGAGGGTAAATGGATATTTTTCTTTTTCAGGATCCGACTCATTTGCAGCAAAATTATTTCGCACAAGATGTTCGACCACATTGTTCTGGTCATTATCTTCCTGAACTGCATTACTATTGCCATGGAGAGACCGAAGATTGATCCCAAGAGTGCAGTAGGTGTTACTTCTCCAGCTCATTCTTTACAGCCGGTTTGATTTGCATGGTTACAGTGAATGCCTCGGTGATTTATGGTGGGTTAGAGGACTGAGAGCTAATTAAAATGTGGGATGAACTGGAATGGATCTCCCAGTCCTCTGTCAGGAATGCTGCAACATGAATTTAAAAAAATTCATGTCAGAGATAACAACAAACCAAAAGTAGTTGATGGTTGAAGACTTTGTGTTGTGCCACTTTTGATCTGGTTTCATCTGGCATTTGAGGAAAGGGTAACTCTATGGGTATGTCTTGTCACTGGTAGGAACTTTTCCAGAGAATCCCTCCTGAACTGCCACTGATAGAAAGAGAGCGAAATAGAGAGAAAGAGTTAAGATACAGAGATAGTGAGAGACACACACACACACACACACACACACACACACACACATGAATGGATAGATAAATAGAGAGATGGACAGATAGAGATAGACATAGACATTGACAGAGATAGACAGATAGATAGACAGACAGAGTTATATACTGTAAGATAAATAAGTAGACAAATAAATGGATAGACAGATAGATCGATAAACTTATAAATAAATAGATAGGTGCAGGCAACCCTTTGAACAATTCTGTTCCACCTGTATACTTCAAATAAAATCTCAAAACCACTCACCCAGTGGTCCAGTTGTAGAGGCAGCGTGTGACCGAGTTGTATTCACTAAAAGATCAGCTAGGGTTCCTGATCGTGATTCAGTGAGTCGTGCTGGAATGTTGGAGCACCAACAAGGACAGGATTGGTCAAGGCTATGTTGCCCCCACAATCCAATAGCCTGCCAAATCGCCCTATCCAGGCTCCTATATAAAGGATGACCATTTGGAGGAGGTACCAGAAGGCTGTCAGTTCCCCATGAGATGCAGCAAAACAACACCTACCATTCGCTATTCTGACTCTGTCCTTCTAGTGTCAACCGTCCCTCCCCTTTACCATCGTTGGTAAAGCTTTCAATCATCATGCACTCTGGAATTCCTTCTTAAACCCCTCAAAAAGCCTCCTCAAAACCTACCTTTACACTTGAGCATTTCTGGTGCAAGACTAGCTTGGTCATTCACTGCCAGATCTGGATGGATCACCTTAAGCATTAATGAGCCTTCGTCTTCATAGGCAAATCCTTCAACAACTCCAGGATCATCATCCTTCTTAATAACAAACCACGTTCTTCGACCTTGTTCCTTTGCCCCTCACCCCCTCAGCCCACCCTAATTTTCACTTTCAACAGCGGGAAGAGCCCATGGAATTTTTAATCACCCAAGATGATCAAGACTATCTTCTCAACTGCCTATTCCTCCATATCCTTGAGTCAATCTCTCCTGCCTCAGAATCTTCCTTGTCCTTCCCCTCCTCCCCTGTCTCCACCAAGCCCCTGACCTCTTATCACTCTGTAGCTTCTCCCCGTCACCCTCCTCACCCACCCCTCACCAAGTTAACCTCCTCCATAAAACCTACCTCCTGGACTCTCAATTTCCTCCCAACCAATTCCTAACTACACAGCGACCTTCCCTGAACCCAGTGCTAGCTGATATCGTAAAAAGTTCCCTTTCCTCAGTCTCCATCCCCCCGCCCTTCAAAATTGATCTCATCACGGCCCTCCTCAAGAAGCCCACCCTCAACCCATCCGTCCTCTCCAACTACTGCCCTATCTCCAACCTCCCTTTCCTCTCTAAGGTACTCAAATATGTCATTGCAATCAGGCTCTGTGTCCCATTAGTCCTTGTTTGAACCCCTTCCGTGTGGTTCCACCTTAACCACAGCAGTGGCTGTTCTGGTGAAGTCACCAGTGACATCCAGTATGAGCAGTGTACTATCTCTCCTTGTCCACGTGATCTTTCCATGACTTTCAACACAATCAACCTCTATTGTCTCCAGTGGTAAGTGCTGTGACACCACCCTATAGATTCAGGTGAAATAGTTGGTAGGATGGAAAAGGAAGCTGGGAACAGTAAAGACTGGAGCTAATGCATTGTAGTATATAGTCAACATAGCATTTCACAGTTAGCAACTGCAGATTACTTCTTAATGAACTTGCAGCAATGGTGTAAGTCATTATAGTTCTGGTGTGAATGCTGTTGTGTTTTGAGGGTATGAGGACCACTGACAGGTGATATCTGTACTCATAACTATTGCTGCAGAAAAACTGACCTAACGCTGATCTAACCATTGCTTACTCCCCACCCAGCCAACCTCTCATCCTCTGTCACTCTACCGTTTCTTTCTGCAATCACTTCTGCCCTTACCAAGCTAATTTCTTCCATGAAATCAAATCATTAAACGATTTGTATTAGACATTTAAGCGTAGAAATCACTGTTGGTGATATGAACGGGCAAATGCTTAACACACTCGTGTGATATTCCTCTGTCAACTATTATGGGTTGTGTGTTAAAATAACAGAGCGAGGGTTAAACATTCCCCCATTAACATCACTAGTACTAACTCCTAGGCTATAATCCTTACAGCGCCACATGTTTACCAGCCTGGTCAGGACCATCACTCAGTCACTTCCCAGTTTGACACGTGCTTACATACGACATCATTCTTTAAACTGAGGTGCTGCAAAGCTATCCTTTAATAAAGGCCATTGTGAACCAATGGGTACTCAGTACTTTGTAACTTGTTCCCAACTCAAACTGAAGGGTGAGAACAGAAGGAAGAAAAAAGGTAGATTTTAATTTTAGAAAACAGTTGGAATGCTCACATCGAAGAGGAGAAACTTGCAGGGCTTTGGGCAAAGAGCGGGGGAATGGGACTAATTGGATAGCCCTTTCAAAGAGCCAGCACAGACTCCATGGGCCGAATGGCTTCCTTCTGTGCTGTATGATTGTATGAATAGAAGGAAGATACCAGGGTTACAATAGTAAAATTAGGAGAGCGAGAGAGATTAGAAGGAAAAAGATGATGACAGGACCAGGACTAACCTCTAAGCTATAATCCCTATAGCGCCACACATATTTACCAGCCCGGGCCTTGACCAGCTCCTGAAACCACCAATTGGGGCACTCATTGCGCAGAGTCACTTCCCAGTTTGATGCATGTTTACATTCTTAAAACCAAGAGCAACAAGTAAGAAGTTTACATTTTTAAATGCGTAGAAAATGTTGGTTTTTGAGGTTGTTTTTGTAGTTTAGCGTTCTAGTAATTAATCTCCTGCTAACATTTAGTAATATTAGTGACAGTCTCAGCTTCACAGAGTGTGTGTGAACAGCTAAGTGCCAACTGAGAAAAGGAGACAGGCAGATGCTGGCTGCCAATGGTTTAAGCAAAGCCAGTTCATTGTGCCGAGATTTGACAGCCATATGCAGTTGTTTAAGTTTCCAAGCCCAATGTTTGTAACGGATTAACAGCGCCTATTATACAACAATCCTGAAACTTCTGTGCAGGTTACAGCCCTGTATTTACAGTTTGACTGAATCATTACTAGATACTTATTACAGCGATTAAAAGATCACGCTGATTGAAGACGTGCTACTTATTTATAGCAACGATACTGGAGTGTTGTTAAACACATGGTCGTGTTTTATTGCTGGGCTATTACCGTTTTGTTAAACATCAATTACTGGTCTCTGGCAAACACTTAAATGAAGTGAGGCCAGAAAAAGAATTGTCCTGTGGAAAGAGAGGGAAAGAAATAGTTCTGCTATCAGAAAGGATGTGGAGAGCAAACCAGACTAGGTTGACACTGCACGATGCCCTGCCGAAGCAGTTTATAGTCACTGCCAGTGCTGTAATATAAACAAGGCTCTGTGAGTGACAGCCGTGGCTCAGTTGGTAGCACCCCATGCCTCTGAATCATGAAGGTTGTGGGTTCAAGTCCCACTCCAGGGACTTGAGCACAAAAATCCAGGCTGACACTCCAGTGCTAAACTGTCGGAGGTGTCATCTTTCGGATGAGACGTTAAACCGAGGCCCCGTCTGTGCTCTCGGGTGGACGCAAAAGATCCCCTGGCACTATTTTGAAGAAGAGCAGGGGAGTTATCCCCGGTATCCTGGCCAATATTTATCCCTCAACCAACATTACTAAAACAGATTATCCGGTCATTATCACATTGCCGTTTGTGGGAGCTTGCTGTGTGCAATTGGCTGCCGCGTTTCCCACATTACAACAGTGACTACACTTCAAAAAGTACTTCATTATCTGTAAAGCACTTTGGGGCATCTGGTGGTCGTGAAAGGCGCTATATAAATGCAAGTCTTTCTTTTTTCAGTAACTCTGGGGCCAGCGCTGTAATATAAACAAGGCTCTGTGAGTAACTCTGGATCCAGTGCTGTAATATAAAGAAGGCTCTGTAAGTAACTCTGGATCCAGTGCTGTAATATAAACAAGGCTCTGTAAGTAACTCTGGATCCAGTGCTGTAATATAAACAAGGCTCTGTAAGTAACTCTGGATCCAGTGCTGTAAAGTTGCAAGCACAACACGTTTATTGTCACTGCTGTAAATCTGTCCCAGATGTAAATGGATCAAAGTGAGAGCACTAGCAGTCCCATCATATTGCAGATACACTTCCAGTAGAAAGAGCTTACAGCATAAAAAAGGTATTAGGCAGAATTACGACGTCACTCCACAGTATGAATGGGGTATTAGATGGGCCTGCGATATGGCTCTATGTTATAAACAAGGCTTGAGACACACTGCGCTATCGATCCACAGTATAAATGAGGAATTGGACAGATTGTGCTTCTGCTGCACAGTATAAATGGGATATTAAACAAGCCTGCAATATTGCTCCATAGCACATACCTGCGGTACAAGACAGTCCCGCGAATATTGCCCTGCAGTTTAATCATCCGGGTATTAGACAGTCTTACAATACCACTCCGCAGTGTAAACTATACATTAAACAGGTCTCCGCTCCGCCTGACCACATGATTAGCAGAGTATTGCACGGATCTGTAGTACGTCGTGTCTGATGAGATCCCAGATCTTATTAAAAATGCCTTGCCTTTTTCCGAGTATGGAATCCCTGGCATTCCGAGGTAAACTCTCCATCATTTCTTTTGACCTGCAATTGAAGTGTCAGCCTTGGTATTTTCACGCTTGCCAGCACAAATATATAAGTGGTTTAAAAAAAAATGCCCGTGGGATGCTAAAACCTACATGTTGCATCTGTACTTACTGTTTCACATTTCTTTGGTGCAGTCAATATTCTCTGATCTCTGGCCCATTGTGCAAATAAAGAACATGTGAAAAAGCCTGAAGTTTAACTGAACATTCTGATGGCTTTTTAATTTGGTATTTGCATGTGAGAGACATTCACAGAGCAGATATTGATGAGGACAATCGAGGTACTCCTGCCACTGAAAGGGGTGAACCTACAGCTCTCATTTCTTTCTTTGACTTGAATCACTTCTCTTTCAACTCCTGGTGGAAGGGTCGATAACCAGAGGACACAGATTTAGGATAATTGGCAAAAGAACCAGAGGGGGAGCTTAGGAGAATTTTTTTTCACGCTGCGAGTTATCACGATCTGTAATTCACTGCCTGAAAGGGCGGTGGAAGCAGATTCAGTAATAACTTGTGAAAGGGAATTGGACATATAGTTGAAAAGGAAAAAAAAATGCATAGCTACGGGGAAAGGGCGGGGGAGTGGGATAATTGGATAGCTCTTTCAAAAAGCCAGCACAGGCACGATGGGCCGAATGGTCTCCGTCTGCGCTCTTCCCTTCTCTCTCTATTCTCCCTTTCTCTGTTTTCTCTTACTCTCCTCTCCCATTTCTCAAGCAGGTTGGACTTGTGATTTCAATTGTTCGGCTGATTTGATGCCGTGAGAATTATTTTCTGAGCACTTTATGTGACTGAATTCAAAAGCAGATAAAAATCATTTTTTGAGGAGGTGTGTTTGTTAAAATGTAGTATGTTATCCATATGCAGAGTAAAGCTCCCTCTGCATAACCCCAATCTCACCAGTACTGGTGTGAATTGTCCATTTCCCATATCAGCCAACCTAGTGGCCTCACTGACTGTGATTGATTGTAAATTTAGCGCAAATCCTAGAGAGTTTTATGGTACAGGTTGGTACCCGCTAGAAACGGGATTAAGACTGCCCCAGGCTAATTTCGCATTAGATCCTTGCAGCAGGGAGACAAAGAACCTTTCATTGCTTTTGGCTGGATGTGAACCAGAAGTAAAAGGACAGCTAACCCATTCATCACTCTGACCCCCAACTTAAATTCAAGTCAACTTATTTGCCTCATGAAAGCACCATGTAATAAATATGAGTGTTGATGGGACTTTGGTAACAGAGAGGACTGGGAGTTTAACCAAAGGGCAACAGGCTAAGAATTGAATTCAAAATACACCTCCTAAACTTGACCTTAAACCCTTTGATCATCTCTTGGTTTCTGTTTTAAGCTGGAAGTGACTTTTTGAAATGTTTTGATTTGACTTAATAGTTATTATAACCTATGATATCTTCACCAAATGTTTGTAATCAATTTAAATTTAAAGGATTCAAACGTATCAATACAAGCCAATCCCAGGATTTCCCTTGTTTCCATAAAATTTTTGGGATTAAAACAGACTCGGGGGAATTGTGTGGGGGGGGGTCAGCGGGCGCGATCGGTGGGAAAATGATTTTTTCTGACAGCGGGTCGAGACCCTGCTGTCAACCTGCCGCCACACGCCTTTCCTAAATGTCGGGTCTGTCAGTGCTGAGCAGACCCGACACGCAGCGGCGGGGAAAGCAATCAGGTCATTATGACCTTGTTAACAGAGCATTAAGAATTATTTTCAGCTCACCTTCAGAGTTTACCAGGTCGCCCACGGGGTCTGCGCTGCTCGGGGATCATGTCAGGAAAGCAGGGCGGGAGTTGAATGGCCATGGAATCATCTCATTACTTGGCAGCTGCAAATGTGCTATCTCACAGCTGTTTACTTTCCAAGCTCAGAAGCTGTTGCTTACTGCATTTGGAAGACAGATTGAGCTTTATGCAGGTTGCAAGTGTTTGGAGCAAACTCTCTATCCAGTGTCATCTCATTGGAACAACCTCTCTCACCATTGACAGATCGCTTCTGTCATCTCAAGTTCACCTGCCAACTATTACATCAGAATGGGAACGGTTTATACTATCTCACCTTGGTCCTCAGAATCCCACCACGATCAGCCACAACAGTACCAACAACAACACCAACCTTCTCCGCAATCAACTGATGCTGCGCAGGACACAGGGCATCAGCACCCGACCACATTGCTGCCCGGGAGGCCAGGGGTGGCCTCACCATGGCCAGATTTACTTCACTTGATGCTGTACACCCTGGCTGCCACATGATGCGCCAGGTTGGCACCACCCCACACCAATACCATAAAGCATCCCTACAATGCCCAAGCCATTCCTTTCACACTCATCGCCATTGCGGGGGTACCGTTATGTCTCACCATTCACTGCAACTCACTAAGCCACTTCTAAAGGTGCACACAAATCTGTCCAAGAACGCAAAGTGTTGAAAATAAAGATTTCAATGTTTGACAGCACATTAACAGAAACTTTACATGAACATTGGCTAAAACACACAAGTGCCTACCCTTGTGTGATGTTAGTTGGTATGATTGAGGGTGAGTGTGAGGGGTGGCTAGTGAGATGGAGAAGTGATGATTTAGATAGAGAGGGATGGGTGGAGGTGTAAGTTAAGTTGGTGTGAGTAAGGATGTGCAGGAGTAGGGTAGGGAAGGCAGAGTGATGGGGATGTGATGAATGGTACAGCGGGATGAAGTTGAGTGTGGCTTTGCAGTAACGTTTCGTGATCTACTGAGATCATTGAAAGGTTTGCGCCACTGCAGCCAGGTCGTCCTGACGACATCCCTGCTTTTGCCCTCCAGTGCAATGTGCAACCAGGCTGCGTTGATCTCCTGGGGAGGTCTCTTCCGCCCATTGGAAGGGAAGAGAACCTCCCTGCGTGCTGTGACTCCCTCCATAAGCATATGGAGGGAATCATGGGAAAGCCTGGGTGCAGCCGTGCACCTCTGTGCAGTGCTTGTCAGAGTTTGCACCACCTCAATGCTGCAGAACACCGACAGCACAAATGTCAAAATTAATTTGCGCATGGTCCCTTTAAGGAAACCGGCTGATGACGCGTCATCGAATGACGTCATCAGACCCGCTTCCTTCAATTGGCTGGCAAACACGCTGGGTGGGCTTAACAAGCCCAATCAGGGGAAAATCATTTTGGGCAGCGGGGTTGGGACCCGCCACCGACGTCACCCGCCACCGACCCGCCGAGGTTGACAAAATCCAGCCCAGAGAAACAGTACTGAATTCTGGATCAGTTAACACCTTTAGCCAAGGCGGGTAGATGGAGTTAAGATACAGGTCAGCCATGTTCTAATTGAATGGCGGAACAGGCTCGAGTGGCTGAACGGTCTACTCCTGTTCCTATTTGATTCCCATGGGGATGAGGAAGAGACTATTGCAAGCCAGGGTGGCAGGGCCTAGTTCGTGACTGAGGTCGTCACTCACGGACTGGGAAAGCAGCAGGCTTAATGGGCCGAATGGCCTTTTCTCATCCCAAGCTTTCTTATGTGACCTCCTGTAGACCCGGTGGGGTTACATATTTAGAATGTCTATCCCGAGTAACAGTTTTGTTCAGCAGACATGCCAACCCCACCGTCTGAGAAATCAAGAGACAAACTCTTAAAAATCAAGAGATTTGGTATAAAAATCATGAATTGCTATTTCAAACATAAACCAATATAGATTTACAGTTGGTTTATAAACCTCATTAGTGGCTTATTTAATCTCTAACGGGTCACAGCTCTTTTAAAAAAAAAACTTTATTGCTGCATCTGAAAATGCTTTACAAAAAACCTTTTTAAAAAACCCGACCTGCTGTCACCACATTGCACCTGTAGTGGCACCACTTACTTTGATTTTCTTTTCAACATGACTAAATGACGGATACAATTGTCAAAAAGCAAAAACCTCCTTGTAATCTCCTGTCAAATATTAACAGCATAGGAACTAATGGCCTAATGACCTCATTGCCCTCTAGGAAAAAATACCACAGTAATATGTAAATCTAGGCAATGATTAACAAATTAACATGCTCTGCAAGGAAATAGTAACAAATCCCTGGGTTCTGTGATACAAGGATATTACACTGAATTGGAAAAATAGAAGTCAACGGAGCTTGAAAGCCGGCTGAATGCAAAATGCAGTTATTTGCACAAATCGCTTCTCCTGTCAGGGCTGGTTCTCAGTCCAATAAAAATGTTAGGCGTTTGCACCGTACTAAATAATCTTGGAAATGTGCCTTACGCATCTTTCACTAACCTTCCACTGTGAAATATAAACAATTCAGAGAAAGTGAATAAAACCACAGCACATTACTGCGGGGCAGAGGGCCGAGGGCCATGACTGGATTCGGCCAGCTCCTCCAGAGTAAAGCTCATCTCACAACCCACGGGGGAGGGGGCTGCGTTACGGGTCCCGGTCGGGGGTAGATCCCGGCCGCTGGGCGGGACCCGGCTCGATTGGCTGCACAGTGTAACAGGTCAGATCTTCCTTGTTCTCTCAGGAGCACTGAGCCAATCGCTGGAGGCCTCGCTGTGCCCAATAACTAACTATTGCTCAGTAATTATCCCCCGGGCCCGCCCAGCGGCCAGGATCTACCCCCCCTTCCCAGGGCCTCCCCAGCGGCAGTAACGCAGCCCCCTCCCCCGTGGGTTGTGAGATGAGCTTTTCTCTGGAGGAGTTGGCCAGATCCAGTCATGGCCCCTGACCCCGCCCCGCAGTAATGTGCCACGGTGGGAGTTTGGTGAACGGCAGGCCGGGGCCTGGTTACTTACAGTGAAACGAATCGGTTACTGCACGGCCCCGACTGCGGCTGTGGAACAGCGCCGGTAGCTTGCTGGTATTATTCTAATGAGGCCCGAACCCCAGGAAAAGCCTCCGCCTCTTTTGCAGGCACTGCACGGGTGTGAGAATTTAGGGAAAAGATCTCGAGATTTCGGTGTTCTATCGCGAGATCATGATGTGAGGCTGCATTTCACTCAGAAATCGCGACTCTCGCGATAAATTTGCGAGAGTTGGCTTGTCTGGTTCAGTGAATGCGGCTGATTCGGCCCAGTGTCACACCAATCCAACAGCAAACCACTTTGAGAGGCCTTGATGGAATGACTGCCAAAGCTCACGCCCTATGATTCAGTATGCTATCCCCTTCAATAAGGCCTAATGTAGAACATGCAGGCAGGGTAAGGAAAAGAGATTGGCCTCGGGTTTCATTGACTTCCCGCCAGCTTATAGTTCGACAGCAGCATTTCCCTGGAAATTCCTCTAATACTTCCCTTGGCGTTTTGAGGGGAATTCTCCATGGTCTGCACGCAAGCCTCTGATAGTTTGCCAGACCGCTGAAGTCTGTAAGGCCCGTACACAGCACACTGGATCAGGAAGCCAAGTGGTAATTGCTTGCAGCTGAAGGTTTTCTCATGCAAGCAAAGCTTCAATCAAACTGTTAATCTGTTCCTCCTCCTATTAAAGGATGAGGATCCCGGTTTATAAATTAGAGAGGAATCTGATGCCCAGGATATTTCTTCCCCCACCACCAGTTTTCTCTCTCCTGCTCTGAAGGATATTTTTGTCTGGCTACACTCCAGTGAAAAAAAGAAAGACTTGCATTTCTATAGCACCTTTCACAGCCTCAGGACGTCCCAAAGCGCTTTACAGCCAATTAATTACTTTTTTTTAAGTGGAGTCACTGTTGTAATGTAAGAAACGCAGCAGCCAATTTGCGCACAGTAAGGTCCCACAAATAGCAATGTGCTATTGACCAGATTAACTTTTTTTTTTAGGTGTTGCTTGAGGGATAAAAATTGGCCAGTGTAAGGGGAGAACTCCCCTGCTCTTCTCCGAAATTGTGCCGTGGGATCTTATGCATCCACCTGAGAGGGCAGACGGGGCCTCGGTTTAACGTCTCATCGGAAAGACGACCCCTCCGACAGAGCAGCACTCCCTCAGTACTGCACTGGAGTGTCAGCCTAGCATGGGAATGGTAGCATAGTGGTAATGTCACTGGGCTAGTAATCCAGAGGCCTGGACTAATGATCCAGAGACGTGAGTTCAAATCCCACCACGGCAGTTGGGCAATTTAAATTCAGTTAATTAAATAAATCTGGAATAAAAAGCTAGTATCAGCAATGGTGACCATGAAACTATCGGATTGCCATAAAAACCCATCTGGAAGGAAATCTGCCGTCCTTACCTGGTCTAGCAATGTGGTTGACTCTTAACTGCCCTCTGAAATGGCCTAGCAATTTACTCAATTGTAACAAACCGCTACGAAACAAAATATATAACTCTATCAATGTTGTCAAGGGGAGACTGGATAGGCACTTGAGGGAGCAGAGCTTGCAGAGCTATGGGGATAGAGTGGGGGAATGGGACTGACTAGATTGCTCTTCAGAGAGCTGGCACGGACTCAATGGGCCATTATGACTCTGAGTGTTATGTGCTTGAGTCTCTGAAGTGGAAGTGGCTTGAACCCATGACCTTCTGGGCGAGAGTGTTGACATTTGGAAGGTTTTCCTACATTAAAGGTGCTATATAAATGCAAGTTGTTATTGTTGAAGGCATTGCATCCTGCTTGCATTTGGCCCATAGCTGCTGGCAGCATCCAGTCTCTTGCCCAAGTGACCATTCTCCACGTATGTACCTAGGAGGATATTCCACAGGAGTAACCAGTTCCATGCCCTCCCCTATTATTTCCGGAATTTCATGCTAAAAATGTGGGGTTCGGGGAGGACGTAGAATATGGCAGCCCAAATATGGGTGAGCATGTGCCAAGGAAGCACAGCATCCAACACATTTCCCATTATGGTGTCCTGGGTTGTTTAAGAATCGCAGGGCGATCAGCAACATAACTTAGGGCCAGACTGGGGCGCAATTTAAAACAAAAACATGTATATTCAACCAGCCCAGGAAACCGCAGCTGAGGCCTCCTACAGCCATTTTCAACCTTTCCTCGGCAACCACCTGCGGGCTCCCCATTGGAGCTGCGTCTCGATGTCCTGATCGACCCCCCCCCCCCCCTCCTGGTTAGCCTAAAGACCCTCTCTCGGTCACCCCCACCTCTCCCTCCCGATCACTTCCCCTCCCCACTCCCCCTTTAAGACCGACCTGCGTATCACTGCCGCTGTCACAGTCCGAAAATCCTGGGGTCTTCCCCCGGTGAGCTGCCTGGGATGCCCAGCAGGTGCCTGATGCTAATGAGGCCCAAGGCCCAATATCGAGTGCGCCTCAGGCCTACCCGTTCTAGCACAGGCCTCGTGGATGAATTTCTAGGCCATGGTTTTTAACGTAAAGAAAGATCATAAGGAGAATCAGACAGTCAGCAGGAGTTGGAAAAGTTAAGGGAGGTGACCAAAGGCAGGGTCAAAGAGGTAGGTATTGGAGAGGTAATGCAGGCTGGGAGAGAGGCAGCGAGGTAACAGGATTTAGGAAGGGAACGCAAGAGTGGGAGTGTGTGAAGCTGTGGGCTGTGCCACCATTATTGGAGTGGCAGGAGGGAGGGGATACACGGTAGTCAGTAGAGCGGAGGTTGCGAGCTACGACACAGAGGTGGAGAGGTAAGATGGAGCCAGGCCCTATAGGGATTTGGAAACACGGAGGAGGATTTTGAACTCAATGCGCTGGGGTGCAAGGAGCCCAGTAGAGTTTGGTGAGGACACAGGTAACAGGTGAGCAGAGTTAATATAGGGTAGGATGCGGCTGGTAGAGTTTTTGGTGAGTTGGGGTTTGTGTAAGGGTGAAGCTCGGTGACAAGAGTGTTGGAGAAGCCACACCTGGAGTTGATTATCTTTTTTATTCATTCACGGCATTTACTGCCCATTCGTGTTGCCCTTGAGAAGGTGGTGGTGAGCCGCCTTCTTGAACCGCTGCAGTCCATGTGGTGAAGGTACTCCCCCACAGTGCTCTTCGGGAGGGAGTTCCAGGATTTTGACCCAGCGACGATGAAGGATCGGCGATATATTTCCAAGTCAGGATTGTGTGTGACTTGGAGGGGAACTTGGAGGTGGCGGTGTTCCCATGTGCCTGCTGCCCTCGTCCTTCTAGGTGGTAGAGGTCGCGGGTTTTGGAGGTGCTGCCGAAGAAGCCTTGGCGAGTTGCTGCAGTGCCTCTTGTAGATGGTACATGTGGATCAGGCTTTCAGTGGGAGTGAAGTAGGGTAGAGGTGAGCGGTATTACGGAGCTGGTGGAAGTAGCACTCTCACCGAGGGATCTGAGGTGGTGTTTGAAGCTCAGCTCAGTGTCGAACAGGACACCAGGGTTATGAACTGGTGCATGCACCAACGAGGGACTTGCACTGGAAGGTATCAAAATAAGTCTGAACCATTAAGGATGAATATGCTGCATAAGTTTAATTTCAGCTTATTACTTCAGTCCAGCCCGTATCCTGAAGGATCATCTTCAGAAGCTCCTATCGTCAACACGCTCCATCAAATCCTGCTAGTTTCTGCCCTCTTTTAAAGCTTCCATAAGCTGTTCTTCTACATTATATTCATCCTTCACGAGAGAAATGCTTATTGAGTCAGCTGGAAAAAATCTTTTTTTTCTTTTTAAAATTGCCACAGTGGCAGGAAAGCGACAGTAATCACCGAGTGAAGCTGGCCTTGAAATAAGTAAAGTTGGCATGTGATGGGGTAGCCTTTGAGTCATGGATTTGCAGACTGAGCATTTTGCAGCGTCCTGTTGTTGTTATTGAACTGACAGCCCGTCGCAAGGAGCTGCTTATTTTGTCACCGTAGTGATAATTCTCTCATGGGGGGGATTCGGGACCAACGCTCCCGCTAAGCTGCGCGGCTTCGCAACGGTCTGGAGATCCCGCGCAGGCCGCTCACCGGCTTTTACAGGGAAGAAACCGCGCACGCGCGAAAATTTAAATGTGCCGCGCGGCCAGTTAAAGGGGCTGCGCATGAGAAAAAAATGAGAGGGCACATTGTTTGGGGCCTCCATAAAGAAGCAGGTGACGCATGTGACTGATTGCTGATTGACTGTCAGGTGTGTGAGCCAAGCTCCTGGCTGGGGAAATTTGGAACCAGGAAAATCTCATCAAATCTCTCCCCCCAAATTGAAGAAAAGTGGTTCATTATCAGTTCGTGCTCTAAATAATGGTTAGAATTGTAGACTAGAAATTTCTGTTTACAATGTCACACTTTTAATGCATTCCCCTGTCTGCTATTTTATTGTAAGCGTTAACCTGGTCATTTTAAATAGGTTAACACAAAAGAATATCGTATCAACAAGCCAAGCATTTTTTCGCACTCGTACCCAGTTGTCTATTAGAAGTTGTAGAGTATTCTTGAGCGTTGCTTTTTTATGTACACACAAAATTGACGGGCAGGAAAAGACCAACTGGTCCATCAAGCCTGCCCCACACCATGATGGCCGGAGCATGATGACTAAACACTTGCCCACCCATTCCTCCCTTCCCCAACGCGCCCCCAGCCCCCACCCCCACCCCACAGCCATGTAATCTCCTGGGAGAGGCAAAAAAAAACAGAGAAAAAACCCAGGGCCAATTAGGGAAAAAGTAATCTGGAAAACTCCTCTCCGACCCCCTCAGACGATCAAAACCAGGCCTGGACCAAGTGTTATAAAGACACGTACCTTCTATATGATGCGATCTCTGCTCCAATCAAGAGGAGGTCCAGCTCCCTCTTGAAGGCAGGCAGAGAGTCAGCACCAACCACATTTAAGTATTTTTTTTTAATAATACATATTTACATTGGTTTTTTTTTCCAGAACATTCCGGTTGGGGTCTCACTGTTGCAGTTTGCATGTTGCATGATTAGCAGCTTTGTTCTCTGGGATCTGCGTCCCATTACAGGAAGGCAGGTGGTGTACAATATTATGATGCTTGACCGCGGTTTTAGCAAAGACAGAGTTTTACTGTAAGTCACTCCTGTATGTGTCAGCCGTGGCTCAGTGGGTAGCACTCTCGCCTCTGAGTCAGAAGGTTGTGGGTTCAAAGTCCCACTCCAGAGACTTGAGCACATAATCCAGGCTGACACTCCAGTGCAGTGCTGAGGGAGTGCCGCACTGTTGGAGGTGTCAGATAAGACGTTAAACCACATCTCGGGTGGATGTAAAGAAATCAGTCTTTTGAAGAAGAGCAGGGGCGTTCTCCCCATTGTCCTGGCCAATATTTATCCCTAAACCAACACCCTGTGCTCAAACTGGCTTTTCCTACATTAGAACAGTGACTAGACTTCAAAATTACTTCGATGGCTGTAAAGCGCTTTGGGATGTCCGGAGGTCGCGAAAGGCACTGCATGAATGCAAGTCTTTCTTTCGTTATCTATGGCATCCATTATGGAGCTGAGCACACTAATGGATCCAGTCATTTGCATAATCTATCGGCATCATCTGAACTCTGTGTGCTACTTCCTTGGAACATACTCCAGTTTGTGCTGTCCTCAGGCCGATGTGCTGATGGTCATTCCATTTTTTTTTTGCTGTTTTTCCTTTAATTCGGCAGACAGGGAGAAGAATCCTGTGAATAAATCACATGATTCAGACCGCAGCATATTGACTTTTATTTCACTGCCTGATACAGGGAACAACGTTCCTGGATTGTACTATTTTTCAGTAAATCTCCCTCCTCATCAGCTGGCCCAATTATTGCTGTGGTTTACTATCGAAATCTTGTGTGAAACACACTAGAATTTTAACCCAAAAAAGCAGGTGGATTTGGGTCGGAAGTGTTAAAAGTTTGAATCCCGACCAGAACCCGCCTCCAACCCGCCCACTTCCGGTTTTAACGGAGGCGGGATGGGGGGGGCGGCTTCCCAGTTCCAAGCGGCGGGTCTTCAATTTAAATATTATAATGAAGCTTGGCGTGCCTCAGATTTAACCTCAATTTTAAATTTAACTCTTGCAGACCTCGTGAAACCCGCCAGCTAAAGTAAGGCGAGGACTGCTGGAACCAAGAGTTAACCTCCTGCATCCAGCGTCCCTGTCTAACCCACCCCCAACAACTGGAGACCCCCCCTCCACAAGGCCTCAGATCTCCCTCCCAGGCCTCTAATTCTCCCCCCGCCTCCCGATTTCCACCCCCTCCTGGCCTCCAAACCCCCCCAGAGGCCGCCCCACGACCCTGTGCTGCTCCCGGCCCCGTAATCTGCTGCTCTTGGCCCCCTTCCCTCGCTCCTCCGGCCCGCCGATGCTCACCCACCCCCCACCCCACCCCATTCCACCGGCCCCCAATCATTCCCGACCATTCCCCCCGCCCCCCCGCGCTCCTCCAACCCCTGATTGTTCCCAACCACACACACCCACCCCCCCCCCCCCCCCCCCAACCTCTGGCCCTCCGATTGGTCTCAACCCTGCCACCCCCACCCCCTGCTCCTCCGGCCACCCCCTGGCTCCCACGCGATCCTTCCCTCCCTCCTTTCTGTGGCCTAGTGCCACAGTCCTACCTGCCCAGAGCCAGCCATGCAGATCAGGCCCTGCTGTTAATTCGGCAGGTCCTGTGGGAAACCCGTTCTCCCGAGGAGAGATAGGTGGAGAGTTTTAGGGAAGGGAATTCCAGAGTTTAGGGCCAATTAGGTTTTATAGAGTGGAACTGTTTAAGTTTCAGACAAGATAATTAGATAAGAACTAGGTGAAGAGATTATAAGGTAAGGAGATGTAATTTAAGAGATTGAACTGCACTATTTTTAGCACTCTGGTTAACATGTTTGCACTGTACACTATTTTTAAAGAAAGATCTTGCATTTATATAATACTCGGGACGTCGCAAATAACTTCACAGCCAATGAAGTACTTTTGAAGTGTAGTCACTATTGTAATGTAGGTAAAGCCGGCAGCCAATTTGCGCACAGCAAGATCCCACAAACAGCAGTGCGATAAATCAGCAAATAATTTGTTTTACTGATGTTTAGTAGTCTGGTTAACACTGCGTCAAATTCCTACATGTGCTATTTAACCAAGTCATTAACCCATTTATTTTAAACAAATGCATCGACCAGTGCAATAAAAATAGCAAAATTCCAACCGCTTAGCAAGTGACTATTTCCCACCTGGTGGGATATTTCTCTCTTGATGTTTAATTTCATGAAAAAGTGAGTGAAAAGAGACACAAGTCTGGTAGAAAATGACTACGGACATTTTGCCCATTCATACCTCTGCTCCAGTCTTGCTCCCATCCTAAAATGTATTAAAATTAGCAGCGACAACAAAAATGCTTGTTAAAGGCCACTCGCAGAAGAAAATCAAGCAGAATTACATTGGGGAATATAAAGAGAGCAAAAAAGTGAGTTCTGAGCTTCCTGAAATAAGTGCTGTTGAGAAAGGGCAAGATTTTGAAATATCGCCACAGCACTGTCCAACTCTAGTAAGCAAGTTGATCACTTGATGGAACACATGCTCTTCCAGGGTGAGGCAGTTCCACAATCCGACCAGTGACAAACGATTAACAAGCGGTAAATAGCATGAAGTCCAGCTGGTGTTTGTTTAAGTGGGGTGGGGTGGGGCAGTCCTTTAAATGGTCAGTCAGACTGAAGCAATTCGAGAAACCACGGCTTGTGAGAAAGAGAGGGTTTAAAAAAAACGACAAGCTTTTCAGGTGAGTTGCGTTTAGGTGGGGAAATGAATCGGTGTACAAAGTAATAAAAGTTAAAATAAATAAAGGCACATTCCTGTAACGGTGGAAACGTCACTGTTCAAACCAAAACCCAGCACGTAAATTTGAGATTGCAAAAGCCTTATTGATTTTCAAACATTCAGGGTATTTGCTGCCATTAATTAGCTTCGATTTATTTCCAAACATCTGGAGAGGAATGCTGTGATGTGTATTATGTAGCTGGATGTATCTCCAGTTTCATAATATGTTATTATTAATCCCTAATACCTGTGGTCAGAGAAAAATTATCGAGCCCTTTAATGAATTTTTCCACTTGCTACACCCGTCCCGTGTTCAAAATCTCTGTCTTTGTTCTGATCCCTTGCCTAACTCCTGCGAATCTCCAACTCAATCTCAATGTCTGCATTGTGCAGTCATTTGGTGAGGAAGTAAACAGACATAGTTGCTGTCAAGAGACTCTTAAATTGTAATTTAGATGTGGACATTTCAGAAGAACCAAAAATCAAGCATCTCAAGGCAGTTAACTAACATTCACAGGATTTACTCGGAGTTCCCTTGCCTGCAATGAGGTGCTGATGACAAAGGAAGCAACAAAGACTGGCATTTATACAGCACCTTTCACGACCTCAAGACGTCCCAAAGCTCTTTCCAGCCAATGAAGCACTTTTTTGAAGTGTTGTCACTGTTGTAATGTAAGAAACGCAGCAGCCAATTTGCACACAGCAAGCTCCCACAAACAGCAGTGAGATAATGACCAGATAATCTGTTTTTTAGGTATTGGTTGAGGGATAAAATATTGGCCAGGACACCGAGGAGAACTCTTCAAAATAGTGCCGTGGAATCTTTTGCATCCATCTGAGAGGGCAGACGGGACCTTTCTAAGATGGGGAGTAAAGAGCAAAAGGGAAGGTCTGTGATAGGGTGGAAGGCAGGAGTGATTAAATGTCAAAAGGGATGATGGTGCAAGGCACCAACACCAGACTCAACATCGAGTTCAACAATTTCAGATCATAACCACTGCTCCCATTTTTTCGGGCAGCAGGTGCTGCTAATGGTTCTGCTGTTGCCATTTACACCTCCTCTAGACCCATCTTTTGTTTCTTTACTTGTCCCATTACCACCCCCTTTCGCCTCGCACCATCATCCCTTTTGTCATTTAATCTCTCCTGCCTTCCCCCCTATCACAGACCTTCCCTTTTGTACTTTCCTCCCCTCCTCCCCTTTCCCTGCCTCTGTACTTGCTTAAAACCTGTTAAATCTGTAACATTTTCCAGTTCTGACGAAGTGTCACAGACCTGGGACGTTAACTCTGTTTCTCTCTCTCCACAGATGCTGCCTGACCTGCTGAGTATTTCCAGCATTTTCTGTTGTGGTTTCAGATTTCCAGCATCCGCAGCATTTTGCCTGTGTTCTAATATTGAATCTTTTCTTCTCTTCAAGGAGCGAATCTTCTTGACGTTGTCAAACTATATCTTCACGGTGATCTTCCTGACTGAGATGGCAGTAAAGGTAAACCTCAGCCACTATGTTTTTTTTAAAGGCCAAAATGTATCTGACAGAGAGGGCCCCACGCTTAACGTGATACCATAAACGCCCTGGGAGCTGGATATACACCGTACGATCAGCTCACATTCTGTCTGCTTTAGTTCTCATCAAGGAGTCAGGTTAAATTAAGGACTGGTGATTTCACCCATAAAATTATCACATTCAACAAAGGACTATTGTGGATTCATTTGATGAGAATAAACGTCGTTTAGCAAAGGCTTCCGCCAGAGTTTCTTTTAATTCATTCATGGGATGTGGGCGTCACTGGCAAGGCCAGCATTTATTGCCCATCCCTAGTTGCCCTTGAGAAGGTGGTGCTGAGCCGCCTTCTTGAACGGCTGCAGTCCGTGTGGTGAAGGTGCTCCCACAGTGCTGTTAGGGAGGGAGTTCCAGGATTTTGACCCAGCGACGATGAAGGAACGGCGATATACTTCCAAGTCAGGATGATGTGTGACTTGGTGGGAAACTTGGAGGTGGTGGTGTTCCCATGCACCTGCTGCCTTTGTCCTTCTAGGTGGAAGAGGTCGCGGGTTCGGGAGCTGCTGCCGAAGAAGCCAAAGTAAGTACTGAAGATCATCTCCTTTTAGCACTCCTCGTGGGCCGGGAGGGGCAGGAATGCTTCCCCCAAGCCTCACAAGGAAGCCTTTGGCCTCACCCCAGATGGCCTGGAGTCTTCTCCGCCCCCCCCCCACCCCCCCACTGACTGCCGGGGACCGTCCCCACTGCCTCCTGACGCTATTTACTGCTTCCGCCCAGCAGGCAAGGCTGTGGGGTGGCAGCCTGCCCAAAATCATTCAAATGAGGCCCTGCCGTTAAGATTGGCATGGCCTCCACGACCCTGGTATACTTGTCTAGTAAAATAACCACTACGCTACCGTACCCCGGTAGTAAATACTTCTTTCCTGCTCTCCTTTGCAGTTGGTGGCAATGGGCCTTTGTTTTGGTCAGCGGACGTATCTCAAGAGCTCCTGGAATGTTCTGGATGGACTGCTGGTGATGATTTCGGTCATCGATGTTCTGGTATCCATGGTTTCCGACAGCGGAACGAAGATTCTCGGAATGCTGCGGGTCCTTCGCTTGTTGCGCACTCTCCGCCCCCTCCGGTAATCGAACTCGCCGTGTCCTGACAGGGTTCAAGTTCAGTGGCCTGATTTGAAAACAAGGCCGAGATTTTAAATACCTAAACTGATAAAGGGTAATTTTACACATCTGTAGCCAGCAGGGGAGACTCGCCTGTCAGCAGCACACACAAGGAATTTGGTTGGGTCTTGCCTACAGTTAGGTGTCTGCCTCGGCTCAGTGGGCAGCACTCACACTTCTGAGTCAGAAGGTTATGGGTTCCACTCCAGGGGCTTGAGCACAAAATCTAGGCTGATGCTCCAGAGCAGTATTGATGGAGTGCTGCACTGCTGGAAGTGCCGTCTTTCGGATGTGATGTTAAACCGAGGCCTCATCTGCCCTCTCAGATCAGCGTAAAAGATCCGATAGCACCATTTCGAAGAAGAGCAGGGGAGCTCGCCCTGGTCTCTTGGCCAATGTTTATCCCTCAACCAATGTCACTAAAAACAGGTTATCTGGTCATTGTCACATCGCTGTTTGTGGGACCTTGCTGTCTGCAAATGGGCTGCCACACGTCCTACATTACAACAGTGACTACACTCCAAAAAAGTACTTAATCGGCTGTAAAGCATTTGGGATGTCCTGAGGTCGTGAAAGGCGCTATATAAATGCAAGTCTTACATTAAGGCCTGAATACTGTGCATAATGCCCACCCAAATTTCTGGTGTGTGCCATTGGTAAACCAGGCTCCTTGCTGCCAGCACAGACTTGTAAAATTGCCCCCATGCTGTCTGCTCAAAAAGGAGCAATGCTTTAACTTGGTGGTGTTGACAGTAGGCATAATAAGCAAGAGGTTCGACCAGCTTGATAGTTCTCTGCTGCTGCGACAGGACAGACTGGGAAGGGTTTAGTGTCACGTGGAGGACTGCAGGCCAGGATTGATTGACGGAGATGGGAAAATGGATGAGTATACTTGAGTTTTGCTTGATTCCCTTGAGTATAGAAGATTAATGGCTGATCTAATTGAGGTGTTTAAGATGATTAAAGGATTTAATTGGGTAGATAGAGAGAAACTATTTCCTCGGGTGAGAGAGTCCAGAACAAAGGGGTATAACCTTAAAATTAGAGCTAGGCAGTTCAGGGGCGATGTCAGGAAGCACTTCTTCACACAAAGGGTTGTGGAAATCTGGAACTCTCTCTGTCCCAAAAATCTGTTGAGGCTGGGGGTCAATTGAAAATTTTAAAACTGAGATCGATCGATTTTTGTTAGCTAAGGGTTATGGAACCAAGGCGGGTGGATGGAGTTAAGATACAGGTGAGCCATGATCTAATTGAATGGCGGAACAGGCTCGAGGGGCTAAAAGGCCTCTTCCTGTTCCTATGTTCCTAAATTAACAGTTCCTTGCTGAGAATCATTCTGTAGTGTAAATGGACTCAGTGGATTTCTGGAGACTAAAGGGATTGGGGGGAAACCTTGTGAGAAGATAGTTCGAGGTCAATCAAAAAGGGATGGGCTTGTTGAGCCTAATGGCCTTTCCCTGTTGCTGAAATTTCTTATGATTCAAGTTGACTTGCAGAGCATCCATTAAGGAATCGCCATTGTAGGACTGCAGCTAATGGCCTCTCCTACATTTTCTAGGATTTCTTTGGAACCCACAAGAACATCACTAGCTTTGCTGATCAGGTGGATGCAATGGGCACAATTTCATAGAGTTACTTTTTCCCTCTTTTAATGTGGTGCAGTCACCTTCCTCTATGCTTGCTTCTACCTGTTCAATCACGTAAGAGGAACTCCAGGAGTGTTGCGATTAGCCTCTGTGTCCCTCCACATATGCAAATTATGTGTGAGGCAAATAATTCAAAGCAGATTTCTAGGCAAAGAAATGAGGGGATTTAACTTGAATGCTGGGAGACTAAACTGTTCACATTGTCAGTTTCACAAATCAATTCCAATCACACCTCATCATCTGGGTGAGGGATGTGCTGACCATTGTCTCCAGGGAAACCCTGGCGTGTTCTTGGCTTTGCCCCGACAGCATCTTCCCTTTAAAGACTGCATGTGGTTATAGTTTGCGAATGTCCAGAAAACATTTCTAAAATAGGAAAGTGTTCACTAACTCATCATCCTATGAAGTTGAAAAAAACCATTGGTGCAGTTTTCTGTTAAAAGGGACGAGGGATTTCAGTTATGTGGAGGAAACTAGAGAAACTGGGATTGTTCTCCTTTGCGCAGAGGTGGTTACGGGGAGATTTAATAGAGGGTGTTCAAAATCATGAAAGGTTTTGATAGAGTAAATAAGGAGAAACTTGTTTCTGGTGGCAGAAGGGTCGGTAACCAGAGGGGACAGATTTAAAATAATTGGAAAAAGAACCAGGGGAAGGGAGAGATGAGAATTTTTTTTTACTAAACGAGCTGTTATGATCTGGAATGCACTGCTTGAAAGGGTGGTGGAAGCAGATTCAATAGTAACTTTCAAAAAGGAATTGGAACTTGAAAAGAAGAAATTTGACAGGGTAGATGCTGAGAGGTTGTTTCCCCTGGCTGGAGTGTCTAGAACTAGGGGGCATAGTCTCAGGATAAGGGGTCAGCCATTTAAGACTGAGATGAGGAGGAATTTCTTCGCTCAGAGGGTTGTGAATCTTTGGAATTCTCTGCCCCCAGAGGGCTGTGGATGCTGAGTCTTTGAGTATATTCAAGGGTGAGATAGATAGATATTTGGACTCTAGGGGAATCAAGGGATATGGAGATCGGGCGGGAAAGTGGAGTTGAGGTCGATGATCAGCCATGGTCTTATTGAATGGCGGAGCAGGCTCGAGGGGCCGTATGGCCTGCTCCTGCTCTTACTTCCTATGTTTTTATGGGGATGGAGCAGGGGAGTGTTACTAATTGGACAGCTCTTTCAAAGAGCCGTCGCCGGCACGATGGGCTGAATAGCCTCCTTCTGCGCTGTAATATTCTGTGATTCTCTATGATTGTCCTAGGGAAGAAAAAAGGCCACCAGAGAACTGTTGGGCGTAATCTTCAACGTCGGAGGGGGCAGAAAGCTGCCGATATCGGATCGGCCACCCGTTATACATCCCATAGGATTCTTCTTTCCATCGAAGTCAATGGAAATGAGATGGGGTGTACAAGAGGAAACCAATGCAATACCTCCAGCTTTCTACCCCTGCCGACATTGAATATTACCCCTCCTCCTCCCCCTCTGTTGTCTTTTGCCAGGTCCAGTCCAGCACAGGTAGATAAATAAGGGTGGAGGAGGGGGTGGAATCATAGCTTGAAGTTCTTACGTTTGTTTCACTGATGGTGAGATTTCATTGAAAATGTCATTTTGCTCAGAAGTACATAGATACGGTTTACTTACATTTTTTTAAATTCCAGACAGCCCACTTAAAAATCAGCATGTCCAGTCCAAACCGAGCTGGGTGAAAACCCAGCCTTGCAACATTTCATCACGCAGGGCTGCATTGCACATTTGCAAACAGTTGGAAGTGCATCAATAATCTTGGTGAGCCAAATGTCAATGTGGCTCAGTTGAAAGCAATTTTGCCTCTGAGTCAGCTGGATGTGGGCTCAAAGTCTCATTCCATGACACAATCTAGGACATTCCAGTGCAATACTGATGGAACTCTTCCCTTCGAGAATGGCCCCTTGCACCGATACCCTTCCAACAGTGACAGCCCCTCACATCAATAATGTTCCAACAGTGGCACTCCTTCTCACCGATAACCTTCCAGAAACGACGGACCTTCTAACTATTAATCTTCCAATACCGATAGTCCCCCAACCAATAATCTTCCAATACTGATAGTCCCCCAACCAATAATCTTCCAATAGTGATAGTCGCCCAACCAATAATCTTCCAATAGTGATAGTCGCCCAACCAATAATCTTCCAATAGTGATGATCCCCCTACCAATAATCTTCCAATAATGATAGTCCCCCTACCAATAATCTTCCAATAGTGATAGTTCCCCAACCAATAATCTTCCAATAGTGATAATCCCCCTACCAATAATCTTCCAATAGTGATAGTTCCCCAACCAATAATCTTCCAATAGTGATAGTCCCCCTACCAATAATCTTCCAATCGTGATAGTCCCCCCAACCAATAATCTTCCAATAGTGATAGTCCCCCTACCAATAATCTTCCAATAGTGATAGTCCCCCTACCAATAATCTTCCAATAGTGATAATCCCCCTACCAATAATCTTCCAATAGTGATAGTTCCCCAACCAATAATCTTCCAACTGTGATTTCCACCCACCATTAACCTTCAAGCCTGAGATTCCCTGCCACCAATAAGCCTTCCAATAGTGACAGTGTTTGCACCAATAACCTTCATCTGTGATAGAGCAGGAGCAAATATTTAGCAGTGCTTACCGCCTTCTGGATGAAACATTAAACCGAGGCCCCGTCTGCCCTCTCAGGTGGACATAAAAGATCTCATGGCACTATTGAGTTATCCCCGGTGTCCTGGCCAATATTTATCCCGCAATCAACATCACGAAAACTGGACATTATCACATTACTGTTTGTGGGAGTTTGCTTTGCGCAAATTGGCTGCCGCGTTTCCTACATTACAACATTGACTGCATTGCAAAAGTAATTCATTGGCTGTAAAGCACTTTGGGACATCCTGAGGTCATGAAAGGCGCTATAGAAATGCAAGACTTTCCTTCTTTAAAGGAGCTCGGTTTCTGAAATATTTTCTAATATATTATTTTCAAGACTGCTCGTAGTACTATAGCCCCTGTCATGTGATGCCAGAGTGCAAAATCTATCTCATTATCACTCGGTCACATCACAGTGTGTTAAAGTTAATGAACTTTAAAAAAAAAAAATTATTTTGAAAAATAAACCACAGAATATGTATTCTGGGAACTAACAATTGTCTGGCAGAGAGAACAGGAGGCAGTAATTTAATCGCAGGTTTCTGCTGATGTTTATGAGCCATTAGAGCTTCACTTGCGCAACAACAGTGTTGTGGGATTGAATTACTGCCTTATACTCCCAGACCGACATTTGTTATTCCTTAAAATGCTGAAGGCCAGTTTTCGTTTATTGCAGGCATAGCCCCAGTAATGCCCAACACAATAGGCCTCCCACCCCATTTCCTCCTCACTGTAGTTGTAACTGAACGACCCAACCCCCCCCCCCCCCCCCCCGCCCGCCCCGGCAAATGAGGAGGAAAATCTCCCCTTATACCCCATCGTTTATTATTTCTTCTTCTTTGTTTAACAGCATGTGGATCTCCCCCCACTGTGTCGCTCGGGGTGAGAAGACACCGTTTTATTCCATGTAACACATCCCGAATATTAACAGGGCCGCTGACATACGGAACCCAAATAAATCAAATCGGGGCCAGAATGCCACGGTGGTTTCCCACTGTTACTCCAGCGAGATAACTGGCGGAATGAAAGAAAGAAAGACTTGCATTTCTCCAGCGCCTTTCACGACCACCGGACGTCTCAAAGCGCTTCACAGTCAATGAAGTACTTTTGAAGTGTAGTCACTGTTGTAATGTAGGAAACACAGCAGCCAATTTGCGCACAGCAAGATCCCACAAACAGCAATGTGATAATGACCAGATTATCTGTTTTTGTTGTATTGATTGAGGGATAAATATGCCGGGACACCGGGGATAACTCTCCTGCTCTTCTTCTAAAGAGTGCCATGGGATCTTTTACGCCCACCTGAGAGAGCAGACGGGGCCTCGGTTTAACGTCTCATCCAAAAGACGGCACCTCCGACAGTGCAGCGCTCCCTCAGCACTGCACTGGGAGTGTCAGCCTAGCTTTATGTGCTCCAGTCCCTGGAGTGGGACTTTGAACCCACAACCTTCTGACTCAGAGGCGAGTGCGCTACCCACTGAGCCACAGCTGACACATGCTCCCAGAAATTGGCGGGATCTGGTTGTGCAGAGCTCTGCCGTTTCTGGCAGTCTCCTCTTTGCCAAATGAAGGCCATGGTTGCGGGGGGCGGGGGGGGGGGGGGGGCGGTGGGTGGAGCATCTGCAACACTTCTACTATATTAACAGAAAATCTCCAGTGGTTTTACTCCTGGCGAGTTGGCGGATATGTTTGTAACACTACTGGTGTGACAGGGAAAGACTTTTAATATATTATTTATGGATCATGCCGTAGAAATGTTGAACTCCGTTGACGTAATATAAAGAGCGCTTCCAAGATGCCGCCAACCATTTATCGTTCTGTATACAGTATGTATAGTATCATCTGTCCCTAGAATTGGAAGACTTGCCATTTAGGTTTGCCTGCATGACATCCCAACTTTCAAAATTCTGTTCCTGTCAGAATTGCTACTTCCTCAGGCACTCTCCAAAAATTCCACACATCCGCTTATTCCCAATCTTTGGTGGGGTGCTGGTGCTGGAGAATTTTTGTCATTGATGTCATCCAGCATTGGAGACAGAACAATATTTCTGGGTGCTTGTACCAAGAGGCCCCCATCGTTCCACCAGTTGGGATCCCAGTTTGCAGAGTCACAGAACTCGTATTCCACCACAGCAGGTGCCCTTTGAACCCGCACCCCCGTCTTTCACGTGTGGCAATCTTTGTCCTTTTTACCCAGCCCACCCTCTGAGCTAAGTAGTCAAGGCTCCCATCGGGATGTTAGGCAAGCTTAAAAAGTTCGATTCAACTCCTGGCCCTTTGCGCTAGGAGCCACCAGCACTTCAGGCAGAGATACCTCAGCAATGTAACTGAGGTTAAACTCATGTTATGAACGTGTGTGTCCTTTGGCTTTCTTGTCTTCTGGTAAGATTATTCATCCCCTGCGTGGTAACGTAAAGAGCACGGATGGAATAGA
This sequence comes from Squalus acanthias, assembly GCA_030390025.1. Taxonomy (NCBI): domain Eukaryota; kingdom Metazoa; phylum Chordata; class Chondrichthyes; order Squaliformes; family Squalidae; genus Squalus; species Squalus acanthias. The sequence continues at coordinate 38,675,308 of CM059447.1, read as the reverse complement.
TACCTTTAAGGGGAAGCTAGATAAGTGCGTGAGGGAGAAAGGAACAGAAGGATATGCCAATAGAGTGAGCTGAAATAGGGTGGGAGGAGGCTCGTCTGGAGCATAAACACCGGCACAGACCAGTCTGGCCGAATGGCCTGTTTCTGTGCCATAGGTTCGATGTAATTCTATGAACCTTGCATTGTTCTGGGAGTATTTTTTTCAGACTTTAGATGGGAATACCCTGGTGAAAGGATTAAGGAGAGCTGTCCAGGGAAGATAAACTGCTGCTGTGCTCTCAGCATTGTGTGCCAGCTGCCTTCCATTTCCATTCCCAGAGGCTATTAGAGAAGCAAAGGACGGCCCCGCTAAACAAACCACAAAACTGCTGATGATTCACATGAGTGACCTGTTTTGGTAATCAAAAACTTGCCTGTGGGACAGAGGAAACTCCGCATCAGTCCTTCAGCATGATTCATAAAGAGTTGCAAACTCTTCTAATCTTTTCAGCGTGCAAAAATGAACGATATCGTCAAATAGAGTAAGAGAGAGACTCACTTGGCATGCTGGTGTCATTTTTCCAATAACAGACCCCACCACTTAAAACGTCCACGATTGAGACGGGCAGCCGTTTATCTCAGTCAAAGAGCGATAACCATTATCCATTTGCATTAACGTCAATTTCTAAGTTGCCGGTTATGGCGTTTTAAGTGCTCCATTTATTTTGGGCAGAAGCAGCTGTGTTTACTCACTAGTTCATATTTTGTTAAGGTGCACTGAATGCAAGAACAAACAGAAGTAAGTAAATAAGTAAATAACACCTTGTTAAATAAAACAGAAAATGCTGGGAATACTCAGCAGGTCAGGCAGCATCTGTGGAGAGAGAAACAGAGTTAACGTTTCAGGTCGATCGACCTGAAACGTTAACTCTGTTTCTCTCTCCACAGATACTGCCTGACCTGCTGAGTATTTCCAGCATTTTCTGTTTTTATTTCAGATTTCCAGCATCCGCAGTATTTTGCTTTTGTAACATCTTGTTAATGTTCAATTACCTTTTGAGTACTTAAGCCCTTCTAATCCTCTCCAAGTGGTGGGGTGACAGTTTGTACTTAGCATTGACGGCAGTTTAAATAAAGCTGCAGGTCAGAGTGGAGCTGGAAACAACTGGGCAAGAGCTCACTACACCGAAGGAACATTCTTGCTGACTACTGTAATAGTTTTACTTCGTTATACCGGCCATCGTGTACAGCGGGCAATTCGCGTTGGCACGAATCTTTGGGCCTTGATTCCCCCCCCAGCCCACCAACAAACTATAAATCTTAGCCTTTTTTTCCGCCCTCAAATTTCCTCTCCTATTGAAGACACCTCACATGCTGGTCATAGTTCCACGGACTCCAGCCACCTGAATTTGGAAGAAAAATAAAAGAAGAGAAACTGCAACCGGTGGAACACAAGCCGTCGGTTCACGGGGCTCCTGCAGCGCTGGGAGGGGACTTCCGTCAACCTCACCAAGTGGCCGTTCCTCACGTCTGAGCCTAGAGAAGGGATGTTTCCGCAAGCCTCATCACAGCTGAACCCCGATCCCGTCTTTACTCAATGCTCATGCCCTTTCCAGCCTGGGTGGCCAGGAGGTGATCCGAGAAGGGATGCCCAGCCTCCAGGATTCTCCAGGAATGAAAGATCAATCTCCCGAGCAACCGAAGGCGAAACATCATTGGGGCATTCAAAGAAAACTGCGTGTTTTGTTTTCATTTTCTTTGAACACTTCGATTTTTTTAGCTATAAAAGCATTGGAGATGGGGGAAAAAATAGACTGACCGTTGGAGGCAAGGGGTCATGTGATGAAACCTCCAGGAATACATCCAGTCAGAGCTGCCGGCCTCAGATTGGGGGGTGGGACTCCGGGCACAGCGTGGGGACGACCTTTAACTGCTGCACACCCATTTCTTGCCTGAAAAATGGGTGAGCGGCAGAGGGAAAGGGGGGGTGGGGGGGGGGAATCCTCAGCTGGTCCTTGGACACCCAAGGCCCACCAGATGCAGTGGGTTGTGCAGCCCACCCGCCTGTTTTAGACAGTGGGCTGTTTAAAAATGCAAATCAGGGACCCGTGCCATTATCGGACCCCAGTTGCAATTTTGAAGCACAAATGGACGAAGCTTGCACGTCACGTGCCCCACCCATTTATACCAGGGAGTGGGCGGCCCAACCACCCATCCTTAAAGGGACCGCTCCACAAGAAGGCACCCGGAACTCTCTCACTTTTACTTTGGGCAGTCAGGAGGAGCTGGACCGCTCCTCCTTGGCTCCACAAAAATACTGCAGCCCACTGCCACACCCTTCCCCGGCCCTCCCACCCTCCCCTTCGTGCTCGCCCCGCACTCTGGGATTGGTTCCCCTTCCCTTCCCAGGCCCGACCTATCAGCACAGGAACCGGCCGATTTCCCACCATCCCACAACCAGTGATTTACAGCTTTGTATAATTCCAGTAGTTAGATCTTTTCTGACTGAGAGTTCAAGGATCTTAAGAGCATAAACCTATTAGTAAGGTTTTAAATACTCTGTCGTGCGGACATTTGATTACAGGCGCAGCACAGTTAAATTTCAGAATGTGCCATCAATCCTGCTTTTTTAAAATTCATTCTTGGGATGTGGGCGTCGCTGGCAAGGCCGGCATTTATTAACCATCCCTAGTCGCCCTTGAGAAGGTGGTGGTGGGCCTTCTTGAACCGCTGCAGGTACAGGATTGTGACCCAGCGTCGATGAAGGAACGACGATATATGTCCAAGTCAGGATGCTGTGTGACTTGGAGGCGGTGGTATTCCCATGCGCCTGCTGCCCTTGTCCTTTGGAACTTGCTAAATGCTGTTGGTCTTAGTGTGGTACTATCTCGATTTTGTTCCTTTAACAGTTTATCCAGCGAGCAGCCTGATGTAGCTGTATTGGCAAATGTTATGGTTGTAATGTGGGTACTTTTTTAACGTGTCCCCATGGACATTTGTTCTCGAGACCTCTTTGGGCTAGTGCGTTTATTAGTGTGCATTTTGGGAATTTGCTTCAGTCTTAGAGACAAGCCAAAAACATTTCACAGGACCAATGATCCCTGTGGGAATATTACGCTCAGTAAGACAGGGCACTGCAGAAATATGGAAATTATTCACTGATTTGAAACCTTGAAACTAGACAGTAACAAAGGAATGAAATGAGATGCAGTTTAAAAAGAGCTTTCAGACGCACCTTTGACAGATGAATAATAATTGAATTTTAAACTACATGCAGTTCACCGAGTGGGCAACAGCTGGGCTAAGTACCCGCACGACATCAATAAGTGGCGAGCTTACAGCTGGAATTCAGCTTTTAGTGAACTTTGAAAGAGACGGTGTGTTTTCTCATGGATAATCCAACACTGAGATACAAAACTCTCAGGGCCCGTAAGTCCCTTTCAGATGTTTCAATGTAGGTGAGCAGGAGGATATATTTATTACCAAGATGTAACATAAATTCCTAAAGCCAAGGAACTACACGTGAGCTTAGAGGTTACTGTGTGTGATATTATTGTACCCACACTAAATGTTTTACTATATTTTGATGGAGGCATTAGCTCATTTAAAACAAAATGGCCTCTGTTAAATTAAGGGATGAAGCGATGTTATAGGAGTGTCCGTGTACTCATGTTGCACACAGTGGGATTTGATTTTGAATTTTAGGCGACCGACCAGCGGAGAGTATGTTGGCCGCTCGCCCACACCCGAGGCAAGGAAGCGGCCGCCATTTTGAGGCCCCGGCCTCATTTCCGCTGGGCCGGAGAGCATTTTGGCATCAAGCAGTCATCCAGAGTGAGTTTTCCGGATTATGGCCTACCAATATCTCGCCCCCCACCCTGGCCGGCCGGCAGCGCTGTAAACGCGGGGGTGGGGCAGTCGAAATCACGGGGCAGGAGGGATTGTTTTGGGGCGGCTGCGGCCCAGATTATTTTTGAGGGGCCCGGAGGTTCCAAACTTTTCTGGGCCTTTTCGGCTCCACCGCTCTTGGTGCCGGTGTGCACGGCATAGGCTCGGGCCAGTTCCAACCTAAAGTGGCACTCGGGGGTCCCAGGACCTCGGCTTGCCTGTCAAAAGGGGCCTACCGCCTGAAACAGGCGAGTTCTTTGGACACCCAGCGGTAGGTCTCTTTCAAAATGGCACCGGCCGCATCATCGGGATTAACGGGGCGGTAAGGTCACCGACCCCATTGTCAGACCGTTAACGGGACGGTAAGGCCACCGACCCCATTGTCAGACCGTTAACGGGGTGGTAAAGCCACTGACCCCATTGTCAGACCGTTAACGGGGCGGTAAGGCCACCGACCCCATTGTCAGACCGTTAACGGGGTGGTAAAGCCACTGACCCCATTGTCAGGCCGTTAACGGGGCGGTAAGGCCACTGACCCCATTGTCAGGCTGTTAACGGGGTGGTAAGGCCACTGACCCCATTGTCAGGCTGTTAACGGGGCGGTAAGGCCACTGACCCCATTGTCAGGCTGTTAACGGGGCGGTAAGGTCACTGACCCCATTGTCAGGCTGTTAACGGGGCGGTAAGGTCACTGACCCCATTGTCAGACCGTTAACGGGGTGGTAAAGCCACTGACCCCATTGTCAGACCGTTAACGGGGCGGTAAGGCCACCGACCCCATTGTCAGACCGTTAACGGGGTGGTAAAGCCACCGACCCCATTGTCAGACCGTTAACGGGGCGGTAAGGCCACTGACCCCATTGTCAGACCGTTAACGGGGTGGTAAAGCCACTGACCCCATTGTCAGGCTGTTAACGGCAGGCATAACAATTGGAAATCGCCCCCTAACGATTTCTGGACGACGATCGGGCAAGAGTTGACTCCCTTGACAGTTTGGCAGCACAATACAGATTGCCAATTGGATGTTGAAGCAGCCACTTACAGTTTACATCAGCACACGTGACCAAACGCGATCATATTTTTAACACTCAGTCGCTTGCCACCGACCTTTACTTTTAAAAGGCCGAAGGTAAAGCCGCGCAATTGCTACAATTATTAACAACATAAAATAGATTGCAATAATCTAAGGGTGTATTTAAACCTCACAGTTAATGAGGAAGGGGTTGAGGCAAATAGCCTTCAAAAGGAAACTAGATGAGTACATTAGAGAAAAGGGAATAGAAAGATATGCTGAAAGGCTGAGATGAGGTAGATGGGATGGGAGGAGACTCGTGTGGAGTATAAACACCAACACAGTTTAGTTGGGCCGAATGGACTGTTTCTGTGCTGTATATTCTATGTAGTTAATGATGTCAGAAGCACTCACCTCAGTCACATCGATCATCCCTAATACAAGCTCTCCTGCTCCACACAGGGTAATCAGCCGGGCACCAGGCCTCAAACTCGTGGTCGAAACACTGATGTCATCCCTGAAGCCCATCGGGAACATTGTGGTCATCTGCTGCGCGTTCTTCATCATCTTTGGCATCTTAGGAGTGCAGGTTTGTGTCTACAACAAATCACAGCTCAGCATGCTGGGGCGGGGGCTCTGTGTGTCCTAGAATGGGGGCTCTATGTCCCGGGCGGGGGCTTTGTGTGTCCTGGGGTGGGCTCTCTGTGTCCTGGGGTGTCAGAACACTGTGCAGGAGGGCTAGTCCACACCAGTGGTGTTGATCTGCTGTTTGCTTCTCCCCGGCTTTTGGCTATCAGAAACTTGCTCCGCTTTACCAGCTTTTCCTGCTTCCACTTCTACTGCCTTTATCCCCTTTCCGCCAACGCCTCAACTACTCACCTGCTCTCAGTGTCTCGTAAGTGTCGGATTTCTCTCAGTATGCTCTTGATGTCTCACTTCAGCCATTTAACCAAACTTTTACTTCCCGTATGTGTGTGCATGTAGGTACATGTGCACGTGTGCGTGCACGGTGTGTGTACATGTATGCAGGTGTGTACATGCATGCGAGTGTGTGCATGTGTATGTCTGAGTACATGTATGTGTGCGTGTGCATGTTTGTGTACGTGTGCATGCATGTGTAAGTGTGCGTGTGTGCATGCATGTGTATGTCTGTGTGTGCGTGTGTGTGCATGCGTGTGCGTGTGTTTTGTTTAATCCCTCGTCCTACCCTTTGCTTTTCTTCTGTAATTTTTTCTTAGTTCTAACGAAGGGCCTACACTCAAAAGTCAACTTACCTGTCCTCTCCACAGGTGCTGACTGCCCTGCTGTTTCCAGCGTGTTCTGTTTTACTTTCAGTGTGTTGCTAACTGTTCATGTGTCAGCTCACTGTTTCACACACTGCACATATATCCCAACTGCTGTGTACACTTTTATGCAGAAACGATGTTTTGTTTAGCAATGATACTACAGCTGGAAGAGATTGAGGCAGGGATGGAGCAAAGGTTGTGAGAGGGGAAAAGCACAGCTTGAATGGCAGGATTTAGTCTGAGAGCGTGGATAAAAGACTTCAGTCTGAATCTATCACTGAATCGCACTGCCATAGATCTGAATTGGCTCTCACAGGAAACCAACCCCCGAGATGACTCTCATTTACGTCAATCAAATGGAATCTATTGCACTTCAGGTCTGCTATGATATCCAGAACATGTTTCAAACATGATGGGGGTGAAATTGGTCGACACCAGTAGCGCGAAACGGGCTCATAGTGAATCAGCAGCCACTTTTACACCAACGTTCTTTTCCATTGACTCCGAGGGGTGGTGTGGCCTACTCCTGTTTCTATGTTCCCAGAAGCCCAGGCTTACTCGCACTAAATTTTGCTTTCTCCCTGTTTATCCCTCTGGTAAAGTGCCTCACCTCGACTTGGTGGCTTCCCCAATGGACCAGCTGAGTTGGAACGCTACTGAGTCGGAAAACACGGGATTGGGCGGGGAGGCTGGGGGGGAAGAACCTGAGCCTTTCCGGCTGACAGCAACCACCCAATTCATCAGTGACCCACACACTGTTACATTGTTTTTTTGCAGGTACTTTTAGAGTGTTGTTGTGATCTGGGAGGCTCTGCCTGGAAGGGTGTTGGAAGCAGATTCAATAGTAACTTTCAAAAGGGAATTGGATAAGTTCTAGAAAAGGGGAAATATTTGCAGGGCCATGGGGCAAGAACAGGGGAGTGGGACTAATTGGAGAGCTCTTTCAAAGAGCCGGCACAGGCACGATGGGTTGAATGGCCTCTGTCTGTGCTGTATCATTCTATGATTGTAGCTCATGGCAGTCTTCACAAAGAAAACAACCCTGACATATCAACGATTCCAAAGTAAGTGCATCTATTTATATTTCAGCTCTTCAAAGGCAAGTTTTACTTCTGTCTTGGAGAAGACACAAGGAATGTCACCAACAAATCTGATTGCTTTCAAGCCAACTACAAGTGGACCCGACACAAGTACAACTTTGACAACCTGGGACAGGTACGGGAGGATTTGAAAGGCGCGCTCTCCGAACTCGGTGGGGAGGTTGCGGGGCAGTCCTGGCCCTTCTAGTTTCAGGACCACTCATTGGGCACCGGCCACACCTACGCCCAAAGGCCAGCTCATTTAAATATCTCTGGTGTGTCGGCAGGTAGTGCCTGCTGCCCCCGGGACTGGCACGAGAGGCCGGGTCCGAGGATGTCAGGAATCTGCGAAGTGCTGGCAGTTTTTTTGGGGGGGGGGGGGGGGCTCCCACAATGCAGTGGGTTTTGGTCAGAGAAGGCAATCCTCGAGGATGGAGAGAACCGCCTGGATCAAATTTTTGAGGCAGGCCTCTTCTTCAGCATCCTGTTGTTAACGGGCACTGTGCGTCCGGGACACTAATCAGCCACATTACGGAGCGACCCCCTTTATTTGCATAATTGGGAGGGGAGGCTTTAATGAGTCTTGCACACAGTTTGTGCAGGATGTGCTAGGTGTGTGGTAGGCCTGAGATCTCCACATCCAATAATAACGGGGTGCCCACCATCACATTAGCATTCCTCATACGTTCGAGTATCCATATAAGGTGTCGGCCATGGCTCAGTTGGTAGCGCCCTCCCCTCTGGGTCAGAAGGTCGTGGGTTCAAGCCCCACTCCAGAGGTTTGAGTACAAAATCTAGGCTGACACTAGGCCCTGCCAGGGGCTGCCCCCAAACCATTTAAATGGTCGAGGCAAGTGCTCCAGGTAATCCCCTGGACAAGTGCAAGGCAATTCTGGTGCACTGGTCCTGTGTAGTGCTGGGGAAGGGACCCAGAAAATCGCACCTTGTTTCAGAGGGATGATTTCTTGATCCAGTGTTCCCTCTGGGAAATGCCGCTCAATGGAAGCACATCTTAGGAAATCGTGGGCCGCGTGGATTTTATAGCTATTTGATTTTACTAACACGTCACAGGGTCGGTATTAGTTCCTCAGTCTAATATTCTATAGATTTACTGATGTATTCCAACATTTTATTTGCCTTATCAACCGTCATGACTCTTTCAGAGTTTGGTCAACTGTAGCACTTAAGACTTTTCATTACTTAATTAATTTAATTATACTTTGCTACTTATTTACTGTGTTTAGTAGTGTTTTTATTTTTTTAGCGCTTTTCAATATTAACTGCTGTTCGTGATTCATTTACATGTCGTTATGTCTTCATTAATTTCCTGTCCTCCGAACATTGTGCTTTCCTTCATAATTTGGTATCGTCTGTAAAGTTAGATGTTCCACTAATGACCACAAGATCATTCACAGTTATTGTGAACAGCAGGTCCCAAGACTGATCCTGCGATACTCTATTGATGACAAATATCCAATTAGGCTTGCTACTTTGGACCAGTGCCCTTTTTTCCAATTATTGAGTCCATTTATTATCCAATATATTACCACATCTTTTATCCCAGGCGCTTTCAATTTAGGCAAGGAATGTTGTGCGGCAGCCTTTCAAGTGCCTTCCAGAAATTAAGATCCATAACATCCACCCCCATATGTTCTGTCTTCAAAGGGTGCTTATAATGCCGTTTGTATTTTTTAGCCCTGTATCGTGTGCAAATGCATCAAAACACAACAAACTACTTTTGGAATGCGGTGACTGTTGTTATGGAGGCGGAGGCAGCGGCCATTTTTGCGCCCTCAGCTGCCATTTTTGTACCAGACAAACATCTGTGAGGTCATTTTGATTGAGGGAAGAACGTTGGCCAAGGCACTAGAAAAATTCTTGCTCTTCTTTAATTAGTTGGTGCTGGTTTTTTTATTTGCTTTTAATGGGATGTGGGCGTCACTGGCAAGGCCAGCATTTATGGCCCATCCCTAATTGCCCTTGAGAAGGTGGTGGTGAGCCGCCGCCTTGAACCGCTGCAGTCCGTGTGGTGAAGGTACTCCCACAGTGCTGTTAGGGAGGGAGTTCCAGGATTTTGACCCAGCGACAATGAAGGATCGGCGATATACTTCTAAGTCAGGATGATGTGTGACTTGGAGGGGAACTTGGAGGTGGTGGTGTTCCCATGCATCTGCTGCCCTTGTCCTTCTAGGTGGTAGAGGTCGCGGGTTTGGGAGGTGCTGCCGAAGAAGCCTTGGCGAGTTGCTGCAGTGCATCTTGTAGATGGTACACACTGCAGCCACAGTGCGCCGGTGGTGGAGGGAGTGAATGTTTAAGGTGGTAGAGGGGGTGCCAATCAAGCGGGCTGCTTTGTCCTGGATGGTGTCGAGCTTCTTGAGTGTTGTTGGAGCTGCACTCATCCAGGCAAGTGGAGAGTATTCCATCACACTCCTTACTTGTGCCTTGTTGCACCTTTAACATTCGTTTGGGCTTCAGTTTAACATCTCATTGAAAGGAAAGCCTCTCTGGCAAACAACAGTGCCTCACGATTATGCACTCAGTCTTGGTGCGGGACTGATGCAGAAGTGAGAGTTCTACCAATTGAGCCAAGCTGACATATAATAAATGTCTTAGGCTGCACCTGGCTTCGGGTTGGAATTATTATGTTTATCCTGTTCATTCTGAATTATTTACATTACTAGAGTCCACTGTTTTTCCTAGTATAGGTGTTTAGCCAATAGGTCAACAATTCCCTGGATCATGCTTCTGACTTTTTTTGAAAAATTGGAACATCAGCAGCTATTTTCCCATCCTCTAATGCTGTCGCTGCATTTCATGAGCTATGAAAAATTGGGGCACAACTCTTGCACTACTGCCCCCATTCCTTTAGCATATTCTACTCAGTTGCCGCCTAATCTTCTACGTTAGATGTCCACATTGTTAGCCTGTTCTACATTCTGAACCACTTAGCATCCGTTTGTTAATTTTGTTCTGACATTTAGCACGCACTGAATCTTGGAAATGAAAATGTTACACTGCCGCAGTGGTGGGTGTCCTGGCAAGAGATGTTTGCTGGAAAGAAAGAAAGACTTGCATTTATATAGCGCCTTTCACGACCACCAGGCGTCTCAAAGCGCTTTACAGCCAATGAAGTACTTTTTGGAGTGTAGTCACTGTTGTAATGCGGGAAACGCGGCAGCCAATTTGCACACAGCAAAGTCCCCCAAACAGCAATGTGATGATGATCAGATAATCTGTTTTAGTGATGTTGATTGAGGGATAAATATTGGCCGGGACACCGGGGAGAACTCTCCTGCTCTTCTTCGAAATAGCACCACGGGATCTTTTACGTCCTCCTGAGAGAACAGACGGGGCCTCGGTTTAACATCTCATCCGAAAGACGGCACCTCCGACAGTGCAGCACTCCCTCAGCACTGCACTGGGAGTGTCAGCCTAGCTTTATGTGCTCAAGTCCCTGGAGTGGGACTTGGACCCACAACCTTCTGACTCAGAGGCAAGTGTGCTACCCACTGAGCCACAGCTGACACTAAAAGGGAGTGTAGGGAGCACCTTTGACCTGTGCAGTCCTGGGTCAGAGTGAGTGATGCTTATGTCTCTGTGATTAATTACGCTGTCAATCAATTTCAGTGATCATCCCTGCATAATATATGATTAATCACATGTTACCACATCTAATGAGCTGATATTTTCTCCTACTAACAGGCCCTGATGTCCTTGTTTGTTCTCGCATCGAAGGATGGGTGGGTTGACATTATGTATGATGGTTTGGATGCAGTAGGAGTGGATCAACAGGTAATGTGAAGCTTGGAGATTAGTAACTGTTAATACTACATTAAATTAGTAACTGTTAATACTACATTAAATTAGTAACTGTTAATGCTATATTAAATTAGTAACTGTTAATACTACATTAAATTAGTAACTGTTAATGCTATATTAAATTAGTAACTGTTAATACTACATTAAATTAGTAACTGTTAATGCTACATTAAATTAGTAACTGTTAATGCTATATTAAATTAGTAACTGTTAATACTATATTAAATTAGTAACTGTTAATGCTACATTAAATTAGTAACTGTTAATGCTATATTAAATTAGTAACTGTTAATACTACATTAAATTAGTAACTGTTAATGCTATATTAAATTAGTAACTGTTAATACTACATTAAATTAGTAACTGTTAATGCTATATTAAATTAGTAACTGTTAATGCTATATTGAATTAGTAACTGTTAATACTACATTATATTAATAACTTGAATTAGATACATCTTAGTCTTAAGTTTCTGTAAAGTTAGTTAATAGTCGATTAAATGAAGGCATGGCAGGGCAGCTCCGTCCAGCGGAATGCGCATCCTGTGCCATGAGGAAACTCCAGGATGCTTCCCGTGTCCTGGACAACCACGTGTGCAGGAGGTGCCGTCAGCTGGAGGAGCTCGAGCTCTTAGGACCACTGCTTTTCTTGATGTATATTAATGACTTGGATGTGGGTGTACAGGGCACAATTTCAAAATTTGCAGATGACACAAAACTTGGAAGTATAGTGAACAGTGAGGAGGATAGTGATAGACTTCAAGAGGACATAGACAGGCTGGTGGAATGAGCAGACACGTGGCAGATTAAATTTAACGCTGAAAAGTACGAAGTGATACATTTTGGTGAAAAGAATGAGGAGAGGAAATATAAACTAAAAAGTACAATCCTAAAGTGGGTGCATGAACAGAGAGATCTAGGGGTATGTGTGCACAAATCGTTGAAGGTGGCAGGGCAGGTTGAGAAAGCGGTTCAAAAAACTTATGGGATCCTGGGCTTCATGAATAGAGGTATAGAGTACAAAAGTGTGGAAAATATGATGAACCTGTATAAAACACTGGTTTGGCCTCAACTGGAGTATTGTGTCCAATTCTGGGCACCGCACTTTAGGAAGGATGTGAAGGCCTAAGAGAGGGTGCAGAAAAGATTTACAAGAATGATTCCAGGGATGAGGGACTTCAGTTACGTGGATAGACTGGAGAAGCTGGGGTTGTTCTCCTTAGAGCAGAGAAGATTAAGAGGAGATTTGATAGAGGTGTTCAAAATCATAAGGGGTCTGGACAGAGTAGTTAGAGAAACTGTTCCCATTGGCAGTGGGGTGGAGAACCAGAGGACACAGATTTAAGGTGATTGGCAAAAGAACCAAAGGCGACACGAGGAAAAACTTTTTTACACAGCGAGTGGTTAGGATCTGGAATGCACTGCCTGAAAGGGTGGTGGAGGCAGACTCAATCACGGCTTTCAAAAGGGAATTGGATAAGTACCTGAAGGAAGAAAAATTGCACGGCTACGGGGAAAGGGCGGGGGAGTGGGACTAGCTGAATTGCTATTGCAAGGAGCCGACACGGGCTCGATGGGCCGAATGGCCTTCTTCCGTGCTGTAACCATTCTATGATTCTATGAATTGATCTGTGTGAAATTGCAAACCCTGTCTAGAAATGGTGCCTATTTTGTGATATTATTGTGCCTGCTCCTCACAGTCTCCATGAGTTCCGATATCCAAGGCCAATCCCTTAACCGGTTGAGAATTCCTGCAGCATTTTGCACCATATTTAAATTTAAGTGGGCCTTTCCACCCATTTGGGTGTGATGGTAACCTTTCTAAAATAAGATGCTGCCACCTTGTGTGGAGTGGTACAAAAAGCATGTTGACTGCAATGATAGATGCACCAACATTCTCAATTGAAGAAAAAAAGAAAGACTTACATTTCACATGCTCAGGATGTCCCAAAGCGCTTGACAGGCATCACCATTCCCAGTGGTCCAGACATCACCATTCCCAGTGGTCCAGACATCGCCATTTCCAGTGGTCCAGACATCGCCATTTCCAGTGGTACAGACATCGCCATTCCCAGTGGTCCAGACATCGCCATTCCCAGTGGTCCAGACATCACCATTCCCAGTGGTCCAGACATCACCATTCCCAGTGGTCCAGACATCACCATTCCCAGTGGTCCAGACATCGCCATTTCCAGTGGTACAGACATCGCCATTCCCAGTGGTCCAGACATCACCATTCCCAGTGGTACAGACATCGCCATTCCCAGTGGTACAGGCATCGCCATTCCCAGTGGTACAGGCATCACCATTCCCAGTGGTCCAGACATCACCATTCCCAGTGATACAGACATCGCCATTCCCAATGGTACAAGCATCACCATTCCCAGTGGTACAGACATCACCATTCCCAGTGGCATAGGCATCGCCATTCCCAATGCTTATGGCACCAACATTACCAATGGCAGTAGGACCAACATCTCAATCGGAGCGACGCAATCGTTACTGTGGCCAAGTGGCACCTTGGCCGGATCATTGCCGATATTCCCTGTCAGATTATTTGGCTTGAAAATAAGAGGAAAGGAGGAGGAGATCAAATGTTACCGAAGTTTACAGTGAAAGCTGTAGACTGTGACAGAAACCCTGCCCACGCAAGGTATCAACTCACAAATTGAACAATGTATCTACTTCTCCCTGCATTTTATATTCATGGCTAGTGATTCCAGAGGGGGGGTGGGGGCATTGTAGGTGCCCCTGGAGTTGCTCTCCAAATTGGATTGCAGACCATCTGTCCTGTATGCAAATGAGCTGTTGTCTCCTTCACACTCGTCACCATGTGCCGAAAACTGTCGGACATGCTCTCCAATGGTTGCAACTTTCATGCTCAGAAATCATCCTTCCTTTAAAAGAAGAGCCCCTGAGGTCCACATCACTGTGCCCAGCAGCTGAGAATGGATATGAGCTGACTCTCCATCCAAATGGTTCCTGCTCCTCTGGTGCCACTTACTCGCTAGTGTTCTGTGCATCACCCAGTGCACTAACCTCACTATTATCTACATGCCCCACAGTATTGCTGCAGGGTTAGATTGAAGGTAACAACATGCTGTGCGGTACATGGGTTGTCCACTACCCTAACTGTTGCCTCAAATTTCTTTGGCATATCTATAGAACGAGAACAGGAACATGTGATACAATAATGTGTTAATAATAACTTCATTAGATGTGGCAGCCAGCTAAATGAGTGGTAATGCTTAAGTGCAACAAGTGACTGACTGAATAGGATGGGAAATAAATGAAGGATAACTTTGCTATCAGCCCTGAGCGGGGGCCAGACTTCCTAGTTCCCCGTCTCGGTCTTCCTCTACATCCCCGCTTCCCTGGATCTGCAGGGTCAGCCCCGCACAAATGAGGACATGGAATTGGGGGCTCTCCTCTCGTACATTCTCTCCCTCTTGTTATGTGCAGTTTAGTCTCAAACAGTAGAATGCATTGAGTACTTGAGAATGTTGGTGTGAGATACGCCAATGGTTGATACGTGGAAGGAGTTATCAGGCAGTGCAGCAGTTGAGTTAGTAAAGGAGGTGTTGTTGGTAAAGGCAGGTGCTGGGAAGTGTGTCTTGAGCCATAAAGAACAACCATGGGATGTAGACAAGTTCTGTAAGGGAGGGAGAGAATCTTCATTCTATTCATACTTAGTACACTGTTGGGTGGTGTTGGGATCCCCTACCAGAGCACTCCTGGCGAGGTTATTAAACGGCTTCTGACGCTGTAGCCAGGGCCGCTGTCTAGTGCTGCCAGCACTGACGTGATCCTCTATCTCCTGTCGAGCACCTGGACCACTGACACCAGTGGGAAAGAGGACCTTCCTCCTCTGCTGCAACTGATGTAACAAACTTCCACCAGCTCTTCAGGAGAACTGAGGCGGCGGGAGGGTCCTGTTGCTGTAACGCCTTCATCGCACTGCTGTGGCTCTCTGCTTTTGAGGGGCTAATCCCACCCTCCACCAATGGCCCTAGAAGGCCTGCAGCCGCACTCGGCCTTTCCATCCCCTAGAAGGCCTGCAGCTGTGGCCCAATGCTGCCAGGCCTGCTGAGTATTTCCAGCCTTTTCTCTTTTTAGTTCTTGCTAACTTGTTGGTCTCTTGTTTTTCTATATAAATAACCTGAGAGTGAGTTCAGAAGACAAATTTCATGGGTGTAAATGGTCGTAAACTGCTCCACTGTTGCAGATTAGCTTCATTAATGGATGTATTAAACGGGAAACTAGGAAAGCACATGAGGGAGAAAGGATATGCTGATGGGGTTAGATGAAGAGGGGTGGGAGGAGACTCGTGTGGAGCATAAACACCGGCATGGAAAAGTTGGGCCGAATGGCCTGATTCTGTGCTGTAAAATTCTATGTATTCTTTGTAATTCTAATGAGTGAACAATCAATGGTAGGTGTTCCATCACAACTGGTCCTCCTCCATTTTGTGTTCCTGTGCTGAACCTGAAAATACAGACGGGCTCAGTTCGCGTCTGGTGCGTGTAAACATCGCTCTACCCGATTTATGCTGAGCAGTCGTGCCAGCACGAAAATGGGCCCCACAGAGTGGGAAAGTGCGTCATTCACTCGCACTAACACCCGCCACCTTAATGAGCACAGTTGCACTGAAGACCATTTGCACCAACTCTCACAGTGCAAGCAAAATTAAAGACCGTTGCAACTGGTGCAGTAGAGTGTCATAACAGATTCCTTCTGTTAAAAAAAGAATACGGGATCCTGGGCTTTTTGGAGGCGTAGAGTACAAAAGCAAGAAAGTTATGCTAAACCTTTATAAATCACTGGTTAGGCCCCAGCTGGGGTACTGTGTCCAATTCTGGGCACCACACTTTAGGAAGGATGTTAAGGGCTTGGAGAGGGTGCAGAGGAGGCTCACTAGAATGGTACTATGGGTGATGGACTTCAGTTATGTGGAAAAGCTAGAGAAGCTGGGATTGTTCTCCTTAGAGCAGAGAAGGTGGAGGGGAAATTTAATAGAGGTGTTTAAAATTATGAGGGGTTTTGATAGAGTAGATAGTGTTTGATAGAGGGCGACCACTGGCAGGAGAGTCGATAACCAGAGGACACAGATTTAAGATAATTGGCAAAAGAACCAGGGGGGAGATGAGTTTTTTTTATGCAGCAAGTTGTTATGATCTGGGATGCACTGCCTGAAAGTGTGGTGAAAGCAGATTCAGTAGTAACTTTCAAAAGGGAATTGGATATATCGTTGAAGGGGAATCATTTGCAAGGCTATGAGGAAAAAGCGGGGAAGTGAGACTAATTGGATAGCTCGTTCAAAGAGCTGACATTGGCGCAATGGGCCGATTGGCCTCCTTCTGTGCTGTATGAATCTATGATTCTAAGCTTCTTATTAAGTTGCTGCCTTCATGTTTCCAGCCGATCATGAACTACAACCCGTGGATGCTCCTTTACTTCATCTCCTTCCTGCTGATCGTGGCCTTCTTTGTGCTCAACATGTTTGTTGGTGTGGTGGTGGAGAACTTCCACAAGTGCCGGAAGCACCAGGAGGTGGAGGAGGCCAAGCGCCGCGAGGAGAAGCGCCTCCGACGCATGGAAAAAAAGAGACGGAGTAAGGAGAAACATCTGGCTGGTCGGTAGTCTTTCCTGTATCTTTCTGAGTCGTGCTTGACCTTTGACACCACTCCCCCCAGTGCCTGACAATTGGGATATCCCAGAGCATGCCAGTTAGGCCTCTGCATGGTAGAATGAACTGGTCTAGAAATAAAATCCCATCGGCCCACGTAAACAATTGCCCTGTCATACCTCGCTTGCATGTTTTGGCAGCAACCCCTTCAGAGGGCAAACTGTCTTTTACCCAAAGCATTCTCATGAGTATAGTACACGAAAAGTGCACTACACAGTAGTGCAAAGATATTATTGGCTCCAAAGTGCCATCAGTTGATTGTCACTGTTGCACGGTATTCTTCCAGTTGAAGGGGGCGATGTCTTGCACTATTGACCTGTAAATGCACTCACTGTTTGCTTTATTGGGTTCTTGTGTTACAACATACATCACGACTGCTTTTCAACCGTTCACTGAAAGCTACAGCTTGGGGCACACCTGCGAATGGTCTTCAGCACAGCACATCTGCAGGCAATACCATCCCGTACTTCTTGTGTATGTCAGTCAAACGGCGTCTTGCACGGAAACCCGTTCTTTTTAAAACTGAAGTCGATCGGGAAATGGAAAGGGAGACATTTCCACTGGAAATGATTGTGTCACGTATTTCAGCGGTGGTGGAATCGATGAATTCACGAGATACTGATCTCTCCCACGTGCTCAATAAAAACGGCTCCACTAAAGCTGACAGCCGTACGGTGCTATAGGTTATTATAGGAAGAAGCAGTGTTATGTGTTAATTTGTTAAGAAACTTACAGAGCATGATATGATAGCGAGCTGCTTGACCTGTTGTACACTGGTATGCCATTCCACCGTTATATATGGGTAGAATGTTATATATTTCAGTATACCACTGGGATATCTTGGTGTGTTTGTCTGTTAGCATAGCATAGCATTTTTAAGTTCTGTTCCCCGAAGGCGTTCCATCATGCTGTATTCACAATATACCTCTCTGAACCCACTTTAAATTTACTTTATAGAGTAGGTAGGTAGTCTTTTATTTCCAAACTGGGAATGTAAGTGTCCTGCTCCTTAATTGTCCAAAAATGTTTCTCTGTATGGCTTCACATGCCAATCCCAGACAGGTTTGTAGTTGCTGAGTTACAGTATATTGTGGCTGGTACAGTTTGTGCCATTTTACTTCTAGTTTCTGAACTTGGCCATGCTTAGCTGTCTTCAGCCCTAGTTGGATGACTTAGCCAGTTGCCAGATTCTTTCTGTCGGGGCAATTATTTGTTAAAAGCTCAATGCCGGACATTCCAACTGTAGGGAAGGGAGAAGGTCCCTAAAGTTGCAGTGGCTTTGTGTGTTTGAGAAGTTTCCCCTGCTGATTCTTTTAGAAATGAATTGGCATTTCTACAAAATGAAAAAACTGCAGGGTTCTCCCCAACAGCTCAGCTGGTAACTTCCCAATCCAATGTTGAACAAAGTCTTGCAGACCAGGAAGGCTCTCGGCTCAATCCCCAGCATGTACAGAATTAGCCGATCTCAGCCAGGGTAGTTTTATGGGGTGGCCTCAACCCCCTTGTGTTAGGGAGGAGACAAAGCAGCCAGAAGCTCCTAATCACTATCCAGTGATCCCTGCTGGAACGTGTGGGCATTGGGTCAGGACAGAACCGAGCTTGGCTGTGATGCCCTGCACAGCTGACTCCTCTGCCAGCACTCATGAAGATTAGACAATCAGGTGAGGTACCTTGCTGCGCACCCAGACCCGTTGAACTGTACCCCAGCAGAAGTCCGCAACATCAGATGATGAGGAGGACAGAAAATTAGATGAGCACGAGATAGGCAGCTGATCAGAAATGACTTGTTTTCTCGGTTTCTGAAAGCAAAGTGGCTTCAGAATATTTTTCCTCAGCAAAGTTCTGCCCCGAGGAAGTCTGAGAGTCCTTTCCTATAGAATGTGTTTCTAATCAATGAGTTTTGTTATTTTTGAGTTTCTGTCTGACTTTAATAGAATTGTTTTCATTCTTTATTCAAAGATATCCAATTAAAAATCACTATAAAGCAAATTAGTGTATCACGTGAAGTGATTCATAGCAAATTCCTGAACCTAACTCAAGTGTAAAAGCAAAAACAAAAATTTCAGAGCAATTAATTTCTAATACAAGTCAGGCACAGCCAAAAGTTGAGAGTAATGCGAACACAAGAAAGCTTGGAAGGAGAAAAGGTCACTCAACCAATCAAACCTGCTGCAACCACAGTCTTTACATTATGGACTCTCCCCTACCCAAGACCTCTATACACACCTCCTAACCCTCAGCTAAAAGTAATGGGGTGACACTTTGCAGCTATACAAACATACAAAATTGACGGACAGGAAAAGACCAGCTGGTCCAGCAGGCCTGCCCCACACCATGATGGCCGGACCATCATGTCTAAACACTTCTTCCCTCTCCAACTTCCCCCCTTCTCCTCCCACCGCCCCCCCCCCCCCCCCCCGCCCCACACCCCACCTCACCCCCACCCCCACCCCCACTCCCACAGCCATGTAATCTCCTGGGAGAGAGAAAAAAAGAGATAAAGCACAGTTAGAAGACAGCCAGTGATGTGCCGTCACTGAGTTCGGTGTTTGGTAGGCCGGTGGTTTCTATGGGGTAACAATTCCACTTGTGCACATCTGGATCATTCTAGGAGCACGTATCACGAAATTATACACTCCTAGCCTGTGATTTTCCAACGATTAAGCAGAATTTTCATCCCTTTATGACCAGGCTTGTTTGTATAGACACACCAACCCCCATTCACAGATAAGATTAAGCATCTTTTACTGAACAAAACAGCATCAAGTGAAAACCGGCTGCTGTAAGCTTCAAATCTGTAGCCTCTGAAATGTTTTGGTCAGAGTCTGTACGTCCAAACAGAGCTACAGAAGTTTGGCTATGGCCACCTTTTGTCATGTCAGAAACCTGGCGGCACGCTCGCTTTTGACTGACGAACTTCAAAGAGGCGACCGGGATAACATCAGGCACTGCAAATCCTGCAACCTTCACACTAGGTCATGCCAGTGAATCACAGCACACTCTGCTCTAAGATGTTAGAGGGTTGAGAGGATCTCATTATCCAGGATAGTGTGAGAACCACAAATAACAGTGTTAACACCAGAATAGTGCAGGGACAATAATGTTGTGATACATTGGGATCAGAAATAACAGTGTGGCACCACAATAGTACTGGGACTACAAATATCAATATGACACTCGGGTAGTACAGGGACCACAAAGCACTGGGATTCAACAGAAGTAGAGGGGGAGGGGGAAATGACTTTTTTTGTAATGTCTTTGGTATCAGGTTCATATTTCAGAAGCTTGTCAAAAAGTCAGGGCTGTCTGAACTAAAAACCCGCGACCCTGGATTTCGAGGTGCTGTCTGTTTTACCTTCACAGCCTGTGTTCTCCTACAGCTTTTGGTGCCGTGACTTTAACACCAAACCGTTTCGGCTCAACCTGGCTCATTCAGATTTGCTGCCCCAGCCTCGCAAAAAAAAGTTTGTGAATCTTTACGATTGTGCCCTATAGGTAGGTACCTGGACCACATTATGTCGAGTGCCTGGACATAGACCTATCCAGTACAACAGGTATTGGGTAACATGGCTCCAGAATTATTGGCGTTTGTGGATTAACAACCTTTGTCCCGCAGCCTCCATCATATTTTGCCTCACACACAGATCAGAACAGGTGGACAAATCGTTTTGTGCCTCGTCCCTTTTCATACCAATTTCACGACAGTGAACAGAATGAGGAATTGAAGGAGCCCTTCCAATACTGAAGCAGTCGTTTTTAAGGTTGTAACTCAAGCATCCAATAAGTCAAACAGTGCAAAAATAGACCAGAATTTAAAATCCATCAAATACCACTTGAGAAATACAGATAACGGTCATGCTATAGGTGTAACAGCTCGCTATACATTCTTAATATTTAAGTAGGACGTGGACTGCCGCACTTGTGACAGACAATTAATCTATAGACACAGGCAATGCTGCTACGTTGCAAGTTTGTTACAGTCAGACACAGCGAACCAGTTTTTATTGGTGATAAATTCTTTTAAAATTAAGATTCTACCTTTTTTTAAAAAAAAATCCATCAAGTAGTCTCACAGATATGTGTGCATCAGATATTAAATTAATTTTTGACACTGTTGAACCGAGATGTAAACATTTCTCTCTTTTCGCTATTTCCAAGCGTAAAGGTGCTTCAGCGGGACCGTGATGTGATTTGATTTGCCTGCGGGTCAGAGGTCGTCACTTTGCTTTGCATGCCTCCTCCTTTCTATCGATGGTCAGTTCTTTTCTGGTGGTGTTAGCCCAGCTTTCCTACAGTCTGTGTCTCCTTCCATCCTCTCTCACTTTCTGCACCTTCCTCTCTTTCCTTCACTCTTTCACATTCAAATGAAATTAGCAGACTTGGAGCCTAAATAGCTAATAATTTCTCTCTCTCTATCTAATATATATATATCTATATATATATATATTTTTTTTAAATCTGTAACATGTAAACATGAATATTTAAACAGAAAGTGGTGAATCGAGATGGCTGCTTTAAACTTGCACAGATTAAAGTGTTTACTTAAGTAACATGAAACAGTAAAAGAACAAAACCTTCAAGCTATAGGGAAAGGCATGCTAGCTATTTCAAAATAATTTAGCAGTCTTGCCGTTCCCCAACTGTTTAAGTAAAGGATTATTCGTGTTACGCCGTTTGCTCCTTGTAGATGTAATGCTGGAGGAACCTTGGAAAGTTGAACCAGCACGAGACGACGTCTTGAGATGTGACGTGCTTGTCTAGTGCTTGGCCAAATTTCACTTTCTTCTCGAACTGCTAATGTGAAGCGTCACATTCAACTCTGTCCCCCGCTAAGCTGTTCTGAAGTGTTGTCTGTTCAATACGCCGCACAAATCCACAGTCAGAGACAACGGAGTTAACTTGTTAAAGACAAATTATTCTCAGGTTGGATCTTGCTAATTGCAAGTTCCAATTTTGACAGTCGCTTGAAAGAGGAGGAAAATCAGACTGCGCACTGAATCAGTACTTTTATGTTCAGTTTGCTGGAGACTATCAGTTGTTACGTCTGCTATTAGCATTTGCTAAAAATGTTCAGCATTCAGTGGTTCATTGTTCTATCAGGAAAGCCCAGTCATTTTAATATCTACATATCAGTTGACTAATTGTTCCTCACGGACAAGCATTAAGCTTCTCAGTATTGCGCCCAATAAGTAGAAAAATTAGGTCTCTGCTGTTCTTTTGAGATACGGTGGAAGACTGGTGGAAGCCCCCGATGAATTACAGTCCCAGACTGTCCTATAGTTTGTCATCAGGCAGTCTTCACCTGCAGGGGGACCCTCAGAATATCCCAGCCGATCTCAGCTGGTGGACGGTATTCACCCTAAGTGCCCGTGGACTGGGGAGGGCAAAAATCAGCTACAGTTCCCATTATTAATCGCCACCTTCTATTGGACGTGAACGTGTGTGGCCATCGGGTGAAGACAGGACTGGGCTCACCTATGATGCTCTCCCCACTTGAATGGTCTACCAGCACTGACCATCAAGGCTCACTTATGGAAAATAACCCCTGGGTGAGGTGCTGAGGTCCAACACGGACCAGTTGGGTTGAATGGCCTGTTTCTATGTTGTAACTTCCATGCAGCACAGAAACAGTCCATTCGACCCAACTAGTCCTTGCCTGCGTTTCTATGTACTGTAGTACGTTAGCAAATTGCTGTACCTTTTGTTTTTTTTAATGTGAAGGGGGAGCGTGAGTGAAAAGTTCTATTAAAGATAGTGCAAGCTGCTGTATTGTTGCTTGCTGCTGTTTAACTATTATTAATAAACCTTTTCGAGTTTATAGCCTAAACCGTGGTCTGATAGCGTGAATATTCTTCCAATATCCAAAGTCCAAGAGACTGAGAGAGCCCATGTCATATGCAGTAAGCGAATTGAAGTAACAAAGGTTTGTGGTTACTCCTTGGGCAATGCTACAATAGCAGATACTGTGTGTGTGAGTGTAAGAAAGAAAAACCTTGCATTTAGATAGTACCTTTCACCACCTCAGGATGTCCCAAAGTGCTTTCCAGCCAATGAAGTACGGTGGTAATGTTGGAAACGCAATTTGCACACGGCAAGGTCCCACAAACAGCAATTTAAAAAATGACCATATAAACTATTTTAGATTGGTTGAGGGATTATTAGCCAGGGCACCAGGGAGAATTCCCATGCTCTTCTTCTAAATAGTGCCATGGGATCTTTTACATCCACCTGAGAGGGCAGACGGGGCCTCGGTTTAACATATCATCCGAAAGATGGAACCTCCGACAGTGCAGCTCTCCCTCAGTACTGCCCCTCCGACAGTGCAGCTCTCCCTCAGTACTGCCCCTCCGACAGTGCAGCTCTCCCTCAGTACTGCACTGGAGTGTCAACCTAGACTTTATACTTAAGTCTTTGGAGTGGAGCTTGAACCCACAACCTTCTGACTCAGAGGCAAGAATTCTACCAACTGAGCCACAGATGACATCTACTTTATAGGGGTGAGGGGTTGCTTACAGGAGTGGTTCTTGATGCTGAGTGGAAGTGAAATATCTGAGCGAAGCCTAAAAAGTGTAACAACAGGGTCCCCATGATTGTGTCATTATTTCCAGGTAATCCCCCAAAGAGAAAAGTTTGAAAACCGCTGTCATAAATAACCGCACGATCTCCCAGGTTGTGCAAGACTCCGGGAGAATTCTGGGGATTAGTTGGCGTATGAATGGAGCCCATTAAGGCCTACAGTTAAATGAAGGCTAGGCCTTGATCTTCTGATAATGGCAAAGTGGGATTGAGATGGTTCGTGAAGCAGCGATGGGGCACACTGAAGTTTCCGATCCACTGTCGGTGAGGCCCCGGTCTCCCAGCGGGACTTTGGAATATCAGAGCTCTTGAGGGAACTTAGCCTCAAGTGTCATCTGAGTTAAAGTTTTGGTTAATAACCTTGAGTTCTCCATCTGTGCTGTAATCAGTGCATGGTCCCATTGCAGTGATTTTCCTCCTCCTCCTCCTCCTAACATGATGTTTGAATGCATCAATTGCTAATTTTTATTTTCTGACACCGGATCACACTTAGGGTGCCAGCTTTAGTTACACCTTTGACAGTGGGGTTTAGCCTCATACAATATATTTTGGAAGGCATTATTTCAGTGACTGGTTGGTAGACACACCAACAAATTCACCATTTAAATAGAATGCTATGGGAACCCTCCTCAGAAACAGTCATTAAATAACTGAATGTTGGACGGCGTTTAGTGAAAAAGTGTAGTTAGCCTTCTTTGCTTCTCTACCTCTCTATATTATCGCTGCTCTTGTGACTTTTCCAGAACCTGTCTTCTCCTGTTTCTTTCCTGTCTCAATTCCGAAATTTCATATTTGCCTGTAACACATTCCAGAGAGAGCCATTCAGCATTTTCTTTTTTGGAAATAACGAGCATTTTTACAGAAAGCAAGTCAGACTTATGTTGGTCTTTTTTTGTCATTATAATTAGGTGAAAGGCCCTGTGTCTGCCTGCTCCTTGAAAATGTTGTCTACTCTTGAATGCTCAGACTGTGGCCCAGCCAGAGCCAGTGAGTTCACGGCCTGGGGGAAGCAGGCTCTGGCCTATTGCAGGGTACCCTCGGTGAGAGAGTCAGCCTCTATGCCAAAGCCGCTCACAGCAGAACTTAGATTAAAGGAGTTGGTAAATAAGTCTGTATGCGCTTTAGATTTGGACGCCTCGGAGCAAACTGCCCTACGCAGGTCCTTCCACCGCATTGAAGGTTTATTCCGTTGCTTAGTTGATGAGGGAACTCTTGGACTTAGGACGAGAGTTGCCGGAAGGCATTAGCTGGAGGCTGGGTATGAAAGCACGCTCATTTATCCAGGGTTCGCTGCCTACCGTGATTTGGTTCCAGAGAGAAAAGCAGGTACTGCTAAAACTCCATACCTCCATTCAATGGGGTGTTGGTGTGCAACCTGACAGCGGTTAGAAGGTGACAGTACATTTACACATGCACCCGTTAGGAGTTCCTGATGCCTGCTATCCACATAGCAAGGGATCAAACCTGTGCTTGTCAACATAGTGACCTGGGAAGTGGGGGAGATATAAGCAGCATTTTTTTGTGGTTACGGTGGCTTCAAGATGATATGCTCAAAAACAGAAGAATGCAACTATCAATTGTCTATGGTAGACTTGGTAATCTGATACCTCAGCCAGGCAGATTCACCATACTCCAGGGCATTGTTGGCCAGCTAGCCTGGCTCATTGACTGGACCTAGAGGGATAGACCTGTAACTTGCAGCTGGCATTCTTCCCACTCAGCTACTGATGGCCCTGCAAGGGAATGCTGTAACTGATAGGGTGATCCTCGGTGGACAAGCAGCAGGTAACTTATCAGTGCTGATAAGCTGTGTAGTTTTAGTTAGTTAAGTTCCAGCAGTAGCCCTACACACAGACTTGCGGGTCCCTAATGCTTATGCCAACCCGTGCCTGAGATCTCTGGACTCGGGTAAGCGAGGCGTTTCCCTATGAAGTGAGTATGTGTACTTCATTTCAGGTGAAGAGAAGCTCTTGTGTGAGTTTCTCAATAGCTTGGTCTGGAGTTGCTAGGAAGGGCGATAGGTTTCCACCTGTATCAGCCACCCAGCTGGTACAAAGGAGAACTGTGACCAGAGACCTCACAATTAGAGCATAATATGATCTCAGTCAGCTGTCCTGGGGATTGATTGAGCAGAAATGGGGTACTTATCCTCGGCCATGAGAGTCACTTGAGGCTGCTCTTGGCCGCCTTCTGATAGCAAGTCACAGAGGTTTTGCTGCAAGTTTGCCTGCTCCCTTGTGCATGGTGCCCATCCCAGAAGACCCAACCCCAGTGAACCCGTATCACTACTAGAACTGTGACCCTGATCTAGTGAACTCACACTCAGGTCGAATCTAAACACGGTGGACAATTCACAGCCTGAAGAGAACTTTGACCTAGCCCGTACCCAGACCCAAACTGTACAAATCTGAATTTCCTTATCACCAGCAAGCTTATCAGACAAAACAAATAGGTCCTGATTTTTTTTTAAATCCCAGCTCATATTTCTATCTGTCATAGATAAATTAATTTGCACTGTGAGCAAGATGCCATTCTCTTCAATGTGAATCTCTGAAGCTAAAGAAAAAAAAGACTTGCATTTCTATAGCGCCTTTCACAACCTCAGGATGTCCCAAAGCACTTTACAGACAATGAAGTACTTTTGAAGTGTAGTCACTGTTGTAATGTAGGAAACGCGGCAGCCAATTTGCGCACAGCAAGGTCCCACAGACAGCAATGTGATAATGGCCAGATAATCTGCTTTAGTGATGTTGGTTGAGGGACAAATATTGGCCAGGACACCGGGGAGAACTCCCCTGCTCTTCTTCGAAATAATGCCATGGGATCTTTTACGTCCACCAGAGAGGGCAGACGGGGCCTCGGTTTAACGTCTCTTCCGAAAGACTGCACCGTTGGGCAGAATTACCTGTGGGAGGGAGATTCCTTCCCAACATGCTCAAGTGCACGCCCCAGCAGGTGCAGAAATGAGACCCTTGCTCCTGAGAATGTTAGCACGTGCATGGGTGCTGAGAGTAGTAGGGGCTAGCATGTGAGGTAGACCACAGAAAAAGAGTGAAAATAGTTGCCAACTCGGACCATGGAAGTTATATTCTAAAAATAGATTAGAGAAAGTAGAAAAATAATCATAAGTCCACATAAGTCTGACTTTTTTTGATGTAGTGGCTGTTGCAAAATCCAAGTATCAGGATCAGGAACTCCTCGTAGGAGAAGTCCCAGTATGGGCAGAGCTGTTCTTGCAAATGATCCTGCATTGATAATGAAGGGTGTAATTGGCTAAAAAAAATATATACAAGATGTGTTCATCAGATAAAAGACAGCTGCCATATTAGATTGATAATGTAAGTAAATAAATTAGAGAATTATCTTTTCGTTCCTCTCCTCTCCCAACTGTGCCTCTCACATTAAGAATATCCTTACTAACCAGAAGGGCACGGTAGTGTAGTGGTTATGTTACTAGACTAATAATCCAGACAACTTGAGTTCAAATCCCAGCCATGGCACTTTGTTATTTGACAGATTGTAGTAACATCTAAACTGGTTCAATAATGTGATTAGGGAAATAAGCTGTCCTTACCTGTTCTGGCCTATAAGTGACTCTAATACACAGTTGCAGCAAAACATGATCTGAAGCAGTTTTCCCACCACAAGAAGGTGGCTCACCACCAACCTTCTCAGGGCAACTAGGGATGGCTAATAAAGACCGGCCTTGTCAGCGACGCCCACATCCTGGGAATTAATTTAAAAAAGCCAACTTGACCTATCTTCAACGATGCAATGTGTCACTTCTGGATCTACTCGGCGGTCCATTCCGAGAGCAGCTTGGTTCCCATTCAATTTCCTTTTCTTCCCCATTGGATTGTGTCTAACAAGTCAGCCGAAATTGGAACTTGCCCGATGAAGAAAATACAAATGCAAATGTCAACAGAGAACAGGATCTGAAGCTGGGCTCTCAGCCTTTCAATCCAGTCTGACATGAAGCAGCCACTATTTAATATTTAATAGGTAATGTTTCAGCCACTTGGCTGCGTGTAATTTGAATTGATCATTCAGTGCTCTTTAATTTAGCCAACTGAATAGAAACAGTCTCTGTACAAATTGCTTACAAATACACGTGTCAACATAAAAACATTTCAAAATGATGAACAACAATCGGATTTTTCTTTCCAACCGTTTACACGGTCATGGACTATATCCAATTTACTAATCTCCTGACTCTATGAAATTTCTCCCTGATTCCCCAAGGTAATCAAGTAAAATCTCCAGGATATTGATCTAATATTGCAGTCTACATTATTCAACCCTGACCAGTTGTAATTTACAGTTGGTGTTTTCTATGCTCCCTACAAGATTGGACCTGTAGAGTTCCGTAGAGTAACAGCGTGTGGTACTATTGTTACTTATTCAAACATCAGGGGCAGGACTATACTCAATCCCCACTCCCATTGCCCGCTGTTGTTAGGATCTAAGGGGCCATGCTAACAAACAGCATTCCAGTCAGCATCTTGTTTACATTTAAGAACAGAAAAAAAAAAGTACAGAAAAAAGGCCATTTGGTCCATCTCGGCTGTTTCCACATTGCACATACAATCTACCCTGCCCCGCACATTTAGGAATAGAAATTCATCTTGGGTGGTGGTGCAAAACGGGCGGTATTGGATTGGCCGCCCGTTATATGCAGGGCCTAATAATCAGTTCTATTGCAGTCAGTGGAACTGAATATCAGGCGCTGTGTATAACAGGCAGCCAATCCGATACCGCCCGTTTTGCGCCACTGCCCGCGACGAATTTCTAGGCATTAATCTCCTGAGGAAAACTGCGCATAATTCCGTCCCTGATACCCGAAGGTGATCAAGAAGAACTCTAAAATAGTCATCCATTTTCACACCTCTATGATTTATCCCTGACCTGCCGTCCCCCGGACAATACTTTACTTGCAATACCTATGAAATACTGAACTACTCCACAAGTCCCAACCAACCACCAGCCTTTGAAACTTAATGATACAGGCACAGATCATGAAGACCAGAAATATGACATGAAGTGAAGCGATTGGTGCCTTTAGTTGCTACAGAGATGGAGCAAGCTCCAAGCTGGAAGCTACTCACACTTAACTGATGCCATATCGATCAGATTAAGCTTTGGGGTTATGCCATGACACAAAGCCAGTGTCTGGAAATACATTAGCTAATTTACCCTGAGGTGGCTTCCTTACCAAACTCAAATGTAAGCTGACCACTAGCCTGCACTGGAGTGTTTAATCTAGTGGTAGTCGATCTCAAAAGGAGCTCTCTCTCTGATGTTCCTGTGGCGATAAGTCCTCCTCGTTCAGATCAGGTCATAGGGACATCGATATTAAGCTTTGACAACATCATCATATTTGGAGATGTCCCTCACCTAGCCAAAGCACCCGATTGGCAAAATTGCATTCAGATGGCTGAGTGTTCAGTGACACCCCAGTGTAAATAGGGCATAAGATCTGACAAACCCACTGTTAAAAGTTTATGAAATGAAACTGTGCAGCAAGGAGCTTTCTTCTTAAGTCAGGACTAGGTTTATTCAGCCAACATTCAGGTAAATACTAACTTTCGAATGTCGAGTTAATCTAATATGGCAGCTGTGTGATTGTTAGATGTGTCACTTTTCAACATGGCTTATATAACAAATTATAATTTTGCTGGAAAACGGAGTACTAATTTCACCCTTCCCAGCTATGTCCTTTCCTGATACCGTCACACCAAAAACCACAGAACAGTTCCAGGACTGTCATCTGAAACCTAGAAAGCTCTCTCTGGAATATTTCTGATATTGTTGTCTGTTTCGGCTAATCAGTGTTAATTGGAAAATTTCCAACCTGGGAAATAGTGCAGTAATGATTCAGAATATTCTCATTTCAATTGTGGAACCAAGTCCAAAAGTTGTTTTTTTTTTAAATGTTATTCTCGGGGTTTTCTTCAGCAGTTATTGTGTACTTCTGCCAACAGCTCCCCAAGCAAACAAGACACAATCAGTAGGCACACCAACCAGCTTCTCGGTGTCAAGCGAATTGGGCTGTTGCCAGAGGTGAAATTTAGCACAGTGATGCTACATCTCGGTGACGTCACCTCCTAAGGCACCAGACTGTGACCTCCCTACAGTGAGACACTTGAGTTTGGAACCTTCAAGGCCAATTCTCGTTAAAAGTGTGTCATTTTTATGGGGGGAAGAAAAGCTCTTGGCGATCTTTTTCCAGTTGTAAACCGATGACTCAGATCTCACCTTGTTCACCTTCGTGTGATGTTACTGCGACACAAGGGCCTTCCCAGCTCTTTCCCCCTTTGCCCAAACAAAATAGGTGTGCCAGATACCTTTTTTTTTCAGGAAGACAATAGGGGTAGAATTTCCACCGGGGGGGGTCCCCCCATCTCCCGCTGTAACTTCAGCGGGAATCGGGGAGAAACACTTACACAGCCAATCACGCCGTTTCTCCAGGAGTTATGGCGGGGGATTGGGAGCCCACCCCCAGGGAAATTCCAGCCGATTGTTACTTGTGAATGCGGGCTCCGTTCATCGGTACGAGAAGAACGGTAAATCTGCATTCTCTAACTAACAGGTTAACCAGGCTCACGCTGAGTGAGCATGTATAAAGTTGAGTCCTGTGCTATCGAGCATGCATGCAGCATTATCTTGCTGCTGTCAAATGACAAAGCATTGATGTTGGAATAAACACAGATAATGCCATACACCATTAGTCACAGAGCATATTGTAGCAGCCACATGGAGTTCATGTTTATTCAGCAGGGTAAGGCTTAATACATAAAACTATTGAACTTAATAAAAATCATTGTTACGGCCTAACTCCCCGCCCAGGTTTAATCTAACGCTGCCTCTTTAATATCTCTTCAAAATTAATACAGATAAATAGAGCTCAGTAAAATAAAAATGGTTTACCAAATGTAGGAATGAATGCATGCCCAAGACCGTGCTTGGAGAACGTTTGTAGGAATCCTGGTTGCAGCTACTGTCGATAGTCTTATTAACAGTACTGATGTCGCTGCTGAATTTCACTCCACCAATTGTAATTTAAAAGCAAACCGTAAAATGCTTTATTCAGTAATGTCCAAACCACTAGCTCAAAAATCCCACAGTCTTAAGTAAAACGCTGCTCTTTGGGGTAGATGTCAAGCAGTGTTTAGATCAGATTTGCGACTGTTAAATCTGACCAGTCCTACTGGGGAAGAAAAAGCCTCTCATTGGAAGGCAGTAAAACTAACAGGACACCCTTGTGCCACACAAATTCCGATAGGACGCAATCCCCCCAACCTACCAGTTACGTTCTCTGAATAGTAACCTAACAGCACAAAGTATAAGGCTCTCATAATTTTACTTCCATTTTCTCATTCCAAAGATTCCCACTCTTCAAAGGCAGACTCAGAAAGACCGCTGCGGTTTGTCTCCATGTGTGTTTGTCATGTTTTGTTTTTAATTATTTAGTACTGTCTGCGTGAAATATGTGTTTGTACCGACTCTTCATAGTTTGTCGCTGTCTATTGTGTCGCAATGTTTCAGTATCCCCTTGCAAATGTGTACTAATGGTTTTTGAAACTAGGGAGTGCCAGTAAGGACACTAACATTTTTTTTTAATCAATGCAAATGTCTCTTTCCCCAAAGCCTTCAGAGCATTACATGCTGAACAAGTCAAAGTTTGGTACATACTGCACAAGTTATATTTACATTATAAATTCCTATACCTTCATACCTGCAGAACATTTTTCATGTATTCTAGATATAGATTTACTTCCTTCGGACACGCTTTTAAAGTACAGCATTTAATTTGCATTGGCTCAGGCTATACATCTGCTATGTTTAGGTGATTAAAAAAAGAAAATCTGTTTTATTTTGGTCGAATTTTTTCAACTTTTACGAACATACGAACAATGACCCTCTGGTCCATCCAGCCTGTCCCACACAATTGCGATGCCTTGTGTATTACAATATATACTCCCCGCCCCACCCAAAACCATGGGATCTCCTGGGAGAGGCGAAAAACCAGATAAAAAACCCAGGCCAATTTGGGGGGGGCGGGGGGGGGGGGCGGAAATCTGGGAAATTCCTCTCCGACCCATCTAGGCGATCGAAACTAGTCCAGGAGGTCGGCTTGGCCCTGAATTCCCCGCAGTACCTAACTTCTGTAAGAGGTGATCTCCGCCCCGGCCAGAAACAGGTCCAGCTCTCGCTTGAAGAAACAACAGTAAAATTCAGGCACCTAGAAAATGCAGCACAATGCATACATAGATCTGTAAGGAAAGAAACAGGAAAAAGAGACAGGTCAGCACATTATCAGCAATCAAGAAGTATCTAATATTCAGCATTCTTACTGTCTGGCAGAACGATGATGAACTGTGATTGAGTTTTTTCTAAATCATATCCTGAAGCATTCTGGAGTCCAGATTTTATCAAACACACCCAGACAGAGGATCATAAGAACATAGGAAGTAAGAGCAGGAGCAGGCCATACGGCCCCTCGAGCCTGCTCCGCCATTCAATAAGATCATGGCCGATCATCGACCTCAACTCCACTTTCCCGCCTGATCTCCATATCCCTTGATTCCCCTAGAGTCCAAAAATCTATCGATCTCAGCCTTGAATATACTCAAAGACTCAGCATTCACAGCCCTCTGGGGCAGAGAATTCCAAAGATTCACAACCCTCTGAGCGAAGAAATTCCTCCTCATCTCTGTCTTAAATGGCCTACCACTTATCCTGAGACGATGCCCCCTAGTTCTAGACACTCCAGCCGGGGGAAACATCCTCTCAGCATCTACAAATAAGCAGCACTCCAAGCACGTAGCGAAGGGAGTCCCTCACCCACACAACAACTTGCATTTATATAAAGCGCCTCTAACACAGAAAAACGTCCCAGTGTGCTTACACGCTCACGCACATCACTGTGTCACAAAAATCTCAAATTAGCAAGAGTTGAATGTTAACGACCCCAAGGATTCCTTGTGTGGTCAGAGTCACTATCATGGCATGTTACAAGGTGCAATGTTACTGAAGGATTTCCTGGGTTGAAAAAGACATTTTGCTGATGTATCGCTGCAAAAAGCTGTAAAATTAGCCGTAATCTTCAAACTATATTGTTCCCTCTTTTATTTTCAGCCTACCTGGCTGCTGACACACGCAAGAAGCGAATTCAAATGAGCAGTCGCTATTCCGCCGATGTACCCTGAACACATTTTGAAAGTTGAAGTGTTCAAGCTTGTACGTCGAGGAGATTTGAATTTTGTTGATTTTTTGAGTTAAGTCTGAGGCAAAGATTGCAGAGAGTTCAGTCATATCCCACCCACCCCCGCCCTTTCAGCAAGCAAGATCCTTTGAATTCTCAATGAGTCAGCAGATGTACCTGGTTCACCAAGTAAATGGAGGTGCATTCTCTCGCAGTGTCAGAAGCAGTGAGCGAGCTCGGGGTAAAACTCCTGTTGTAGTATTAGCCTGCTTCAGCTTACGTTGTGAATTCAACAGTTCTTGCCAATGGTTGTGGAGAGGGAGCAACAGAACTCTCTGCCTCTCTGCCTGAGCGAAATCTCCAAATAGCTGTGCTCAGAATATCAGGCCAAAACGTCAAATTCCTATTTTTGTTGTCTAATGGCTGGGTTTACAGCTTGATCGTGTCCAACGTGTGTGTTATGATGAACTGTGCGACTTTCATTTGCTGATCTGTTTTCCTGTTCCCCAGTTGTTCCAGGCCACATGATCTAGCGTTTGATTACCTGTTAGGTTTGGTGTCAGTCAGTCTAATCCAGTCCAGTCAAGTTTTGAGGACCTGGATGTGGTCTCAGAATCTGATCCCCACTCTTTGTTCTCTGTAATATCTTTTGTCAGCTGTGCAAGCATGTGTATTCTGATGTGTGACAAAGGGCACACAAATTGTCTGTATTTCCCAAGACTAAAACTGTTTGCTGTTTTAACCACGGTACAGATTATAAGGAGTCACGGACTACTGTCAAAAATTATTGTTGAATTGCAAGCAGAGAATGGTCTCGTTAAACCCATTACCACTTCGATTGGATGGTTTTGCTTCATTACTTTGAACAGAATAATGACCCTAAATCTACATAGAAATAAAACAGTCAGGAGGCAGGTGGCACAGTGGCTGAGCATACTGTCCTTTCACCTCTGAGACCCCCCTGCATTTGAAACCAGCACCGATCGATGGGATGAAAGTCTCCTCCCTCTTAGGACTATAACAATTCTACATAATTGAGCAATCTTAACCCAATCTTTTTTTAAAATTTGTTTATGGGATGTGGGCGTCACTGGCAAGGCCAGCATTTATTGCCCATCCCTAATTGCCCTTGAGAAGGTGGTGGGTGGTGAGCCGCCTTCTTGAACCGCTGCAGTCCGTGTGGTGAAGGTACTCCCACAGTGCTGTTAGGGAGGGAGTTCCAGGATTTTGACCCAGCGACGATGAAGGATCGGCGATATACTTCTAAGTCAGGATGGTGTGTGACTTGGAGGGGAACTTGGAGGTGGTGGTGTTCCTATTAAGTGCAGGAGCACAGTATAAAACTGCCCACAATTTGACACGGACAAGCAGTGTCACTCAAAAAGGCTAAGGGAATGAATGGTGCAGGGCTGGACTGTTAGATGTACGCACTTTAAGAGGGGTCCCCAAGTTATACTGAAACAAGTAGCCCTGAGGAACCCATCCCAAAAGTATTAAAAACACGTCTACCTAACGAGTGAATTCCTAGCAGTACAAATAACTGTTGTTTCCTTTTTTGACTCTATTTTCATCTCCTCAAAAAAATAGCCTCATCTGGGCTTGCAATCCCAATAATTATCTACTGTTAGTTGGCAGATGACATGATACAAGCCAAGCGATCAGCCAAAGCCACCTTTCCTGTCTCCGCCTCATACAGTACTACACAGCCTAATATCCAGGCCATCAACCTCACTACTAGAAAGTATTGGATGTTAAATGGTAAACTCAAATGTAGGTGAAAGCAACAGCAGTTGGAAATGGACTCCCATTAAGACAAAGGGGTGAAATTAATGGACGATAGCGAATCGGCAGCCATTTTACACCCCACGCGATTTTCTAAAATGGGCTGCCGATTTGCTATCACCCGTCTTGCACTACCGCCAAAGACTAATTTCATCCCCAAATTCATAGAATCATAGAAAGTTACAGCACAGAAGGAGGCCATTCGGCCCGTTGTGTCTGTGCTGGCTCTTTGAAAGAGCAGTCCTGCTTAGTCCCACATCCCTGCTTTTTGTCCGTAACCCTGTAAGTTCCTCATCCTCCAGTACCCCTCCAACTCCCTTTTACAATTATTGATGGAATCAGCTTCCACCACCTTTTCAGGTCAAGCATTCCAGATTCCGACAACTCTCTGAGCGAAAACATTTCTCCTCATCCCCCCACTAGATCTTTTTCCAGTGATTTTAAATCTATGACCTCTGGTTATTGACCCACTCACCAGAGGGAATAGTTTTTCTCTCTCTACTCTATCAAAACCTCTCATTGTCTTGAAAACCTCTATTAGGTCACCTCTTCACCTTCTCTGTTCCAAGGCGAATAATCCTAACTTTTTCTACCTCTCCTCATAATTGAAGTCCCTCATCCCTTGTAACATCCTAGTAAACCTCCTCTGCATCCTTTCTAAGGCCTTTACATCTTTCCTGAAGTGTGGGGCCCAGAATTGCCCACAATACTCCAGCTGAGGCCTAACCAGTGATTTATAAAGTTCTAGCATGATCTCCGTGCTTTTGTTTTTATAAATTGCCTGAAAAATAATGATGTGGATGGAGTTTAAAGAGACCATTACAATTCTGAACTTTAGTACATCCATGTTTCAAAATTATTGCTTTTCTTTTCATTCAGCGTTCAGACAAGGGGTGAAACCAATAGTCTAAAATGGATAAAGGTCTGTGCCTCCTTATTAAAGACTGTCCACGAAGAATGTCTGATAATCTAAACTTTACCAACTGCATGCAGATATATTCTGCTGTTAAAGACCGAAGGAAAAGTTACTGTTAACGGTGTTCAGCTGCATGATCAGCATGTTAGATCTTCAAAACCTTAGATTGGATTGCTTAAGTTTAAAAGTTATTTCTGGTTAAACGATCAATTTGTTTGAATTACAAAGAAGAAAATATGCAATCGAAAGTACTAATTACAAACCTGGGTGTGAATGAAGGGACTGCTCAGTAGATCGCCGCACATTGTGCAGAAAAGTTTAAAATGTAGACAAGCTTTAAGAATAAGATATCATGGACGTTATTGGGGATAACTATTAATTAGTGCAAACTTTACTGATTTTGTTCTCTTTTCTTTAGATCTTTTCCCTCATTTGTTGCTATTTGCATCGTCTTAGCACCAACCATTCTCTTGAAGTTGAAAGGGGGCGGCAAAAGAGGGGTGCAAAAAGCTGTGGAATAGCCCAATTTCACAATCTACTTTAATATGTTGGTTTTCTTTTCCCATAGGAACCAACAGGTAGTAACAACGCGCCATTATAAAGCACCTGCAGTCCCAGTGGTTAGCAAAGTGGATTGCCGCTGCCGTGAAGTGATTGCCCAACACAAATATATTATTTGTGCAGGATAGCTGAGATTATGTCACCCTAACTCCATCATGGACACCTTACCTCCATGTGGCATACATTAACTTGGCTGGCTACTTTCCCAACTCAGCCAATTGACTTGGAAGGCTTCAAGTCAATGGAAGTCAGTGACCTGGCTGAAGGAAATATTCTACTTGTGTGGATGTTTGGCCCACAGGAAATCTTTGTCTTGATGTAAAATCTGCAATAACGCCGTTTAATATAATTTTTCCTATGGGAATCATATCACAAGTTAATTGAATTTTGGCTTAGTTCATTGGACATGCTTAACTGTGTCACTCCAGTTCTCCAAGGACCTACATTTAGAAGTGTCATAAATATTTTAAGACCATAGATCAAAATGTTTTTATTTTAAATAAATACTTAAGAAATTAAGGGATGGGCAATAAATGCTGGCCTTGCCAGCGACGCCCAGATCCCATAAGCGAATTAAAAAAAAATTGCTTATCTTGAGATATGCCCGAATCTGCCAATAGTTTAAAACAATAACAACAACTTGTATTTACATAGCACCTTCAACATGGCTAAGGTGCTTCACAGGAGCGTTATCAAACAAAATTTGACACCAAGCCACACAAGGAGATATAGGGGCAGATGACCAAAAGCTTGGTCAAAGAGGTAGGTTTTAAGGAGCATCTTAAAGCAGGAGAGAGTGGTAGAGAGGCAGAGAGGTTTAAGGAGGGAATTCCAGAGCTTAGGGCCAAGGCAGCTGAAGGCACGGCCGCCAATGGTGGAGCAATCAAAATTAAAATTAAAATTGGGGATGTGCAAGAGACCAGCATCATGGCTGATCTGTATCTTAACTCCATCTGTCGGGGAGGGGGAGCTGCTAAATTGGAAAGGGAGAAAATGAGGGAGGTAAACTCAAACAATTTATGTTTAGTTAAAAAATGAAGCGAAATAGCCAGAAGACAGTATGGCAAGACATGTTCATTATAACTTCAGAAGGATATTTGATGACGATGCATTTTGCGCAGTTACTCTTTCTGCATATTTTGCCCGTGATTGTATTGAGCAGTCCCTTGTAAAACGCAGCTAACGGAATTATGGCACTGCAGCTTAAAGTGTTGAGAGCTTCACAGAGCTAACGGGCAGTGGTCAGGTCTCTTTGGAGACCAGTTATACCTGCATGTTACTCGTGATTATCACTTCAGGCATTCAGTGTCAAAAGAACAATCCTGCCAACCTTGGTGCTTCACTGAGTGTGGGATTTGCAAGAAATTTGCAAGAGAGCTTTTTTTTAAAAAAATGGAGCTAATCAGTTAAAAAATATACACAAATGGAAGAAATTTATTTGGTAAGATACGTGTCTCATGCTCGGCACATGAGAAAAAGTTTTATTTGCACCGAACACAAACGTCTCAAAAGCAAGGTGCCCAACCCTACACGAATAGTTTTAGACTCACTAATGTAATGTTCCCTCATACATTCTTGTCCTATTTTAAGCTTGGTTGATTGCGCCAGAATCTGTGACTGACATCATTTTCTGATGACTGTGATTAAAAGAAAATTCGCAGAATTCTCAAGTGACATGAGTTCTGATAGTCTGAGCTAGAAGTTCTTATTTAATGAGTAAGTCCGAGCAAGCTAAGATATCAAGTTGCCTTATGACTTCAAGTCATGGCTCCTGGGTGGGGTGGGGGAGACCTTATTCAAGTTATCAGCTGCTTAAGATGCTGGAAACCCATTTACAAATTGATCCTAACCCTTTGAAAGCCGAGGTAGGGCGACTCGGAGCTGAATTCCAGGCAATTTTGTGGCATTGAGTAATGGTAACATACAGACAGAGCTAAGCCTCCCAGAACTCAAGTCACTTGTGATCACCAGCAGACCTTCATGGATTCCTGTGATGCCAAACTGAAGTGTTCTGCAGATCTGAACTACAAGAGATGGATGCTTTTCGGTTTTCTGCAGGTTGCTTTTGACACTGAATAAATACTGGAGTTATTCTGGCAGGAAATTAGCTCAATTATGCGTGGCAAAATAACAACGATAAGAAAATGTCATGGTTTTGAAACTTAAATATTTTTTGTTTAATGTATTGCCTCCATTTAGAAGCACAGTGTAAACCTTATTACTCTGACTATTCTCCTGCTCGACTTTTCATCCACAAAATGTGCACAAGCCATTACTTGGATTTGTTCATCACTGTAGTGATTGGGCTGAATGTAATCACCATGGCAATGGAGCATTATCAGCAGCCAAAGGTAAGTGAGATTATTTTGTAATCAAACTAGAAACAGAAAAATTGCGTTGGTCACAGTTCTGAAGCTGACCACCTCCAGCTTCCTAACACTGACTACTTTCAAAAAGCAAGTAAGAGTTGGCAGGAGATATGACCAGAGCCAACAAGTGACAACTCATCTCGTACGTCAGGACTTCTTCAGGACTGAAGGGCCTGAAAAGTCCTGATGGTGTTGTTGCTTGCTTGATGACGTCTGTAGGTGATGCATCCAATCCTGCTGAAAGAGTTTGTGGAACGTAACAGGCCAATAGTATTGGACTGCTGCATTGCTACTAGATACCTCTGGCAAAGCGGCCACTGATATGAGTGGGTTGAAGTCTATGTCCAATGATGGTCTCTCACTTCTACAGTAGGATGCTGAACAGTAGAGAGCTGATTGATTGGAAAACTGAAGAACAGAGGGATGCCACATTTGTTGAACATCTACATTGGCATCTCTCTTTCTGACTGGCAACACAAACACAACTCTTGGCCACTGACATTGTAAACTAACAGAATTCCGATGTAAATATTTGAAATTATTCTGGAGGAATCTATTGAAGCGGTAGGACTCTAAAGGGGTACCTACTAAATAATACAATATTGACTACTTTAAAAAAACACCATTATTGACTGCTTCTCCACCCACCCCCCACCCAGATGTGGACT
Organism: Squalus acanthias; assembly: GCA_030390025.1. NCBI lineage: Eukaryota > Metazoa > Chordata > Chondrichthyes > Squaliformes > Squalidae > Squalus > Squalus acanthias. The sequence continues at coordinate 38,636,484 of CM059447.1, read as the reverse complement.
CCGTGACTACCAGCTCCTGCTGTTTTCCGAATGAATGTTCTTCTCCCAACGCAGTAATCCTGGATGGCAGGGATGATTTAACAACCCCACTTTCCCACTGTTCCAGATCATTAGGGATAACAGTTTCAGTGGCTTCTCATTAATGTACCAATCCCCTCTTTGTCCCAGCAGCTCCAGCATTTCTCTATATTAAAAACAACCGGGGGTAGCCAGTATTTCTGTGAATGAACACTTTTAAAGTCCCGAACCTGAGTTCATACCAGAAACATGTTGTAGCTTAAAGCAAAAATCCCTGCTAGATCAAGTAGCCAATACTCCCTGGTCATGATAAGTGTAACAATGAGACCTAGTGATGCAGGTACATAAATTGTTAGTTATGGGATGACAAGTAGAAAAAGCCATAAAAAGGCAAATGGGCTTCTGGATTTCTTACTCGGGGTAGTGAATTTAAAGCAAGGAAGTGATATTAAATTTGTACAAGACATTCATTCGGCCATCATTTGAAAGGAAATTGGATAAGTGTTTGAAAAGGAAGAATATAGAAGGGTATGGGGGAAAGGCAGAGAAATGGGACTCGAAGAGATAGCTCTAGTTGAAGAGCTAGCACCAATGAACACGATGACCTTACGGTCTCTCTCTGCATTGGAAAGCCTGGGAATTAGTGTCAGCGATATTGGTGGACAGATACCGAACCTGTTCCTACGACATTCCTCTGTTGGCTATTTTAATGGAGGTGTTAGCCCGCTTATTTTTAAAATACCAGAGAGAGGAATGTGTTAAGCTTTTTCCACTAATATCCACAACAATCATTTCTAGCCTCCGATAATTAACTTGCCCTTATTTGTCTTCAGGTGAATCTTACCTGCTGTTCTCTGATTCATGATGTTGCATTGTAACTAAAGCTGTGGAAGAAAGATGGAGATGCCTCAATAGAACAATCTGCAGAAATCTGCCAGTATGTTGATGATGCAATAGGGCGAAGGTCAAGAAATCTCTGCTTAGATCAGATTTTTCCCAGTGCCAGACTCCACCAGGGAAGGAAGCAGTTGCTTCATTTCAGATCCTTTGGACTGGATGGGTTTATCTAACTGGGTCCAACCAATTCAATGTTCTGATGCTATGTACTCAACCCCAGTCATTGATGTGATACACCAGTATCGTGAGGCTGAGAGCTTCGTGGATAGCACGTTTCAGGAGGTGGTCACCCCACAGATAAAGAGTGTGCAGGCAGAAAAGGAATGGGTGACCACCAGATAGAAGAGGAGGACCAGGCAGGTAGTGCAGGAGTCCCCCGAGTGCATCTCGCTCTCCAAACAGTATTCTGTTCTGAGTACTGGTGAGGGCGATGGTTCTTCTGGGGAGTATAGCCAGAGCCAAGTCTGCGGCACCACGGGTGACTCAGCTGTACAGGGGTGGGGGGGGGGGGGGGAGGAAGAAGAGTGGGAAAGCAATAGTGATAGGGGATTTGTTAGTTAGGGGAGCAGACGGGTGTTTCTGCAGTTGCAGATGTGACTCCAGGATGGTATGTTGCCTCCCTGGTGCCAGGGTTTAGGATGTCACTGAGCGGGTACAGAACATTCTGAGGCGGGACGGAGAACAGCCAGAGGTCGTGGTCCATATCGGTACCAACGACATAGGTAGAAAGAGGATGAGGTCCTGCAAGCAGATTTCAGGGAGCTAGGAAAGTGATTAAAAAGCAGGACCTCAAAGGTAGTAATCTCCGGATTACTCCTGGTGCCACGCACAAGTGAGTATAAAAATAGGAGGATAGCGCAGATGAATGCGTGGCTGGAGAAATAGTAGATGATTTAGATTCCTGGGATATTCCTGGAGTATTGGGACCAGTTCTGCGGGAGGTGGGATCTGTACAGGCCGTACGGGTTGCACCTCAACAGGGCCAGAACCAATATCCTCGCGGGGAGGTTTGCTAGTGCTATTGGGGAGGGTTTAAACTAATTTGGCAGGGGGATAGGCTCCATGATATTAGAAAGGAGAAATAAAGTGCTTGATTGGGAAAGGCACAGAGCACTAAAGTAAGAAATAGTAAGGCGGGGTCGAACTAAGAGAGAATATAGGATGGATTTACAGTGTATGTATTTGAACGCACGAAGCATAGTAAACAAGGTAAGTGAGCTGCAGGCACAAATAGCCACATGGGAATATGATGTTGTAGTGATAACTGAGACCTGGCTGAAAAAAGGGCAGGATAGGATATTAAATATTCCTGGTTATAAGGTGTTCAGGAAAGATAGGGAAGGAAAGATAGTAGGTGTTGTGGCAGTATTGGTCAAGGAGAATGTTACATTGCTGGAGAGGGAGGATGTCCTGGAGGGGTCAAGGACAGAATCTATATGGCTAGAGTTAAGAAATAATAGAGGTGCCATTACACTACTGGGTGTATTCTATAGGCCACCAACTAGTGGGAAAGATATAGAGGAGCAAATTTGCAGAGAAATTACAGAGAGGTGCAAGAACTATAGAGTAGTAATAATGGGGGACTTCAACTATCCTAATATAGACTGGGATCGTAATGGTGTTAAGGGCAGAGAAGGGGAAGAATTTCTGAAATGTGTTCAGGAGAACTTTCTTGATCAGTATGTTTCCGGAGCCTGACGAGGAAGGAGGCATTGCTGGATCTGGTTCTGGGAAATGAGGTGGGTCAAGTGGAGCAAGTGTCAGTAGGTGAACATTTAGGGAACAGTGATCATAGTATCATAAGGTTTAGATTAGCTATGGAAAAGGACAGGGAGCAATCTAGAGTAAAAATGTTTAACTGGGGGAAGGCCAATTTCAGTGGGATGAGAACGGATCTGGCCTGGCCTGGCGGACACGTGGCAGATGAAATTTAATGCAGAAAAGTGTGAAGTGTTACATTTTGGTAGAAAGAATGAGGAGAGGCAATATAAACTAAAGGGTACAATTCTAAAGGGGGTACACGAACAGAGAGACCTGGGGGTATGTGTGCACAAATCGTTGAAGGTGGCAGGGCAGGTTGAGAAAGCAGTTAAAAAGGCTTATGGGATCTTGGGCTTCATAAATCGAGGTATAGAGTACAAAAGTGTGGAAATTATGATGAACCTGTATAAAACGCTGGGTCGGCCCCAACTAGAGTACTGTGTCCAATTCTGGGCATCACACTTTAGGAAGGATGTGAAGGCCTTAGAGAGGGTGCAGAAAAGATTTACGAGAATGATTCCAGGAATGAGGGACTTCAGTTACGTGGATAGACTGGAGAAGCTGGGGTTGTTCTCCTTAGAGCAGAGAAGATTGAGAGGAGATTTGATAGAGGTGTTCAAAATCATGAGGGGTCTGGACAGAGTAGATAGAGAAACTGTTCCCATTGGCAGAAGGGCCATTGAACCAAAGGACACCAGAGAAATTTGCAGGGCTACGAGGAAAGGGCAGGTAAGTGGGACTAGCTGAGGTGCTCTTGCAGAGAGCTGGCACGGGTTTGATGGGCCGAATGGCCTACTTCCGTGCTGTAACCATTTTATGATCTTATAACACAGCAGTGCCATTCTAATTAAGCTGTTTTTACCCCAGCTTGTGAAATAGAAATGACTCAGATAGAAAAAAAAGTTTTTTATACTTTGAAAGAAGGTCATATCTCATTGGAAAACCAACATGTTTAATGAAAGATTTTTAAAAATCTTTTATTTATACAGCACTTTTCACGACCTCAGTCCCACAGCGCTTTACAGCCAGTGAAGTACTTTTTTTGAAGTGTTGCCACTGTTGTAATGTAGGAAAACAAGGCATCCAGGACACTGGGGAGAAATCCCCAGCTCTTATTCTAAATAGTGCCAAGGGATCTTTTACATCCACCTGAGAGGGCAGACAGGACCTCGGTTTAACGTCTCATCTGAAAGACGGCACCTCCGACAGTGCAGCGCTCCCTCAGCACTGCACTGGAGTGCCAGCCTAGCTGTTGTGCTCAAGTGTCTAGAATGGGTCTTGAACCCACAACCTTCTGACTCAGAGGTGAGAGAGCCACCCACTGAGCCACGGCTGACAGCTGGCATTGTGGAACATCATGGTTATCAATATATCTTGGTAATTAACATCATATATTATTTATTATATTGGATCAAATGTGCAGATTCCAACTGGAAATTCATCAGGAAATAAATCAGCGCGAGATATTATTAAGTAACCAGGTTGTTCATAGTTAGGTAAATTTGAAGGAGACAGGACAGTAACCAGAGGGCACAGATTGAAGGTGATTGGCAGAAGAACCAGAGGCGACATGAGGAAACATTTTTTTACACAGCGAGTTGTTGTGATCTGGAACGCGCTGCCTGAAAGGGCGGTGGAAGCAGATTCAATAGTAACTTTCAAAAGAGAAATGGATAAATACTTGAAGGGAAAAAATTTACAGGGCTGTGGGGCAAGAGCAGGGGAGTGGGATTAATTGGATAGCTCTACCAAAGAGCCGGCTCAGGCACAATGGGCCGAATGGCCCCCTTCTGTGCTGCATCATTCTATGATTCTATGTCAAATATAAATTAGTATCTACAGCAGGACAAATCTGTAATTGTTCTAACAAAATGCTTTACCTTTAATCTTAATCTCTCATGTTCTCAGGTCCTTGACGAAGCCCTGAAGATCTGTAACTACATCTTCACGATTATCTTTGTCCTGGAGAGTGTATTCAAACTAGTTGCCTTTGGTTTTCGCCGGTTCTTCAAGGATAGGTAAAATAATGCAGCACTGATGAAGTCAGGGAAGCAATGCTTGTTTCATTGTGTGAACGGTTTATTTTGTTTTTTGCTGGCACAGAGAGATAAGGAGATTGTCCCTCGTCATCTTTCGGACCTTGTTTACATGGAGCAGCCATCGCGAAAACACTTTCACGTTGTCCAGAGACACAATAATCTGACAGTGGAAATGTTTTCTGCTGTAACTGTGTCACGTTCCTCTGCTGATTGCCCCATTCATTTACTAGTCTGAGTCACAGAGTGCATTGCGGCAGATACTCAATGTGTTCAGTTTACAAGGAAATAAAAAGCGAGTTAAACCGTTGCGTGAGATCATAACAATTTGCATCTATTTTGCCATTTAGCATTCCGGTTTCACGTCATCACGGGGGCCAAGTCAGGAGCAGCTTAACTTCCCAAAGGCCGGCTTTAATGGGGTGACAACGGCCTCGGAATGGGGTCGGTAGACTGACCGCCGTTAACACCGCTGCTCCGCTCTCTGCCGCTTTGACAGGGGCCTACCGCTGGGCGGTCAAAGCACCTGCCTGCTTTAGGCAGTAGATCCCCTTTGAATAAGCAAACTTGGGTCCTATGACGTACACAGGACCCAGATTGCCATTTTAGGACAGAACTGGTCAGAGAGTGCACGGCGAGAGAACCGAAGAGGCGCTGAAAGGGGGCATGCTTTCAATTATTTGGCGGAGCCAGAAAGAGGAGGAGTGCTCCACCAGGCCCCACAGAAATAATCTGGGTCACTGCCACCCTGAGCTTCCCCCCCACACCCCACGATCGTGACCCCCTCCCCCCATCGTCAGACTCACCTTGCTGGTGGGCCCGGCTGCCTGCTTGTCCACACGCTATTTACGCCAGCCTGAATCCGGCGAACAGCATCGAGATGCCCATTTGGGACGGTCAGCTCGCTTGTTCCACTTAATTGAGACCCGGGCCTCGGAATGCCTCCGAACCCTTCGCTGCCGAAACGGACGGGTTTGCCGGCCACGCTCCGCCAGTCCAAAAGTTAAGATCGACCCACCGTAAGTCTTGCTGCCACTTTCAATGCAGCATTTAAAAGCTTGAAAGTGTCCACGCTCACTCACAATAAGGAGTTGGTATTGCTGCTGTTACAGTTTCACACTGATGTAACTTTGCGAGTACTAAAAGGCTTGCAATACCAAAAGACCTCCTACGACATGTATTAAGTCATTAAAAACCAATATGGCAGCTCATTCAAGTGGCTTGTACCGCAATTGCTTGAAACCTTCAAGTTTCGAGGAGACATTACCTTGTGTGGGTTGTGATGTACTGTACGGCCTTTGTCTCTGCGATAACCCTTAACCATCTAAAACATCAGGCCTAGCAAAGCCATACAGTTGACCAATTTAATATTGCATGTGCAAATTGGACAACAATTGAAATTATCACTGAAATAAAATCCCTTTAGCCCTCAACACTATATTACTAAATTTGAAGATTGAAAAACTCCGCCCTCAACATTATAACACCTGGGAGACATGTGCCTCACAACAACCAAGGAAATGCTCGTTGCCTTTGATATTTCATTGATTTCTATTGGCACTGACCAATGACGTCAAGCCCGCAGGTGCCCGGTACCATAATGCACCCTCACCATCAGCTTCAGAAATATAAATGCAAGGCTTTAACATACTAATTTCTTCATTTAAATGTTAAAATAAAAACAGAGCTTCGATGTGCCCTTGTGTTTAGCTGCGGCTCTCTGGGTTTCCAACGCATGTTGGTGTTGAGTCAGCTGCTATGTTTTGAGGGTTGCTTGTGATGCCTCCTGTGTGGTTTAACTCCAGATGGAACCAGCTGGACCTCGCTATTGTACTGCTGTCCATTATGGGGATCACCCTTGAAGAGATTGAGGTGAATGCTTCCTTGCCAATCAACCCCACAATCATTAGAATCATGAGAGTCCTCCGGATTGCTAGAGGTCAGTGAAACTCGAACTTGCTATTCACTGCAATGTATTTAAAACTCCTCTCGGATAGTAGAAGTCATGTCCCTTTTTAGAGTTACTCCTAGCTGATTGTGTGTGTGTGTGTTTTTCGATACTGGTGAGACCCAGAGGGGGAGATGAGGAGAATTTTTTTCCGCAACGAGTTGTTGTGATCTGGAATGCGCTGCCTGAAAGGGTGGTGGAAGCAGATTCAATAGTAACTTTCAAAAGGGAATTGGATAAATACTCGAAAAGGAGAAATTTGCAGGGCTACGGGGAAAGAGCAGGGGGGGAGTGGGACTAATTGGATCGCTCTTTCAAAGAGCCAGCACAGGCACGATGGGACGAATGGCTTCCTTCTGTGCGGTATGATTCTAGGTCAGGGTCAGTGATGCCCCACATGGTCTAATAGCCCACTGGCACTGCCAAAGCTCACACATGAAGGTCGGTCATTTCATCAAGGTACCACAGGGTGAATCATTCTCTTGGAACTGTAGCACAGAATGAGTAGGCACAATAGATATTAATACTACATATGAAGGCCCAACAATGCGGGAGGGCCCACTCCACCAGGGATAGTACGGCAGGATTGGACTTCCGTCTACCCCTTTGCCACTGACCCTTCCAAATCCCAGAGGTAGGGTCACTTAAAAATTTGGGACGGGCGCCTGTGCCAGGGATGGCACTGTTGGGGAACCCGTCCTGCAGGTCCAGCAGGATTTGTGAGCATTGCCTTGCAAGGCAAAAATATTAATCGATCATTAATCCCTCACTGGTCGGCCATTCTCCAAACGGCAATCAATCTTTCTTAAACCGATGGCCATTTGGATTTGGTATTGTGGGGCTCACTTACAGCACTCGTACATCATGTGCACCGCTGGTGTACTATAGGTGGAACCGGTGGGATCTCCAATAGTGGCATCATGATGGGCAGGTCAGAGTGGAAGAATCTGCAGCACCGCTCCCCACCTACCCCCGCACCCCAGTCAGAATTTCTCAGTGACCCCACAAAGGGGTGTAAACCCGCCAGAACACTAGTCCTGCCTCAAAATCCTCCCCTCAACTCCGCCCAGATTTCAGGCCCTTGTCTCGATTTGAGTTTTTCCCACTGAAGGGAAAATGAATCATTTTGTTAGAAGTGAGTGGCCGGCACAAGGGAAAATCACAGCCCTAGTTCCTTCTTATCTTGAGGGGGCTGGAATACAAAAGGGAGGAAGTTATGTTTCATTTGTATAGAGCCTTGGTTGGACTCCATCTGGAGTATTGCATTCAGTTCTGGACACCGCACCTCAGGAAGGATATGCTGGCGTTGGAGGGAGTACAGCGCAGATTCACCAGAATGATACCGTGGCTAAAAGGGTTAAATTAAGAGAACAGATTTCCTAAGTTTGGCTTGTATTCCCTTGAATATGGGAGATTGAGGGGTGATCTGATCGAGGTGTTTCAACTGTTATAAGGATTCGATACGGTAGATATGGAGAAACTATTTCCTCTGGTGGGGGATTCAAGAACAAGGGGGCATAACCTTAAAATTAGAGCCAGGCCATTCAGGGGCAAAAATCAGGAAACACTTCTTCCACACAAAGGGTAGCAGAAATCTGGAACTCTCACCATCTCCTGCCCCCTGCCCCCCAAAAGCTGTGGACGCTGCGGGTTAATTGGAGCTTTCAAGACTGAAATCAACAATTTTTGTTGGGTCAGGCTGTCAAGAGATATGGAGCAAAGGCGGGAAAATGGAGTTGAGTTACAGATCAACCATGATCTAATTGAATGGCGGAGCACTTCCGAGGTGCTGAATGACCTACTCCTGCTCATAATGTTCGTATGTTCTGTAAAAAAAAACATATAAAACTCTCACTGGCTGCTCAAGAGAGCTGAACGGACTTTACAATCCTGCCTGTTAATTTTGAACTACGTTGCGCACCGATTAAAAATCAGATGAGAATAGAATTCCTTATAAGGCTGGCACCAGATGGATTTGAAGGAGCAGCTATTTTGTCCTGAATGGCAGAAGAATGTCATTAACCTTATCCAGGGATCTTGGCATTTGGATCAAGCGAGGCTTAGTAACCGAATTATTTAAAATAGAACATTATTAGATGATGCATTGTGTTGCTTGGCAGGAAACATTTGGTGTCTGTGGCATTTACAACCTTTGCTTGTGTCCCCAAAAAGTCCTCAAGCTCTTGAAGATGGCGGTGGGGATGAGAGCCTTGCTGAACACCGTAATCCAGGCTCTACCACAGGTGAGCGCGTTGCTGTAACTTCACAACAGCAGGTGTGGTCGTGTCAGGGGATCTTGCACGTTGTGTAGAATCTGGTTATAGCTCTGGAGTTCACTACCTCATCCTGTTTTATGGCCCTGGTGTGAGAACCTGTTCAGTGCAACAGCTCAACGTTGTCACAATATCGTGGGAAACAAAAGTTTTCACTGTCACGTCTGTGCAGCGCTAACCGCCCAGGCCACTATGCCATCACCCCGGCTCAGTTGGTGGAGTTGCCTCTCTGTCAGAAGGCTTCAGTTCAAGCACCACATTGGGAGTCGGAGCACGTAATCTCGGCAGTGGCTAGCACTCCAGTGCAGTACTGATGAGGTGCTTCACTGTCAGAGGTGACACCGTTTGTCGAAGATACTAAACCAAGTTTGATCTGTTCTGGTGGTTCAGCTGGATGTAAGATATGGAAGTACAAAAAGGAATACTCCCCTCAACTCAGCACTGATGTTCCACTCAATACTGACACTCCGCGCTGAGACTCCATGTAGGCACTCTGGCCTAACATTCAGGGTTAACACTCAGGGCTTAAACTCAGCCCCAGCCTTTAGAATGAACACTCTGAACTGGCAGTCAGCACTAACACTCACCAGATCAGGGATAGACACAGCTTTGAGTCCTGCTCCACTTAGTTCCTGATTTGAGTTGCATCTAGTGGGGGGAGGTGGTAATTGGAGATTGGAGAGCCGAGCTGAGTCTGCAGTGTCCCCCAGTGGCACAATGCTGAGCAGAGACTGCAACAGCCCACAGTCAAGGGAGGTTCAGCGGAACGGCAGTGTCTCCCAGTGGTGAACTGCTGAGTAGAGACTATATCAGAGCAAAGACTGAACCAGACTGTTCATAATCTCGGTGTCCTATTTGACCCAGAGCTGGGCTTCTGACCCTATCACAGATACCATCCATCTCCATAACAATGCCCGCCTCCGTCCCTGCCTCAGCCCTTCTGCCGCTGAAACTCTGAGCTATGCCTTTGTCACATCCAGACCCAATGACCCCAATAATTATGGGGAAGCGGGAGGCGCGGTCATGGGGGGAATGGTTGCGGTGGGTTGCGCTGTTGCGGGGGGGGGAGGAGAATGGTGGCGGGGGGGCGGATCAGATCCTGGGAACATGGAGATCTTGCCAAATTTAACAACAGGATCTGATTATCATTTTTTAAATTCCATTTCCCACCCAGCTGCCAGCCAGATTGACGGGCTGGCCGGCTGCCGGCCGGGAAAGCCAGCGGTACAACGTCGCAGTTGGCCCCGGTAATCAGAAAAGATCGGGGCGTGGTGGGGGGGCCACTGAGATCGGCAATCGGAATGGAAGGGAGGGAAGGATCGTGGGGCAGAAGGGAGGGGTCGGACAGCAATCGGGAGGGAGGATATGGGAATCATGGGCACAGGGTCCTACTGTCGCCCAGCCACAATAGCACACGGAGGGTAGAAGAGTGGCAGAGGTAATGCTAGGATATGGAGGCAAACCAAAATATGCAATTCAATTCAGAAATGAATGCAAAGACGTGGAGGGGGATTTTTGACTGTTGGCAGCCCATTTCTCACCTGAAAATCAGGTGACCGGCGGAAGAACATCTAGTGGTGATTTTGATCACCTCTTTCTCCGCCTGATTCGTTTTTCAGGCCAGCCTTTGATTGGGCACCCTGTACCCCTCGCAAAACAGGCGGGCGGCTGTTTAAATATGCAGATTGAGGACCTGCACTGATTGTCGGACCCCCGGTGAAATTTCCATAGAGCAATGAGCTGAGCAAGCAGAGTATATACTTGTCCCAGGTTCTCCAGACCTTGAGCAACCTAGCCAGCAGTCCTTAAAGAGACAACCATTGCAGGCTGTTCAGAAAAGATACGTTTTTTGCTTTTTTTTATTAAGATTCATGCTCCTCCTCGCCCCACAAAAATCTTCTCCCCCGCTACCGTGGCCTTGGGCAGGCGCCAGAGAGGCACCGCCAATATTGCACCCGTTTCAGGCCCAACTTGAAAATCTCACTCCCCTTCCCCCCACCTCCCACCCTATTCATTTTGCAGACCATTCTCTGGAGTACTCCCAGGTCAGTTGCCGCAGGCTTGTGCTGGCTGCAGTTCTGCACTCTCTCTGTTGTAGCAGTGGACCTCAATCCCCTTTCCTCAGAAGAGAATCTTCATGGTAACAAGATGACTTGTTCCATTTCTCACGCCAGCCGTCCGAACGCTTGCCCGAGAGAGATTGCCACATCAGTGCAGACGTCAAGTTCCCTACATGATGGGTTGAGGCCTCAAGAGCCATCGGAAAGAGAAGACTTTAATTCTATCCGAGCTCAGATTGAAACTCAGGTTCGGGAAGTGTCCTAACGCAATGTGACACCTAGACCTATGCAAGACAAGAGTCTTCATTCCTTGCTGCCTGGGTCCAATTGCCAAAGGTGAAAGGACAGTATTCCACCCAAATTGGTGTCACAGATTTGGAAGTTCATATAGTTTATGAAAATGACAGACTGAAAATGTGCAGTACATTCAGAAGAATCATGTAGTAATTAAACAGTTTTTGAAATGTTCTCCAATTTAAAGAAAAACAAACCACCTCTGAGGATTGAAAGGTCTGAGATTTGCATTGTGGCTTGCTGCCATGAATCGAGCACAAGTCAGTGAGAATTACATCAATAAAATAACCTCATTCGCAAAGTACTGCAATAAACTGGGAAATCAGAAGCAGTTTCATAGCTTTAACATTTAATTCCACATGTTCCCTTCCTCCGACAACTAGAGCAAGTGATTTGTTGTGGTAATTGATCTGTTGTCCCTCAGATCCACTTAGAAATGGACATTTTCACTGCCTCCGGCACCTGTTCTGCTAAATTGTGGTACTCGAATTGCATTTCCTTATTGTTGGGGTAAGAATTTGCAGGATTCATCCCCGCTGTGATTATCTGCACGAACATCTTTGTGGCTTTCTGCACGTGCGTGCGGTATCCTGGAGCCGCACACGCGCACCCGATCCCCTTCTGCACATGCGCGCTGTTTATCGAAGCCGCGCATGCACAGTACCCAACAGTTGCGGCCTGCACAGTGGGCCACGCTTTCCTCGGCTCCGTAAGGAGAAGGTCACTGGATCCATTGGTGGCCGGGGGGAAGAGAGAGGATCGAAAGGGGGGAGAGAGAGGGAATCGGAGGGGGGAGAAGAGAGAGAGAGGAGGGAATTGGAGGGGGGAGAGAGAGAGACAGGGTGAGAGAGAAAGGAGGGAGGGAGAGAGAGGGTGAGAGAGAGAGGAGGGAATCGGAGGGGGGAGAGGGGATGGGGAGAGAGAGAGAGACAGGGTGAGAAAGAAAGGAGGGAATTGGAGGGAGGGAGAGAGAGAGACTGGGGAGAGAGAGAGACAGGGAATTTGAGGGAGAGAGGATGGGGAGAGAGAGGAGGGGGGGAGAAAGAAAGGAGGGGGAGAGAGAGAGAGAGGATCAAGGGGGAAGAGAGAGGATCGGAGGGGAGAGGAGGTCAGAAACTCAGGGGAAGAGAAACCCAAGCTTAACTCCACCTAAGCAATACATCTTGATCTATCCCATCTTCTACACTTTTCTACCTCGTGACATTCTGCACATTGAGCCTTGTCCATTCACTTGCATCTCTTAGTTTTAAACAAAAATAGAAAGAACCTGCATTTATATATAGTGCCCTTCACTATTTCAGGACGCCCTAAAGCGTTTCACAGCCCCGAAGTATTTTACAAGTGTAGTCACTGTTGTAATGCAGGAAACACAGCAGCCATTTGTGCACAGCAAACTCCTACCCACAGCAATTAGATAATGGCCAGGTAAACTGTTTTAGTGATGTTGATTGAGCGATGAATATTGGCCAGGACACCAGGGAGAACTCCCCTGCTCTTCTTCGAAATAGTGCCATGGGATCTTTTGCATCCATCTGAGAGAGCAGACAGGGCCTTGGTCTAACGTCTCACCTCAAAAACAATGTAAATCTTTTCATCCATCTCCTCCATTACCTCAATCTTGATGGAACCATGAAATGATTGAGTTTGTGTTACTGCAGTAACATTTGATGTACGTTAATGATCCTCTCATTGTTGGCAGCTCGATGAAATATTTATTTCAGACTGTAATAAATATAAATCTAGAAGTTACCATTCGCGATATTGGCCTATGAATAGTTAACTGTTATTTTAAACAGGTTAATGCCTCCTTTAAAATGAAAAAGCAATGTCATATGAACACTTTGAATATCTGTATGCTAATATTCCAATCAAAAATTCCTAGTCTACAGTTTCATCTTGAACCCTCCATAATCAACGCGTACCTATCATAATTGATTCTGGAAGCTTCTCTGAGATGCTAGTTGAAAGTTATTCCGAGGAGACGCTTCCAGCATCAATTAACCAAAAATAAAAATTTACATCTATTTGAATAATCCAAGGTTGGTGGTCAGAAGACAGAAGATGAGCTAGCTATTTTAAGCCATCCTTTGTACGAGACCTACACATTCAGCAATGGAGAAATCCTTCATGGTCTTTATCTCTCTTGCAGGTCGGGAATCTTGGTCTCTTGTTCATGCTGCTGTTTTTCATATTTGCAGCTCTTGGAGTTGAACTTTTCGGGGACCTAGGTAAGATACTGCAGGCACAAGTACATTATCTTGGGCTAATATTCCTTTGCACTGCTTAATACCCATTCCTAGACCTGCTTTCTTCATTTTAATATGGCTCATGTAACTTGGCTCATCATAGGAACATAATGGAGCTGTTGACTAATCATAGCAATCCATCTCTATCAATTAGTCTACAACAGACCCAGACACGAGGCGAGGAAACCCCCAATGGTGGAGAGCTTTGGGAACCATAGGTCCAAAATCACCTGTTCTCCCCAAGTGTGCTACACTCTCCACACGTCATATCTCAAGTTACTCATATACTGTTTCCCAAAATGTTATTTTCTTAAATCATAATATGGCCAGAGGCTTGAGAACGTATCAGTGAAACCTCTTGCATAGATTCATTGCCACTAAATCTAGAGAATATACTACCATTCTTTTTAGTTCTTTGAACAAGGCTGGCTTAAGATAGTTTCTGGCTGCTAACTTAACAATAGAAAGTTCTGACAGAGATTTATCTTTGTTCATCTCTGATTATTTGCAGGACCTGTAATTTATTGGGTCTTCAATTACTATAATCCTAACTGCAGCAAAGAAATAGAATCTAGGATGTGTCCTAAACCCACATTAGCCTTGTACTAACATTGGAGGTCCTCCAAGTGGAAAATTTCAGTTTGAAACCTAATAAGTGTCCTGAATTTCATATGCCTGTGGGTGATTCTTGTCACATCAGCTTCTACATGTGTGTGCAATAATAGGCAGCACTTGGGAGATTTCCTTAGGGGGTTTATGTTTAGTTTGGTGACATGAATATTCTGAGGTATGTATTTCCTGTGACAGATTATTTCAGTTTTGAATGAAAATGCTAATATAATGTTGGAAGCAGAGCTTACCGGCAAAGATGCTTTGTGTTGGCCACATTGTTACACTTAACAGTCTAGTTGGGATGGAGATTCAGAATTCAGCTTCAATGACACAACATGGTCCAAAGCCAAACCTTTGGTATTCCTTGAGTATATTGTATATTGAGTGTATTAAATTGTATTCCCTTGAGTATAGAAGATTAAGGGGTGATTGAATTGAGATGTTTAAGATGATTAATGGAGTTGACAGGCTAGATAGCGAGAAACTATTTCCTCTGGTGGGGGAGATTAAAATTAGAGCTCGGCCATTCAGGCGATGATGTCAGGAAGCACTTCTTCACACAAAGGGTAGTGGAAATTTGGAACTCTTCCCCCCCAAAAAGCTGTTGCAGCTGGGGGGGTCAATTGAAAATTTCAGAACTGAGATTGATAGATTTTTGTTAGGCAAGGGAAGGGTTATGGAACCAAGGTGGGTAGATGGTATTAAGATACGGATCAGCCATGATCTGATTGAATGGCAGAACAGGGTTCAGGGACTGAATGGCCTACTTCTATTTCTTTGTTTTGTTGATTAACTTAACTCTCTAATTCCAAAGTATGGTCCATCAGAAACCGTCCCCGCCCAGTTACTATATAGTTCGTTATTGCAACAAAAACAGAATGTGTCCCTTATCCTCTGAGGATTATTTGTTTAAATAAATGTGATTTTTTTTTTTTGAATATCTTAAATGTAGAATGTGATGACTATCATCCCTGCGAGGGGTTGGGGCGACATGCCACCTTCAGAAATTTTGGGATGGCTTTCCTCACCTTGTTCCGAGTATCAACTGGAGATAATTGGAATGGAATAATGAAGGTGAGCTTTTTCCTCCTTTAGCAACATTCCCAATGCCCCAGGGGAACGCTGCTGCTCCGAGTGTAACAAATGGACATTGGGTGTCCGACACGTTTCAGAGCAAGTCTTTGGCAACCAAGATGCCGAAAGCCATTGGGGTAGAAACTCGTCTTGGGCACCAACGCTAAACGGGCAATATCGCTTTGGCCCGCCGTTATACGCCCCGCCCGATATTCAGTTCCATTGAAGCATATAACAGGCAACCGATGCAATACGGCCTGTTCTGCACTGCTGCCCAAGACCAATCTCTACCCCATAGAATGTGACAGGACAGGAGGCTAGAGTAATCCAAAGCTAATGCCATTGCCCTGCTCTCTCCCCATATCCCTGTATCTTCCTCTACTTCAAAGGTGCAATAGTCTCTACTTCAACTATTCCCTGCAGCAAAGCATTCCATGCTCTAACAATTCTATGTAAAGAAATTTCACCTAATCTCTCTTCTCCCTTACTTAGTAAATAGATTAAATTGTTAATTTAAACCGACTTCCCAATCTTTCTCTATTTACTCTATCAAATTCCTTCATAATTTTAACGACCTTTATTAAATCTCCTCTTATCCTTCTCTGCTCTAGTGGAAATAATCCCAATATCTCCTCATGACTTTGGTTTCCCATCTCTAGTGTCATCTTGGTGAATCTTCGCTGTATGCTCTCAATGGCTTTAACGTACTTTCTAAATGGGAGCACCAAATAACTTTAATTTTGCAAGGTTTTTCAGTTCTTCATTAAATTGAAAGTAACTGTTTTAATTGAGCCAAGTGTCCATTACACTAGGGGGCAGTTTACTGACAGGACAGCTTGACGTACATTAAAATTCAATTCTAAGCATGAAGAAGCTATTCGTTTAACTTCTGCCTTCTTCATCTTGTAATCATATTTTCTCACTACAAACACCTACTTAATTCACTTTGTTATTTGTTTTTAACTGTTTTTTTTTACTCATTGGCAGGATACTTTACGAGACTGTAACCAAGAGGGCACCTGTTATAACACAGTGGTGTCCCCAATCTACTTTGTCTCGTTTGTGCTGACAGCTCAGTTTGTGCTGGTGAACGTAGTCATCGCGGTGTTGATGAAACACCTGGAGGAGAGCAACAAGGAGGCGAAAGAGGAAGCAGAACTCGAGGCAGAGCTGGAACTTGAATTAAAAATGTTAAATACCAATCAAGGGAATGTGGACGGTGTGACCTGGGGAGGTAGTGAAGGAGGAGATGCAGGTGACAGCCCAGGGAGTCCATCTGAGTCACTCCAAATCAAAGTGGATTCTCCGTTTTCTTTAGAACCACCACTGGTAAGAAACTGAATTTTAGGCTGACTACTTCTCATCACAGAGTTTTAATGGAAAATACATTGCACTGTATGGTATTTCAATCACCATAGTACAACAGTATAATAGGTACAAAGGAATAGGGTTCCAAGAATAGAATAATCTTGATTTACTGGAAGACTCCTTTTATTTTACTCCTCAATCCATTGGCACTCTGTCAGGTGTCAATAAAAAATAATTATTTGTAATACATTATTCAAACCAGATTGATCCCATTAGTTGTGGGCCAATCAATATCTTGAGATGCCTTTGTATTACGTAGAACTCGGTCCACTGGGGTCTTCAGTATAATATTTAAAGGTTCCCTTCACAATGCCCTATTTTATTTCTAGAGGTTCAGTGCATTGTTCATTATTGATGTCTTCATAATCTTCCATTTTAAGACGACATCTGGAAGTCAAAGTGCTAAAGGGAGCAAGAAGAAAGATCAAATTTGCATTTATATAGTGCTTTTCATGACTTCAGGAAGTCCCAAAGTACTTTACAGCCAAGGAAGTACTTGTGAAGTGTTTTAATATAGGGAAATGTGGCAGCCAATTTCTGCACAGCAAGTTCCCACAAACAGCAATGAAATAAATGACCAGATAATGTTTTAGGTGTTGGTTGAGGGATAAATGTTGGCCAGGAAAACACCACTGATCTTCTTTGAATAGTGCCATGGGATCTTTTACGTCCACCTGAGAGTAGATGGGGCCTCAGTTTAACGTTTTATCCGAAAGACAACACCTCCCACAATGCAGCACACCCTCAGTACTGCACTCTTCTAAACTTCTAAAATCTTCTAAAGTCTTTGGGCTAAAAATTCATTATAGCCAAGGAATGGGCGGTGTTAGGACAAAAGATGGTGAATTAGGCCGCGATTTTGTCAATGGATGCGGCTTGGGAGCGGGTCAGGTGATTTCCGGGTTCCAGTTCTCTCTCCCCCCCCCCCCCCCCCCCCCCCCCCAACTGCATCCGGCCCACGGACGTAATTTTACGTTGATTGACCTTGTTAAGCCCGCCTTGCGGGTTTGCCGGCCAATTAAGAGGAAGCCGGTCAGATGACGTCATTTGATGACGCGGCATCTGCCGTTTTTTTTTAAAGGGACCACGCACAATTTTTTTTTGACAGCTGATTTTTCAGTGTTTGACAGCATTGAGGTGCTGCGAACACTGACAATCACTGCACAAAGGTGATCTCTTGCACCCAGGTTCTCCAATGACTCCAGCATAGGCTGGAATAGATGGCAGCTGCAGGTGAGGTTACAGAAGCGATCTGTCACTGCTGAGAGAGGTTCTCCCAATGAGGTGGCACTGGACATTGATTTCAAAACTTGTTACCTAAAGAAATGTGTAAATGCATTAAAAATGAATTTCCCAACATTTTCTTACCTCTGAAACTCATCAGTGCACCATTGGATCCTTCACACCACTTCTGCAGCTGTCATCAGTGCAGAAACATTACAGCAGACTCACAACACGCCACACTTACCTGGCGTGGTGTCCAGACGTCGGGAAACCTGAGGCAGAAGCGGCAAAATTAAAAAATAGCCTGTCAACTACTCTCAACTACCTGTTAACAGGCAGTTAATTGGCTTTAATCCTCTTCCCGCCGCTAGGTGTCGGGTCCATGCGCAAATCGGGGACCCAACACTTGGGAAAATTGTTTGGAGGTGGGTTGACAGCGGAATCGGACCCCGCCATCAATCAAAACAATTTTACCCTTTGACCCGCCTCCAAACCTGCCCTCTCAGTGCCGATAAAATCGCAGCCATCGTGCCAGGTGAAAATGCTCTAGACTGCACACAAAATTCGTCCTCACTGCTCAATAAAATTATTAGGGGTAGAAATTAGGTCGCGCCCCATTTGGGGCGCAAATATCGTCTGGACGCAAATATTAGCGCCTGGCGCTAATTATCGGCACTGACTGGAAACTTCACTTTTACCGCCCCGGGAGGTGAGTGGAGCGCTAAAGCAGGCGCTGCACACCTGTCTTAAGGCGCAAAGGCCAAGGAGTGAGGCGCTAACTCAGAGCGCTGGCGAAGCTCATGTAATGTCAGTCAGCAATGGAACACACACACAATGGCACGGGCCAGTTCTTAAAGGGGATGGTTAATCTTGCTTTCCATCCACATCCTGTTCATTGCAGCCTTGAATCTCGGCCTGGAGAGACTTGCACATCAAATGTGCTGGAAAGAACAATGGAGAGTACCAGGCAAAGAGCTCAGAGTGCAGCTCCCACAGTCTCTGCTAAATCGATACAAGGAATGGCAAATCAAAATGAACCTGCAAAGTGCTGCTCAGTACCCAAAACTCCTTCACACAACGTTGAATCTCTCCAGAAGTCTCTCCCTCTCTCTCTCAGAATGCATAGTTCAAAAATGCCACCAACAATAAAAGACAGGAAGAGGCCCCCTTTAAATAGCGCCACCCCCAGCCCCACAGCGATTGATAGCGTTCCAGTCTTCTGGTCGTTGGATGCGCCAGGCGGTAAGGCAGGGGGCGCCACTCAATTTCCGCTCCGGGGCGCCACAAGGGCGTTGCACCATGGAATGACGTCACAATCTGCGCGCGCAGGTGGTCGCAGCGGTAAGTTTTAGCGCCGCCGCACAATCTAAGTTAAGTTCTCGAGCGGCGCAAACATCGCTGCGCCCGGGCGTTAGCGGCTTTGCGCCCCATTAGCGCCCTCTTAAGGCGCTAACGGGAGGCGCAACCAACTGAATTTTTACCCCTTAGAGTCTTAAATCAAGTCTAAAAGTACAAGCTCATTGGCGTTGTACTTAAAGGCTGGACCAATATCAGGTGCAGTCTAATCGCAACTCATGATTGCCACAGGCTTTTTTCACTACTTAAAGGGGAGGTTCATTGATGCTGCAACACCTAATTCTCAGCATTGTTGGCTGTGCAGCTGTCTCAACAACCATAAGAAGAAGGACAAGGAGAAGGAGCACTTATTTACAAATCCTCATGGCAGATCGCCGCCCCAGGGAGAGAGCCCGCAGGCTTTCCCATGAAGCTTTGGAAGCATTGGTTTTAGCGCTGGAGAGAAGGCAGGCAGTTCTGTACCCACCAACTGGCAGGAGGCTCTCGCCACAAGTCTGCCGCACTATGTGGAGGGAGGTGGCACACCACATCACAGACCGCCCGTCTGGAAGTCTGATTGCCTCCTCCCTCCCTCCTGTTCCTCGTCTTCTTCCTCCTCCCTCTGTGCACATGTTCCCATCTCTCTTGCTGCCGTAGATCCTGGAGAGCGAGGTGGCATGCCAGTACAGCCCCCATTAATCTTACCAAGTGTTGCAGTTTGAATCTTTGAAGACTAAATGTAGCTACTTTGGACTTGCCACAAGACTCCTGATATAAAACAACCTTGAAATTACTTAATGAAACTGTTGCAGTAGCTGAAACTAACAAAAAGCCACTGAAACTGCACTAACCTGACAGGTGCGAGTGATTGCTGATGATCCCTTTAAATAATGTCCCTGCAGCCGGCTTCCTGGTGCTGCTCGCCAGCTCTCCCTGTCAGTGTTTGCTCCAGGCGGTGAGGTAAGTGGCTAAAAGCAATTTGGGAAATCGGGCGTTCAGTGAGCGTTGCACTCTCACTGACATCACGATCTCCCTGGTGTTGAGGTCCCCAGCGATAGCCATTACCGGCAGTGCTATGGGGGGGTCCCGATTTGGCATGCGCCGCCGGATTCACCTCGCCCTGTCAGTACTGGTCTCAATACTGCATTAGAACAGGCGGCGCTAAGGGGACGAATTTTTCCCCCATTATATCTTGGAGCCAGCCAGGAGCAGACAATAGTTGATTTTATGATAGTTATGAACCAGAAATAGTAATCAGGCAGTAAGTAAGCACCTTGGAAACAACGACCATCGTCTGGTTGGATTCACGATTGACTTGCCAAAGTTTTGGACTTGCACAAGACTAACTTTCAGGGTGAGGAGGGAATTAACTACAACCGAGTGGGAGAAGTTGTTAGTTGGCAAATCAACAGATCAACAGCAAACTCATTCAAGGAGTTAATTAGTGGATTACAGGAGAGAGGGTTTTAAGCCCTGGATGAGCAACCATGCTGTATGCGAGGGATTAGAACCAATATTAAACAAAATAAGAAAGCTCATGTAAAGGCAAAGAATGGTGGCAAGTATGAGCAGAGCAAGAATTACAGAAAGCAACAAAAGTAGACCAGGAGAATAATGAGTGCCAAGATAGAATATGACAGAACACACTTGCAGCTGGTATCAAGATAAATAGAAAATATTTTTATGTGCATCAAGAAAGGACGGATTTAGGTATGACAATAGTAGAACATAAGGACATAACTGCGTGGGTAGGAGCTAGCAGACGTAGTGCAACATATTCCATCTGCCATTCTTACATTCAACGTAAACTTTGGATGCAAGAATGGCAGACGGGAATACAATATAAATGGGGGCGCACTGAGGGTGTAATTTAGAGGCTCAGGTATAAAAGTCATTAGAAGCTAGAGTGCGGGCTAGAGGTGACTGAAAAGGCGAAAGGGACGTTGGGCGTTCTCACAAGAGGTAAAAGTAAGGAAGTGCAGCTGCAGTTATACAGAGTGTTGGTCAGAACCCATTTGGCGTATTGTGCTCAGCTTTGGCCACCTCACCTTAGGAAGGATATAGTTGCCTTGGAGTTCAGTGACGATTCACAAGAATAATATCTGGGATGAAGGCACTGAGCTATGATGAGAGGCTGGGTGAATTTGGGTTTTATCCCAAGAGATGAGGGGATTAAGAAGCAGTCTGATTGAGGTGTTTAAAATAATGAAGGGAATTTAAAAACCTTAATCGATTCTGCGTCTATCAGCTCCTGGGGCAGTGCATCCGACAACTTCCTAAGGAAGTTACTTTTAACTGATTTATTTCTAATTGTGAAATTATGTTCCCTTGTTCTGGATTCCCAACTAAAGACCCATTCAAGGAGATAATTAGTGAATTACAAGACAGGTTTTTACCCCTGGTTCACAAGCGGATTTTCTTTTTTTCCACCCGTTACCTTCCCCATGACAGCCTGAGAAGTGGTGTTATCAGTAACCCCAGAAAGTAGCGGTAAAGGCCCAGAGTTCCCCCAATGGAGGTAGAGAGCCTTGCTGATCACCAAACTTCCTTTTCTGGCTCCCCTGCTAGCTACTCTCCACAGGTACTGTCTCCCTCCCATTCAAAACTCTCATCATCACTCCCTCCTCAAAAAAAATACCATCAACCCCTCCGTCCTTGCAAATTACAGCCTCATCTCCAACCCCTCTTTCCTCTCCAAGGTCCTTGAACGAGTTGTCACGTCCCAAATCCATGCCCATCTTTTCTACAATGCCATGTATGAATCTCTCCAATCAGGTTTCCACCTCAGCCACAGCACTGAAACAGCCCTCATCAAAGTCACAAATGACATCCTCTGTGACTATGGGGGATTATCCTTCCTCATCCTCCTCATTCTGCAGCCTTTGACACAGTCGACCACACTATCCTCCTCCAAAGCCTCTCCTGCATTGTGCAGCTCAGAGAGACTGCTCTTGCTTGGTTCCATTCTTCCCAAACCAATCGTAGCCAAAGCAACAGCTTCTCTACCCGCTCCCATATCATTACCTGTGGAATCCCTCAAGGATCTATCCTTGGCCCCTTCATCTCCATGCTGCCCCTTGGTGACATCACTTGTAGACATGAGATCAGCTTCCACATGTACACTGACGACATCCATCTCTGCCACCTCTCTCAACGCCTCCACTGCCTCTGCATTGCCAGATTATCCACAACTTCTTCCACTTAAATATTGGAATGACCAAAGTCATCATCTTCGTCCCCTGCCACAAACACTGTGCTCTTGCCAGTGATTGCATCCTACTCTCTTGCTACTGTCTCAGGTTAAACCAGATTGTTTGAAACCTCAGCATTCTATTTGACCCAGAGCTGAAATTCCCACCTCATATCCTCTTCATCACAAAGATCATTAATTCCACCTCCGTCGCATTGCCCAGCAGTTGCCTCCACCCCAGCCTCAACTTACCTGCTGCTGAAGCCCTCAACTATGCTTTTGTCACCTTCAGACCCCAATGATCTTCTGGCCAGCCTCCCGTCCTCCATATAAACTGCTCTGTAAACTCCAGCTCATCCAAAACTCTGTTGCCCGTATCCTATTCTACGCCAAGTCCCACTCACCCATCAACCCTGACCTTGCTGATTTAAATTGGCTCCCCCAATACCTCAACTTTACAATTCTGATGCTTACGTTAAATCCTTTCATGGTCTTGCCCCTCCCTATGTCCAGTCCTACATCTCCACCCCCCCTCCCCCCCTCCCCCAAACTCTCCACTCCTCTGACTCTAGCCTCTGGTGCATCCCTCCTCCCTTTGCCCCAGCTCTTCACCCCAGCATTGGCAGTTGTTCCTACTTGAAATGAGTTTGGGCAGTCTAAACCCGGCTTTTAGCATCCATAAGCCCACAACACAATAAAACTCCAAATTCACCACTAAACTGGCAAGTTCACGCAGAGACACCAAAAAACGACTGGTTTGGGAAGTGTAAAAATATCCCTTTGGTGACATGAGGAGTGTTCTTCTGAAGTTGGAGTTAAGACCCACTGTTTGGCCAAAGTAGAGGGACCTTTACTCTGCATCTGACCTGGGAGTACTTGTTGGTGACACTGGGTGGCAGAACTGAAAAGTGTGCAATGCCCCAGCACAAACCCTTCATGCTGAAGCGCATAATAAATAAACTTAATTCTAATGAATGGGGGTTTGTGTATTCCGTGTCTCCATGCAGACTGCAAGTTCCCCTTATCTGCAGGTGTACCAGTGGCCACAGGCATCAGGAGGTACAAGTTCCTCTGTTGTTCTGTTTTTTGATCCCTCCCTCCTTTTGCCCCACCATTGCCGGCCGTACTTTCAATCGTCCAGTCCCCAAACCTCTCCGTTTCTCTACCTCTCTCTCCTCCTTTAAGACCCTCCTTAAAACCCACCTCTTTTGACCAAGCTTTTGGTCACCCCCCTCCTGATATCTCTTTTTTTTGGCTCTTGTCTGATTACAGCTCTGTGAAGCCCATTGGGACGTTTTTCTACGTGAAAGGCACTATATAAATGCTTGTTGTTGCCATAAGGTTCATTGAGAAAATCAACGCACTAGTTTCCAGCTATCAGGTAGTGCGTGTTTTTAAATAATTCCTCAGGTTGCACTTTTAGAGATCAGACAGGCTGAGGTTTCCAACCCTTGGTCAACAGGATCCAATCAAAACATGCTGCCTGGTTGAATATTTGTAATATGTGCTACAGAGCATTAATGTTTGTTATATTTTCCTCCATGGTGCTTATATGGTACTCAGATGAGATAAATGCCTCAGGTCCACTCCTAGCAAAGTTGCCTTTTTTGCTGCCATGTCATCGGGGAGCAATGACCATTTCCCCCAAACAGAGGACCCGTGCCGCAGTCTAATGAGGACAAGCCAGGTTAAACAAAGCTCACTCTAGTAGCTAGACATCAAAACCACCCTCTATACCCCAGACTGGTCTGTAAAACATTGTGTAAAGAACTGTGTGTATACTGATTAAGCCCGACATGCAAATGTGTGCAAAAATCATTCAATTCGATAATGGCTGATCTATATCTTAACTCCATCTACCCGCCTTTGGTTCCATATCCTTTAACACCCTTGCCTAACAAAAATCTATCTATCTCAGTTTTGAAATTTTCAATTGACCCCCAGCCTCATCTGTGGAATTCTCTGCCCCAGGGAGCTGTGGAGGCTGGGTCATTAAATACATTTAAGGTGGAGATAGACAGATTTTTGCAAGATAAGGGAGTGAAGGGTTATGGGGAGCGGGCAGGGAAGTGGCTTTGAGCCCAAGATCAGCCATGTTCTTATTAAATGGCGGAGCAGGCTCAAGGGGCCCAGTGGCCTATTCCTGCTCCTATTTCTTATGTTCTTATGTAACAGCTTTTTGAGAGAGAGTGTTCCAGATTTCCACTACCCTTTGTGTGAAGAAGTGCTTCCTGACATCACCCCTGAACGGCCTGGCTCTAATTTTAAGGATATGCCCACTTGTTCTGGACTCCCCCCACCAGAGGAAATAGTTTCTATCCACCCTATTGAATCCTTTAATCACCTTAAACACTTCAATTAGATCACCCCTTAATCTTCTATCCTCAAAAGAATATATGCACTTAAGGGAAAGCTAGATAAACACATGAGGGAGAAAGGAACAGAAGGTTACACTGATAGAGTTAGATGAAGAGGGGTGCAAGGAGGCTTGTGTGGAGCATAAATACCGGCACAAACCAGTTGGACCAAAAGGCTTGTTTCTGTGCTGTAAGTTATATGTAATGTAATTCTATGTAACCCAAAAAGATAAATAAATATATTACTGAGTCTTAAACTTAAATAAAGCCAATTACATCGGTATGAGGGGCGAGTTGGCTAAGGTTGATTGGGAAATTAGATTAAAAGGTATGACGGTAGATAAGCAATGTCAAACATTTAAAGAAATATTTCATAATTTTCAACAAATATACATTCTATTGCGAAATAAAAACTCCATGGGAAAAGTGATCCATCTGTGGCTAACTAAAGAGATTAAGGATAGTATTAGATTAAAAGGTTAGGTTAAAATGCTGGAATCCCTTATTAAGGAAGTGGTAACAGGGAACTTAGAAAATCATAATATCAGGCAGAGTCAACACGGTTTTATGAAAGGGAAATCGTGTTTGACAAATCTGTTAGAGTTTTTTTGAAGATGTAACAACAGTAATAGATAGTCTGCTGAGTATTTCCAGCATTTTCTGCTTTGGTTTCAGATAGTCTATTATCAGGGTTGGGATCAAAATATCATTCAATCAAGTTTGGGGTTATCAACTCTGGTTGGATGTATCCCTGGAGGTTTCGTCACATGATTTCTCACCTCCAACAACCCCAGACCCACACTCCCACCATTGTTCACCTGACACATCTACCCACGCGACACAGTGCCTTCCCATCCCAAGTGTAAAACAGACATAAGGACATAAGAAATAGGAGCGGGAATAGGCCACTTGGCCCCTTGAGCCTGCTCCGCCATTCAATAAGATCATGGCTGATCTTGGGCTCAAAGCCACTTCCCAACCAGCTCCCCATAACCCTTCACTCCCTTATCTTGCAAAAATCTGTCTATCTCCACCTTAAATGGATTTAATGACCCAGCCTCCACAGCTCTCTGGGGCAGAGAATTCCACAGATGTACGACCCTCTGAGAGAAGAAATTCCTCCTCATCTCAGTTCTAAAAGGGTGACCCTTTATTCTGAAACTATGCCCCCGAGTTCTAGATTTCCCCACGAGGGGAAACATCCTCTCTGCATCTACCTTGTCGAGCCCCCTCAGTATCTTATATGTTTCAATAAGATCACCTCTCATTCTTCTAAATTCCAATGAGTATAGGCCCAACCTGCTCAACCTTTCTTCATAAGTCAGCCCCCTCATCTCAGGAATCAACCAAGTGAATCGTCTCTGAACTGCCTCCAATGCATGTATATCCTTCCTTAAATAAGGAGACCAAAACTGTACGCAGTATCCATGGTGTGGCCTCACCAATACCCTGTACAGTTGTAGCAGGACTTCCCTGCTTTTGTACTCCAACCCCCTTGAAATAAAGGCCAACATTCCATTTGCCTTTTTGACT
Organism: Squalus acanthias; assembly: GCA_030390025.1. Lineage (NCBI taxonomy): Eukaryota > Metazoa > Chordata > Chondrichthyes > Squaliformes > Squalidae > Squalus > Squalus acanthias. The sequence continues at coordinate 38,610,258 of CM059447.1, read as the reverse complement.
ACTTGCTGTACCTGCATGCTAACTTTTTGTGTTTCATGCACAAAAGACTTTGTTATTTGAATGGATGATTCTTGACCGTCAGTCAAACAACTAATTTTCCCAACTAATAAATGAAAGTGCGCAAAGAAAATGAAAAAAAACATACAATTTTCAAAAGCCTCAACAGCTTTTTGGGGGAGAGAGTTCCAGATTTCCACTCCCCTTTGTGTGAAGTGCTTCCTGACATCACCCCTGAACGGCCTAGCTCTAATTTTAAGGTTATGCCCACTTGTTCTGGACTCCCCCCCCCCCCCCCCCCCCCCCACCAGAGGAAATAGTATCCTGGAGGTTAATCTTTAATTCCTGGGGACTCCAGGTGAATCCTGGAGGGCTGGTAACCTAATCAGGGTTGGAGTCCAAACAGTTTGTACCTCACCGAAACCAGACCAAATGTCTGTCTGAAGGAGGCTGACCTTTGTGGGTTTCCTTCCTTCCCCTGCCTCACTCTGATTGAATCATTTGCTGCAGGGATGGGAAAGGTTATATTATAAGGTATTTATGAATACAGGAAAATAAATTTATAGATCATCAGACTGAGAAATCACGGAGTAGGTGATGAGAACTGTTAATGGCTTTTAATCTTGTTCTGTCTCAGACATGTTGGTGTAAATCAGGTAATTATTTAATACTTCATGCCAACAAAAATTATGCAAAACAAATAGGTGTCTGCAAGTAGGGTAACTTCACATCAGCAGCCAGCATACCTCATGAAAAAATAACCATTTCTTACAATGTACAGCTTCAGAGTACAATTAATCAGTTTGTATTTCGATGTTGTGCACCAATGCTATCACTGTTACTAAAGTGTGGATTTTGTTTATTGGCATGTTCTTTTCTCCTTCTATCTCCTACCCACACCTTGTTCTGTACTGATGTAACCCTTCCTCTTCCACCATTCCCCTCCCCTGTTAACCCCTCCTCCCTGTTCACCCGTTCCTCCTGCATGCCTTGCGCACACAGGACAAGCAATTCTTTGACAACGTCTCCCTGCTGATCCAAGGTTCACTGGAAGGAGAATTAACCCTCATGGACAACCTCTCGGGTTCTGTCTGCCACAACTACGCCATCTCACAGCAAAACAAATGCTGCGCTGAGAAACAGGTTAATAATTCTAGCTTCTCTGCCAACGTCCTGTGTTCAGATCTGGATCCTAAGAATGGCTCAAAAGACCAAGGCTAAATGAGGCAAAGGGAATGCATTGACGAGGATACATTAGGGGCCTTTCAATAGTGTCACTTTTGGCCAATATAGTATGAGGGTCATGTTTCACCACTGCAATCAGTGTTGTTCTGCAGGAGTGGCCATTGATAGAAAATACTGCACATAAGTTAATATGGTTTATATTTACATATATATTGCCAGGCTTTTTATAACTCTTTGGGAAGTGTTTCACCTTCTGAAGGAAATGAAAGAATGCACCCATTGACATGAATCTGTCATTCATGACTTATGAAATAATACTGAGTGGCCTGCGGGTGGCGCTGTCCAGGGAGAGTATAAATACTCGGGCACGGGCCCAGCTTGCGCAGGACATTCTTAACAGGAACTAGTGAAGGACACAACTAGACCTCCATGTTGTAAAACAGTTGATTAAAGCTTTGTTTAACGCTTAGACCAAGTGCCTAGTAGTTTTCTTACGTCACCCATCAAGGGCGAGCTGCCTCCTACTTTGGCATGTTAACAACCCTTAAAGAAAGACTTGCATTTTTACAGCGACTTTCACAACCTCAGGACGTCCCAAAGCGCTTTACAGCCAATGAAGTACTTTTGATGTGTACTCACTGTTGTAATGTAGGGAAACGCGGCAGCAAATTGCTCACAGCAAGCTCCCAAAATATTTGCTCGGAGACCAGGGAGAACTTCCCTGCTCTTCTTCAAAATAGTGGTATGGGATCTTTTACGTAAACCTGAGAGGGCAGACGGGGCCTCGGTTTAATGTCTCATCTGAAAGACGGCATCTCAGACTGTGCAGCACTCAGTACTGCACTGGAGTGTCAGCATAGATTTTGTGCTCACGTCTCGGGTGTAGTTTGAACCCACAACCTTCTGACTCAGAGACAGGAGTGCTACCCACTGAGCCACAGCTGACACCTGTAGAGAGACACATGGACGTGCCAGAGAGAGAAAGGTTGGAGGCTGAAGTTGAGAGAAGGGCCACCTATTAACTTTTCCTATATTCTATCCAATCGTGCGAGACGATTGTTATAAGAGCTCCTGTACACATGGCAGCAGTATTCAAGCCTTGGACAGACTGAGCTTGCCAGATGTCAGAGCTGTGTTCCAGTCTTGGACAGGCTAAGCCTCTCCAGATGGATGGGCAATATTCAGGTGTTGGACAGACTCCACTTCGCAGCTGTGTGAGCAGTATTCAAGTCTTGGACAGCTTTGGATTTTGTAGAGAATTGCAGGATCAGCATTTGATGTTTTAGTGTTATGCTTGAATTGAAAATCCTGAACTGTGGACATGGAAGGGAGGTGGTTGATGCCTTGAAATTCTATTGTACATAATCAGTGAGCCTCAAAGCTAATTGCAATGACATTTGGTCATGTTCCTGCTTTTTAGGAGATTATAGGGCCCATTTTCTGAATATATTCTGCCAACAAGAAACCTCATCTACTGGCTACGTATATTGTGCCTGCGATACCCTGCTATGCATTGGCCAGCTGGTGAGATTCCCTGCTAGCAGTGCAAACTCAGTAAGCCAGCTCTTAACCAGTTCAGTATTGGAGGTGTGAGAATGGAGGAATATTCTGGAGTTCTGACGCTTGACTGCCTTGGGAGATCAGGCAATATTTATGCAGAACTTTCCTACTGGGAATTAAGTAGATGGATAGAGTCCACGATGAGGCAGGTTGTACATGATCTGTGCAAGGAGCAGGCTTGATTGGCCAAATGCCATGCCACTGACTTTCTCACTTTGTTGCAAATGTAGTTTAACTAAATCTAATTAGAAGCAGACTGAGATGCAAACTTGGAGTCCTACACTTGTAAGCCACCAAGTTCTAAGTAGCAAGGACCTTAAAAGAAGAACTTGCATTTATATAGCACCTTTCACAACCTGAGGACCGTCCCAAAGTGCTTTACAGCCAATTAAGTACCTTTGAAGTGTAGTCACTTTTGTAATGTAGGAAAGGACAGAGCAACACACTCCCTGGTGTAGTACTAATCCATACAGGTTAGGGCGGTTCTAGGTTCAATCCTCGAACTGAGTGGATCTCGCTGGGCAGCAATAGAATGGCTTCAATCCGTAATTGCACCCTTACGTGATGGGAATGGAAACTCACCTTGGATTCCTGCCCTGATTGCTGTCCAGTGATCCCCACTGTGAAATGGGTATTGAGTGAGTATAGGATTGGGCGAAACTAGAACGCCCCTCCCCCGTGATAAAATAGCCTGCAGACACTCATTGTCTAGGCTCGCACATGAAAATGTCTGATGCCTCAGCAATGGCCGGCACCCGAGAGAGAGAGAGAGAGAGAGGCAGACAAAAGGAGAACATTGAAAAAGATTCTCTAGACTATCTCAGTCTTGTTACTTTTCAGCTATTTCGGTGTCAGTGTGTTTTAATTCGGCCTGCCGGCACAGGCTCGACGGGCTGAATAGCCTCCTTCCGTGCTGTAACCATTCTATGATTCTAATACTCTTTTGCTTCCTCTCCCTTACCTTTATTAAGAGATAATGGATCATTTTACTGATTTGGAAGTTACAATGCGGGGAAGGAATCAAAAGGAAATTCTGAGTTTCAAAGGCAATGGGTTCTAGGTTAAGGATGCCTATGCATTTCAAGTTTGCAAATCCTAGGCCTGTCGTAAAGCTTGCCTATTCCAGGCCTTTCAGGTCTTGTCTTAAGGTTAGGCTGAGGTTCCTGGTCTGGAGACAGGACTGTTTGCTTTGCATTGTGTGTCAATGTAATTCTGTTTCCTTTTCCCTTTGGCTGGAGTCAGTGTTCACTTTAGGGGTTGTCAGAAAGCTTGTGGACTGGTGCCAACTTACTGAAATCAATTTAATACTTTCGGTCCTCACAGGGCCCAGACCATGATGCATCCAAGTCAGTTGGAATATTTTGTATTGCACACACCATGAAACCAGACCTGAATGATCATAATTTCTCAGACAGAACTAACCTGAAAAAGGCCCTACTCTGAGGACTGTGGGAGCCATTGGAAAGATTTTCTTTCCCCCGCCTCTCCCGTACTCCCCGTGGCATGGACCATTCATGATTAAAGGTAGGCAGATGACTTGCTCCCAGGTTTCTGCAATGAACCTCCTCCCAAACCTTTGCCAATAACCTGCCCCCCCAGGCCCCTACCGGTAACCTGCCCCCAGGCCTCTCTGACAGTGCTCCTCTACAACTGGTCAAAAGAGTTGCATAACTGTGGAAGCAACAAGAAAAAGTAAACTATTTCAGTGAAAGCATTTAAAGAAAATATGTCTTAGTGTGCATATGGAGCAAAAGAATGTGCTCGAGAATTCTGATCGATCCCCTTTTGTCACTTCCTCCTCACTGTTACCTCATTTTAGTCGGTGGGGTTTTTCCATTCCTCGCAGAACATGTTGCCTTGAAGTGAACACTGCCAGAAACAGCACTGGGTAGTGTAATGATCTTTGTTCAGTACCAGCACATCCGGGCATGCCTAAACCTTGACATAACGCACACAACACAGCTTTCAATGCTGTCTCGGTTTTAGGGAGTCAGTGCCGGGGGTGGGGGGGGTTGGGTAATTTTGACTTTGTGCGACAGTGTAAAACGAGCGATAGCGAATCGCCAGCCTGTTTTACATCTCCCCCGATGGAAGTTGAACAGCAATCAGGAGTGGGAGCCCAAACTGATTTTCCTCTCTGTAACCCACTGAGGTTAACTTTTGTACCCCACCGCTCCGTCTGAGATCAGCCAGCAGCGCATACCATGGACTGCTCCTGGGATCTTCCTGATCTGTGTGATACAGCTACTCACTCAATAACCATGCTCACCCTATGAGAAAGCAGCATGGTTTAATACTTCACATTATAACGCAATATATTTTTATCCATTCAGTTCCTGGGGATGTGACAGATTATCATAGAATCATACAGCACACAAGAAGGGCATTCGGCCCATTGTGCCTGTGCCAGCTCTTTGAAAGAGCTATCCAATTAGTCCCACTCCCGTGCTCTTTCCCCATAGCCCTGCAAACTTTTCTTTTTCAAGTATTTATCCAATTCCCTTTTGAAAGATACTGGTGAATCTGCTTCCACCGCCCTTTCGGGCAATGCATTCCAGATTAATTGGTTTATTGATAGCATTGTAGCAGGTCGTAACAATGGAAGCCAATCGTAAGAACTGTAATTGTATTGCTCAAAATTTACTTACGATACCCAAGCTTCGATCCTGATGGCCCACCATGTCTTCCTGCCTCATAGAGGGAACAAGGTCGAGTACGTATCCCTACACCTGGTTAGCTGGTGGCAGGTTACATTTGGGACTATTTTATCGCTCTCATTCATCCATTTTTTTTTTAACTCCAATCCTTATTGGCATGGTTATTTACCAGAGAAGATGATGACACCTCTTGCCCATACAGATTAACACTGCACGCAGGAAACAGGAAGTGAGACTAGGAAGAAGCACTGTAATGTAGGAACATGGCTGTGCTGGTACTGACGCCAAGCCAATGAAGGGGGGGGGGGGGGAACGTGACATTTAAAATGATAGAGTGGAAGCTCATTTATATATGAGAAGAACTTGATTCAAACAAATTGAAATGTCTTGGTCTCCCCCATCATCGTAACTGTTTAAATGACAGGAGGCAGTTTGATCATGAATTTAATTCAGACCTATTCCATTCTCCATTCGATTTCCTACCACTGAGTTCACTGTGCTGTGGCCTTGTCGATCTTGACTGTGACAGTGGCTACCTTGTGTTTTTTTTTTTTACCTTTGTGCAAATGGTTTTGTTAGTTTATTGGCTGTTCCGCTGACCCGAAGACTACTGGATTCTGGGTTCAGTGATTGCTCATATGGTGCAGCGCATTCCCCACTGTGCAACTCTACCATACGGACCAGGAATGGTTTCAGTTTCCATCCTGGGTCTGAACTGAGTCAGCTAATCTCAAGCAAGGCACCAATGGCCACGCTCCAATTGGCCTCTGCAACACTGAGTTAGGGAGGGGAGAAAATCTGCCCCTGATCACTGAATCCTGCTGGACAGGGCGTAAGTGTGATTACCAATGAGAACGCGATCGGTGACGCCCACTGCTTAGGGTCACACGTGAAGAATGGCCACTTAGGTGAGGTAACTGGAAGCCTGCAAACATGTGTGGAGCTGTATCCCAGCAAGAGCCGGAGACAAAGGGAGAAAATTACTCAACAAAAATAAGCCATTTGAGCTGCACTTTTGAGCAGGAAACGGGCCTCACAATATGAAAACAATTTCTTAGTGAACAATTGGATGGCAAATGACTGCATCCCAGCTGATTGTTCACAGTGAGATGAGCCTGTATATGTATATAGAGTGTGATATATATAAGTGATATTCCACTCAGCACTGTTAATGATCTCTCTTCCTTTACTGACTTGCTTTTCTCTCTGCATGCCGAATCAGAGTGGTATGGTAATAGTTTGCTAGCAGCACGTTTGGTAAGGAGCGCACTGCTTTAAGTCTGACATTTCTTCAGCATATTACTGTTTAAGTGAGGTGTTTAAATAGACGAGTACCAGGAGACCGCAGCCTCTCACTAAAGTGCGGCAACTCCCCACAAAGGGGGCGCAAATTGATCTGGTTATTCCGTTTCACCCAGCTGCGATATAATTCCAGAATAAACCAGTCAATGTTCACTTCAGTTCCAACAGTTCAGAGCCTGAGACCGGTTAACTTGCTATTTTCAGACTACAGGTAAGCTTATTGCTGATAGGTTATAGGAGGAACTGGTACTGAAAGATTCACTCGCAGTTCAGTATCTGAGGTTATTGTTCCATGTTTTCTCTTGGGGGACGACAGTGTTAGGAGATCAGAGCATTATTCCAACAGCTTCAGACAGGCTCAAATATGATGTAGAACGCTCCCTTGCATTGTGCTGACAAGATCTTCAAGGACCACCTCTTGCTGCAGCACAGTGAGGCTTCCTTGATAAAACTATGCGGGGGGAGGGGGGGGGTCATCTTCACCTTGACCTCTTAGGCAGTGAACTGGTGGAGCCGCCCGTTAGGAACCCGCCCAGTTTTCATGTCCACAACAGGAGTCCTCTAAAGCAGAGATGTGGATTATTAATGTAGATCAGACCTATGCTACTCTCCATTTTGTTTCCTGCCAACCAAAAGTTGCCGTAATTCTCGCTTGCTTTATTTTCTATCTTGAAGTGCAGGTGTTGACCATAATGTAATTGTCTTTGGGTAAAAGTCAGTGATTGCTCTGATTATACAGCATGCCTGATTCCTATGTGACATTTGGAGGAACTCTCAATATTAAACGCTTGCAATTCTGGAAATCATAAAGTGCAAAAGATCTCACAACAGGAATCCATAGTGAGCACTCATTTAAAAACACCAACAACAATGCATTTATTATTTATTCTGCACAACAGTATATTTTTCAAGACACATATTTGGATGGAACAGGCAGTTTTCCCCCTTAACCAAGCCCTATCCCTGCTATGACAGGCTCCTCTTTTCCTCCCAGTCTATACACATTTGAGGAAGATTAGAAGCCATCAGATGTTGATGTACCATTGCGTTTGGCTAAGCTTCTCCTCAAGCTTGAGGTGCCCAGCAGTGATTGGGGATAGATTCAACTCCCCTGCCTTCATTTCCCCAGCAATGACACATGTCGCATCAGCCTCCGCAGATTTATTTTCTGAAGCACCGTCGCATCCATTTTGCAAAAAATCTGCAATATCCTGGCATTGTGGTCAAGTTAATAAATTGAGGTTCAACCAGGAAGAGGCCCGTCAGGTTAACTTTCAGCAGGTCCATCAGAGAATCACTTGCTGGTCGGCTGAACGAACTCGCACGGTGTCTGTGGTAATCCCTCAGTGGTTGGACCCTTTGTTTTGACTAATGGAAACACGTTTCGAAGATTGGGTTAAGTGACAATGAGTCGCTAAATGTCTTTGCTGAATTGTGTCTGTTTGGCATTAGATGGGAGCTGCCTTCACCAATAGCATACTGGAAGTTATAAATAATGGTACAAGGAAGGTTAACCTCCAACCCTCCGTCTGCATTCCCCTCTCCCACAGCTGATCGGTTATGAGTTCACATCCGAGTGAGATAATCGCTTAGCCTTAACTATCCTCTTTGGGAGAGTTTGACCAATCGCTGGCTAAGTAGACCTCTATTGTATGTTGACGGGCTGGACTGGGGAGGGAGGGTGAAGAGATAAAAATCTGTTGGAAGCCCTCGTCTTCTGATCATAGAGAGAATGACCATGAAGAGAGACGATAGTCCGGACCATCATGCCCCTGGTGATGGGGGTGGTGTGGAGACATATCTTACCTCGGGAAGTGGAGCCCAGACCATTGAAGTAGGGAAAACAAAGATAGAAATAGAACAGAGGTCAAAGCCTTTCACTGAAATAGTTGTCAGCAAGAGCTCCAGGGGCTGAAAGGCTTCCTCCTGTTCCTAATGTTACTATGTAGGAAATGTGCAACCAGACTGAGCGAGAGTGCATTTGTACTTTTTTCACACCTTCAGACAGTGTCGTCTGTTCTTTCAGAGAGTGTTGCCTGTATGTTCAGGCAGTGGACGGACCCCCCCCCCCCCCCCCCCACCCCCTAAATGGGCTTTCAAAACAACAACAAAAAGTTTGGGTCTCATTATAGAATTAAATTAAACCCAGGAAATAACTTACAATGATTGTAGTCAACTAAACGAGGACAGTCCCGGTCAGAGCACGCCTATGATGATGCCCCCGTGAGTGGAACAGCCCTCAGACACTCATTGGGATGAGGCATGAAGAAGGGTGAGATACCAGAGGGCTGCTGTCGTAAGTGGAACTGTACCCCAGTATGAGTCAGTATCTCCGGGAGAGAATGTGGTGGTGGTGGGGAGCGAGGGAGGAAATTGCCGAGGGGGGTGGGAGAGAGAAAAAAGAATGAATGTACAGTAGCTGTAGCGACCCTGTACACAAGATGTTTTTGTCTGCCAGCAGTTTTAAGAGAGTTCTGGTAAGTGAGCGTGCAAGTCTGTTGAGGTGTAAAGTCCATCTGTGAACTGTTGTCCTAGTTTCTCACAACTGGTCGTCTCTCCCCTGTTTAGATCCCTCTAGCTGAGATGGAGGCTGTTTCTCTGACGTCTGATATTCAGTCTGAGAAATCGTGGTCGTTAGCACTGACAGATGACTCTTTGCCCGATGATGCTAACGTATTCTTACTAAATACGCTGGAAAGCAATGTACATACTCCACGCCTGTATTCCGCTTATAACAGGGCTCGAAATACTCATCCGTTTTACTTTTATTTTATCTATTTATAATGCGAGCAAAAGGACAGGTCAGCACCGAACCCCTGATTGACCTCCACCTCTGTACTTGGCGATTCTAGGGATTGAAGCAATTAGCACATCATGCTCGAGCTGTTTGAAGTCGGCTCCAGAAACATACGAGACACCGCACATGGTTAAAAGCTGTCTCCTTTGAAAAGTTTTACCCGACAACATTTAAAATCACCAGCTCAAATTCTAATCGTGTTGTAATTCTATTTTGTAAATTCCAGATTACGTGGTCGCTGTCAGCGATTGTTTTTTTTTTATTCCTTCTCGGGATGTGGGAGTCGCTGGCTTGGCCAGCACTTATTGCCTTTGAGTGGCTCGCTAGGCCCTTTCAGAGGGCAGTTAAGAGTCAACCATGTTGCTGTGGTCTGGAGTCACATATAGGCCAGACCAGGTAAGGACGGCAGATTTCCTTCCCTAAAGGACATTAGTGAATCAGATGGGTTTTTATGACAATCCGGTAGTTTCATGGTCACCATTACTGATACTAGCTTTTTATTCCAGATTTATTTAAAATACTGAATTTATAAATTTCCCCAGCTGCCGTGGTGGGATTTGAACTCATGTCCCATGGATCATTTGTCCAGGCCTCTTGGATTACTAGTCCAGTAACATAACCACTATGCCACTGTTCCCAGGAAACAGGACTCAAAGCAGGCCGAGTATAGAGAGTTTATACTCTGGTCATCTGCTAGGTCCTGTAGGCGCCTATGGAGGACAAAGGGATACATCCACCTTTATAGGTGTCTTTATTTCTGATGACATGTCCGTTATCTCACCATCAGGATGCCCCTTCAGATAACCACTACATTGCTCGATAGGAATCCCACCCACCTGACCAGTTATGCTCTGAAGATGGAATGGTTAGAAGTTTCTTCAGGATTCACTAGTTAATATATTTGCCCGTTTTGGAGCTCGCTCGAGCACTGACTGTTTGTGAGTTGGTGTGACTGATCTTTTATCCCCGCAGTTGATGAGCTCAGTGATTCACGTACAGAAACACCGTCCAATGTAAAACTAGCTGAGCTCTCACAATTGGTTCCGTTATTGCACTGTGCGTGTCTGTGGCACTGAAGTATACAGACCTGGATAGTCCCGGATTGATTGCTGCTCTGAAGGGTTTCCAGCTCTGGTTGGACCTATTCCTGGAGGTTTCATCACAAGGCCTCTCACCTCCAACCACCCTGCAGAGTCAAGCAGCCTGGTTCTTTTTTTTTTACCCATTTCCAATATTTTTATAACCAAATAAACAAAAGTTTTCAAATAAAATGGGGAAAAAAAAACCCCACACAATGTTTTTTCATGTCCCATTAAGTTATCTGCCCGTTTGCTCACAGCAGTGTCTGGGAGATTAATCTTTGATTCCTGGAGACATCAAAGCAATTCTGGAAGAGTTGGCCAACCCTTCTGCTCTGTGCTGAATTGTTAAGCTCAGCACTGTGGGCACGATCATTGGACTCAGCGTCCCAGAGCCAAGTGGGGAGCGGAAGGGCAGCTTCAGCTCCTGATCCCGTTAACGGACCCCCTGCTGGAAATGTCCATACTCGTTCGGGACAGCATTGGATTGGTCTGTGATACCCCACCAGTTGCAGAACAGGCCTAGGCTTATTGTACAGGCTTGCACATGAGGAACAAGACAGATCCCGCCCAGCAGCTGTGGGACAGTCTAGCACGAGTCGCCGCCTTCAGGAGTGGGAGGGAAACCATTGAGGGGGCGGGAAGGATTGTTCTCGGTGTTAGCTCACTGAGCTGGGGAGATCAGCAAAGGAAGATAAATTGATTCTTATTGGAAAAATAAGACTAACGGGAGTCTGGTGTAGGTTTAAAACCAATAAAAGGAATCAATCAAGCGGCTACAGAAAGGTATACAAGGGACGTGACTACGAATTGAGTCATGCATGGTTTAATTTAAGAAGTAGCTTCTCAACACTATGGAGATTTCCTCTCATAGCAAATCGTAAATGTGTTTACAATTTTAATACACAAAGGAATTCTTTTCCCTCAGAGTTGTTAACTTTTTGAGTGGACTGCAGTTAACACTAGCCCAGTGAAGTGTTCAGGAAGAAAGGGAAGAGACTTTATTCATTGAGAGCAGCTATGGTTGGCGAAAGATTAAATGTGAACAAATCTGATCCTGAAAGCAGTCCTTCGAGAGACAGTGAACTTGATGCGATAAAAAGCCTTTTCTTCTACCTGCACCCATACCATAGTAACATAGCATGAGTCACATGATGTGACATCACTTCATTTGAGATGTGACACTCCAGTGACAGCCTATGTTGCCATGCAAAGTCTGGTCAATGCTTGCTACCTCCAATCAGATTCCACTGACCATTAAGCTCCTCTGACAGTTCTCCACCCGCAACAGCCTCAACAGCAGAGAGTACGTTGTTAAAAAGAAAAAAGAATCGCAAAGTTTTCTCCCCTCCCCTCCTTTCTTGGAGGTGGTGACTCCTTGCTGGGTTCTGGTTCCACAGGTGCTGGTCGCCCTCCATCACCTCACCCAAATGATCATCATTCATCCTTGAGCCATGGCAGGGGGCATCAAAGCTAAGCCCAATCCTGTCCTCATTCAACGCCCACACAAGGCAAGACTTCCAGACATAAGTCACTGAACAGCAATCAGGAGGAAGAACCCTTTCAAAGGCCCAGAGGCCACTTGTAACGGCCATACCGTGCCCCCTAGCTGAGATCAGCTAACCTCGCCCAGGTCAAGGGTCGAGGATTTTCCTGGTTCAGCTGCTGACCAGATAAACTGACTGCGAGGTATTGTGGGACCCAGCAACACACGATACTTAAAACAATTATTCCAAGAAATATGCAACATTTTTTAAAAAATAATCCCGAGGCTGAAACTCACCGAATTGTTCACATGATGTTAATCAACGACAGAAAAAACAAAGTTTAAAAGGTTGATGACAACATTTGAACTCCTCAATTTGTGTCAGCCTCGATGGGATGACAAGGCCCTGATTATACTCTACACTTGGAGACACCATTGTGTCAGAAGTTGACTAATGTCCTAACGTTACAAGATCACAATGGAGGGTAAGGAATTCCGTGTTGTAAAGCCATCGACAGCTAACATGACTGGACGTTTCAAACTAAAGACAAAATATTACAGGGAGACGATCTGCGGGTATCAGATTCTATTAGTGTGATAGTATACATTTAATTTGGTGGGAAATTCACAAAGGAAGAGTATTTCTAGCCCTGATTTATATATAAAACCATCTGCTCCTCTCCGCTGCCCAAGCATTCGACATTTCCAGGCTGATGTGTAGACTAATGCTTTCATCTGTCGCGCAACAGATCCTTTTTCTCAAGCCAACATTTCTGGATCTTGTATTTGTCTTCCGTTAGATCTGGCTGTGCTTCTTGTTGGTGTCATTCCATCATTGACAATGTCTCCTGTGGTAGAGTGGTACAGAAATGCTGTCATGCTATGTTGTAGCTGTTGCCGATGACAATGAGTACTATTCCCATCATGCCTCATGCAAGAGCATGTGATTAATGGACGATGTTGGTGCCAGTAGCCGATTTGTCCTGAATTAATGGGTTGCGTTAAGCAGAGAAATGGTCCCTGTGTACAGATGCAATTCTTCTTGATAGTCCCATGGCATAGATGTGCAACGATAGGTGCAGGTCAGCGAAAATAACACTGCCTATGGTTGCAAGTATTTAGAATTTGTGCACTGCTTCCTCCAAACTTGGGATGGCAACTCAACGGAATGCATTCTTCTAGTTCCTGTGTATTTTCTGTTTTTGCTAATTTTTTAAACAATATTCTAGGTTAAAGCTTCTCAGCCTGGGCTGAAAGGGGAGCAAGCAATTTTTTGAAAAGGTGGGAGAAGCTAATGCCACCTCTGGTGTTCTGCTCTTAGACCTTCTCACCCATCCTCCCTGATGTGCTGCAGCTTCAGTTCGTCGCTGAGCTATAATGCTGCAGCAGAAGGTTTCATTTGTGCACCTGGTGGGAGTAGATATGTGTGGACAGTGGGTAAGGGCAAGATCAGGCTTGGTTGTGAGGGCCCCCTGTGGTCAGATAGCCTATCTCTGTCCAGGTTGATACATGGACATTTGGGTGAATCTGATACTGGAGGACAGCCAGTGTCTGTGAAACTGTACCCCAGCAAGGAGTCACACCTTGAGGATTGGAGAGAATTGGCAGAGAAAAACTACAATCATAAGTGGAAAATTGTTCATTTTGGACAAAGTGTTGCAGAATATATCCCAGAATAAGGTCACACAGATGGAACATGACTTGATAACAGAAGGCAAGCTTTAGAAGTGGATAATCAACTGGTTAAGTTGAGGATGCATGGGGTAGCTGTTACAGGAGCAGTGTCTATATGGAAAGAGATAGCATGTGGCTTACCCCTGGAGTTGGTTTTGGGACCAAGAGGTAGCATGAAGTAACACCATCTAATGGATATATATGTAAGGTGAGGTAACACATTCTAATGATATATATAGGGTGGGGTAACACAATCTAACGGATGTATATGCAGGGTGAGGTAACACATTCTAATGGATATATATATAGGGTGAGGTAACACCACCTAACGTATAGGGTGAGGTCACACCGCCTAACATATAGGATGAGGTCACACCGCCTAACATATAGGATGAGGTCACACCGCCTAATGTATAGGATGAGGCAGCACCATCTAATATTTAGAGTGAGGTCACACTGCCTAACGTAGAGGGTGAGATTAGCACCATCTAATGTATAGAGTGAGGTAGCACCATCTAACGCATAGGGTGAAGTAACACCAACGAATGGAAGTCAAGCTGAATTTCATCCTTTAAGTAGCTGGATATAACCAGTTTGCCAGTTCATCTCTGACTGGTCTTTCTGTGCAGAGCCAGAATCGGGCATTTTGCTGACAGTTTGCTTGGACTTCTCCAAGATGCCATTGGCTCCAGCAGATTCCAAGACCCCGGCTCATTCAATCCCCCAACTTTCTCTTTCCCCACCCCTTTCTAGGCGGAGCTGGATATGTGGAGAGTAGATGAGTTGGGGTATAAAATATTCACATCTTCATCTAAACCATTTGATTAGATTCCAGCCTGCACTTCAGTCCTTGACTTCCACTCATGCAGTTCTAGGTTTTTTTTAAAGTGGCACTAACAAAAAAAGGAAGGGCACAGATGGGGTAAAAATGTGTCTTGGGCGGCAGCGCAAAGCGGGCGGTAGAGCCTCGGCCGCCGTTGACTTCAATGGACTGAACATTGGGCGGGGCCTATAATGGGCAAGACAAACTTCTACCCCATAGTTTTTATTTCGAGTTTAAATTTTTTTTTTCCGGATTTTCATTTACACTCTATTTTTAATAATTACCCTTTGCTGTTGAGCATACCTTTCCCAATTTGTGTAAGAGCTAACTAGTTTGCATTAGTAACTTCAACAGATTACCAGTAAAATGGCTAGTAGCTTTGAGTCATCATTCATCTGAAGACGCTGTCTTCCATAATGAAGAACATTGCACGTGGGCAGAGAGGTTGAGATGTTGCATGAAGCAGCTGACTGATGGAATTGGCATTGTCATGGTTTGTGTACTGTACAGAGTGCCCAGTATTGTGACACACCACTGTGTCTGTTGCGTTGCAGTGTAACTATATTGTGATCCATCGCCTTATAGCAAAGTGATGTAACGTGTCCTGCTCAAATGTTTTGAACTTCCTCTTTTCTTTGCGTTTCTGTTGCTGTTACTGTAGGATGTTTTTGTGCCATCGATGGACCTTCTGCATGACTGTGTTTTACATTATCAGCAGCTCAGCTTCCTTCAGTTATCATCCTTGCCCGTGCCCCATGAATCTAATGTTGCCTTTTCTCTCCTTGCAGGCTGAGTACACTCAAGAACATGAGGTTAAGGAGGAGATCCCAGAGAAGAACCTTCTCACTGTGAGGAAGCCTTTTGTTGGCCGGACACACTCGCTGCCCAATGACAGCTACATGTTTCAGCCTGTCGACCCTGCTCCCTTGCCGGGTCTGCAGAGGTCAGAGAGCAATCACAAGTTACAGTCAGGTATGCCTCATCCGCGAGTTCAGATTGAAAGAGTTTGGGTTAGAGATCAACCGGTGTTTTGATCTACTCAATGCAGCAACTCTCTGCTGTCATTATTTCTGATGTGGAGATGCCGGCGTTGGACTGGGGTGGACAAAAATTAGAAGTCGCACAACACCAGGTTATAGTCCAACAGATTTATTTAAAATTACAAGCTTTCGGAGCTGTCGCCCCTTCCTCAGGTAGAGTTACTGTGAGACAATCTACCAGAATTCACAGAATATAAACAGAGATTCCTGCATTTTCTCTGTGTTTATATTCTGTGAATTCTGGTAGATTGTCTCACAGTAACTCTACCTGAGGAAGGGGCGACAGCTCCGAAAGCTTGTAATTTTAAATAAATCTGTTGGACTATAACCTGGTGTTGTGCGACTTCTAATTTTTGTCATTATTTCTGCCCAAGAGAATTCAAGTTGAAAAACAAACCCATTTTCTGTTTCCATCCAAACTAACTCTCCCCGAGCACAAAGTCCCATTTCGTCATGATGGGAATTAGAACATAAGAACATAAGAAATAGGAGCAGAAGTAGGCCTTTCGAGCCTGCTCTGCCATTCAATAAGATCATGGCTGATCTTCTGCCTCAACTCCACTTTCCCGCACTATCCCCATATTCCTTGATTTCCTTAGTATCCAAAAATCTATCGATCTCTGCCTTGAATATACTCAACGACTGAGCAACCACAGCTCTCTGGAGTAGAGAATTCCAAAGATTCACCACCCTCTGAAGAAATTACTCCTCATCTCAGTCCTAAATGGTCGACCCCTTATTCTGAGACTGTGACCCCTGGTTCTAGTCTCCCCAGCCAGGGGACACATCCTCCCAACACCTGCCCTATCAAGCCCCTTAAGAATTGTATAGAAAGAAAGACTTGCATTTATATAGCACCAGACATCTCAAAGCACTTTACAGTCAATGAAGTACTTTTGAAGTGGAGTCACTGTTGTAATGTGGGAAACACGGCAGCCAATTTGCACACAGTAAGCTCCCACAAACAGCAATGTGATAATGACCAGACGATCTGTTTTTGTTATGTTGGTTGAGGGATAAATATTGGCCCCAGGACACCGGGGATAACTCCCCTACTCTTCTTCGAAATAGTGCCATGGGATCTTTTACGTCCACCTGAGAAAGCAGACGGGGGCCTCGGTCTAACGTCTCATCCGAAAGACGGCACCTCCAACAGTGCAGCACTCCCTCAGCACTGCACTGGAGTGTCAGCCTAGCTTTATGTGCTCAAGTCCCAGGAGTGGGCACTTGAACCCACAACCTTCTGACTCAGAGGCGACTGTGCTACCCACTGAGCCACAGCTGACACTGTTACAATTGTTGTTGAAGGGAGAAGGAATTGTCCCCTGGTTAAATCTGTCTTTTTCTCCAGACAAATATGACTGGTTTGTGTTCGATTTCTGCCCTTTAATGGCACCATGAGCCAACTGTAATCACCTGGGCATCTTCACTGCTGTGATTACAGCACAGTTAATAATCGATCAGTATCTTGCATTGACTACACGGGTTCTGCTGATGTCCATCGTGGCAGTTCTCACCAGCAAAACAGCGGACCCAAACCACAATATTGTTCCTCCAAGAGCTTCCCAATATCTATAAGGTAAAAAAATGAATACAAGGGAGTGGCTGCAAACTTACAATTCATCTCGGGGCTCAGATTGCCGTTCTGAACTCTCATTGTTTATGATGACGTCTGAACTACTTGATTAGATTCCAGGCTGCCCTGGTTCTATCCTTCTTTACACAAACCGTGGAAACTCTTCAATTAGTTTCCAGCCTGTAACTCACTCCCGGGCGCCCATTATATTTTTCTACATATAAGCCATCTGGGCCTTCAGATTATATTGCAGCCTTTAGCTCGCTTTCATGGTTATCATTATTCTACATAACTGAATCCCTTGATTAAATTCCAGTCGGTAATTCTATCCCTCTGCATCAGAAGGTTGTGACTTGAGCATGTAAAGTGGTCTAACACTTAAGTGCAGTACTGAGGGAGTGCTGCACTGTTGTAGGCGCTGTTTCTTGGATGAGACGTTAAACTGAGTTAAACTCTCGCAGGTGGATCTAAAAGATCCCATGGCACTATTTGAAGAAGAGCAGGGGAGTTCTTTTGGTGTACTCACCAATATTTATCCCTCAAAAGCAGACTAACTGGTTATTTATCGGATTGCTGGTTGTGGGATCTTGCTGTACACAAATTTGCTGCCACATTTGTTTACAAAATAATAATGACTACAGTTAAAATGTAATTAATTGGCTGTGAAGCACGTTAAAAAGTCCTGAGGATGTGTAAGGTGCTATATAAATGCAAGTTCTTTTGTTCTTTAATTTGAGGGGAAAGCCAGAAAAATGTCTTGTCTTGCGCAAGTAAACTTGGTAAATAACATGTTATCGATAGAAACTTGGTAAATAACTGGTTATCGATCAGAAACTTGGTAAATAATTGGTTATCAGTTTAAAAACTTGGTAAAGAATTGTTTATCGGTTAAAAACTTGGCAAATAACTGTTACTGCAAATTGTTCCCCAGGTTCAACCACATCGGTTCAATCTCAGCCCACAGGTACCAGTGGCCACCTCCAGATTCCTATCGAGTTGTTCCTCCCAGTCAGCCGTCAGAACAGTTTTGATTCTGAAAATATCCCGAAGATTCCTCCCCCCAGGAGATCGCTGAGTGCCCACAGAATGCTGCGTAGGCAGGTAGGTGTCAGCGTCTGCGGACCCAAGCTCCCTGTACCAGTCTCGGCACAAGGCTTCGATTTGCCGATTCCCTTTCAGGGCGTTTTCCATCTGCAGGGTTTGCTTCCTGCTTGTTTATATACAGCTGGAAATACGCCCATGCCTTTAAGCCAACGATTATTCGTATTGTTTTTGTCAGTGCTTTCATTCTGAAGTGTACAAGTAAAACAGAATGGCTCTCACTGGGTAATAATGATTCTAAGGGGGAGAAATTGAGTATCGCCCCGATAACTTCAGCGGTAACGGAAAAGTAGCGCCGGGCGCTACGCCAGTGAATACGACGCAAACTTCGGGTTTAGCGCTCCAGGAAGGAAGTGGAGCGCTAAATCAAGGGCTACCACTTCCCTTGGAGCGCTAAAGTTCAGCAAGAGTGGCGGTAGCGGTGCAGCGCTGCCCAATGTCGAGGGCAGCGCTGCCGGGAACGGAGGCTCTTTCCCTCCCTTAAAGGGAAGGGCCGTTGCTGCAGGCTCTGCATTAAATCGATGTCCCTCATCGCCGACGGCAGCTGCGATCCGCGACGATCAGCCCCAGGCACTCTAACAGAGTGCAGGGCTAATCAATCGCGGCACAGGAAAAAGTTGAAAAAACAACCGAAGGGGTAAAAACAAATTTTTCATTGACGCAAGCGGCCTTACCTTTAAATACCGCTCCCCAAGCGGCTGGCCTCCCTAACAACGCCTCCTGCAGCTGTCGGTGTTATCGCCCGGCGATGCTGCAGGGGGTGGAACCGAAATTCGGATCCGGGACGCTGCGCAGCCGGATGACGTCATGATCTCTGGACGCAGGAGATCGTGGCGCTAGTAGTTACCACCGCCGCAAACCTCCACGTCAATTTTGCGGGCATCGGTACTATCGCCGCGCCCAGTCGCAAAGCCGGTAGCGCCACGTTAACGCCCTCGGAGGCGCTAACGGGAGGCGCAAAGGAGGCCAATTTCTTCCCCTAAGTTTGCAATTATCACTTGCCCTCTAGCTGGTGCTGTGAATCAATCTCACAACTCTCTACAGAAAGTCTGTGCCGCACTCTGGGATCTGTGACTGACCTTTCATCTCTGTCATCCACACATCATGTTCCCTTTGCTGATATTATGTACCCTTCCCATCCTGTGTACTGTTAGCATGTACCCGTCCTGTCTTGTGTACTGGTAGCATGTACCCATCCTGTCCTGTAATGTGTATTCTATTATGTACCCATCCTGTCCTGTGTACTTTTAGCATATACCCATCCTGTCCTGTGTATTCTATCAAGTGCCCATCCTGTCCTGTGTATTCTATCGTGTACCCATCCTGTCCTGTGTATTCTATCATGTGCCCATCCTGTCCTGTGTACTGTTAGCATGTACCCATCCTGTCCCGTGTACTGTTAGCATATACCCATCCTGTCCTGTGTACTTTTAGCATATACCCATCCTGTCCCGTGTACTGTTAGCATATACCCATCCTGTCCTGTGTATTCTATCATGTGCCCATCCTGTCCTGTGTACTGTTAGCATGTACCCATCCTGTCCCGTGTACTGTTAGCATATACCCATCCTGTCCTGTGTACTTTTAGCATATACCCATCCTGTCCTGTGTATTCTATCATGTGCCCATCCTTTCCAGTGTATGCTATCATATACCCATCCTGTCCTATGTATTGTTAGCATATACCCAACCTGTCCTGTGTATTCTATCATGTGCCCGTCCTGTCCTGTGTACCCATCCTGCCCTGTGTATTCTATCATGTGCCTGTCCTGTCCTGTGTATTCTATCGTGTACCCATTCTGTCCTGTGTATTCTATCGCGTACCCGTCCTGTCCTGTGTATTCTATCGCGTACCCGTCCTGTCCTGTGTATTCTATCGTGTACCCATCCTGTCCTGTGTATTCTATCATGTGCCCATCCTGTCTTGTGTATTCTATCATGTGCCCATTCTGTTCTGTGTATTCTATCATGTGCCCATTCTGTTCTGTGTATTCTATCATGTGCCCATTCTGTCCTGTGTATTCTACCATGTGCCCATCCTGTTCTGTGTATTCTACCATGTGCCCATCCTGTCCTGTGTATTCTATCATGTGCCCATCCTGTCTTGTGTATTCTATCATGTACCCATCCTGTTCTGTGTATTCTATCATGTGCCCATTCTGTCCTGTGTATTCTACCATGTGCCCATCCTGTCCTGTGTATTCTATCATGTGCCCATTCTGTTCTGTGTATTCTATCATGTGCCCATTCTGTCCTGTGTATTCTACCATGTGCCCATCCTGTCCTGTGTATTCTATCATGTGCCCATTCTGTTCTGTGTATTCTATCATGTGCCCATTCTGTTCTGTGTATTCTATCATGTACCCATCCTGTCCTGTGTATTCTATCGTGTGCCCGTCCTGTCCTGTGTATTCTGTCGTGTGCTGTTTGGAATGACACAGCTTGTGGGGCAAGCACCAGAACCAGAACCAGACAGGGGAGAGCCAGAGGGGTGCGATTGTTTACTTGATTTCTAATATTAGTTTGCAGGTGAAGAACATTCATTGGAAACTTTAATAACTAATGCTTCCACATCGCGAGGCACAGAAAAAAAACCCTCCTTCCGTCCTTGATTGTGGTTGTATATTCGGCAACACTGCGCTGTAGCCTAATCTCCAGCCAGCACGGCCCCCCGGTGGGAGAGCACGATTGCTGAATTGACCCTGTCGTTTCTCCTGCCGGTACACTTCCCATCGAGGAGAACACACGGGCAGCAAGGGCCGGCGTGCGACCTTGGTCATCTTCCGAGCGCTGTCAAAATGGTCCGAGCCCGCAAGTGGACTAATTGTAGGATCACCGTGAACACAGCATGAGGCAAAGAATTCACCTCAAATGATCCTGCCATTTCTCAACAGCTGCGCTTTATAGCAAACTCGGTGATCATGCTGTTCCAACAATCCTTCATTGATTTAAACGACTCTATTCTGACATTTCTTTATACTTACTTTTTTCTGTTAACCCTTTGCTCACACCTCGGATCATGCCGGGCCCGGTTTACCAGTGATTCTAATACAAAAGCAAAATACTGTGGATGCTGGAAATCTGAAATAAAAACAGGAAATACTCAGCAGGTCAGGCAGCATCTGTGGAGAGAGAAACAGAGTTAACGGTTCAGGTCGATGACCCTTCGAAAAAGCTGGAGATGGAACAGGTTTATAAGCAAGTGCAGGGGCAGGGAAAGGGGGGAGGGGAGGAAAGGACAAAAGGGAAGGTCTGTGAGATACCTGATCAAACACAAGAAGGGAGACAGAAAGCAATGAAGATGAACAAGGTAAAAGAGACAAACGGAAATCCCGTCAGAAAGAAGAGCAGAACTTCTTCAAGGTGGGCATTCCTAGAAGAGAAGTGGCAGTGAATTAAACACTAATACAAAAGCAAAATACTGCGGATGCTGGAAATCTGAAATAAAAACAGAAAATGCTGGAAATACTCAGCAGGTCTCTGCCTGCATTTTCTGTTTTTATACCAGTGATTCGAGTTGGACCCTTTACCAATCCGTTCATTTATATCCAGACCTGTTCCCACACTGCAGTTTTGCTGCTAAACCCAGGCCCCCCCCCGCCCCGCCACTATCCTGTCTGGAGTTGACGCAGCTGAAATCGTAGCTGCTATCCTTCCTGCAAGTTTCTTCACTCTCCTTTCTAGTTCCGCCACCATTCACCCCACAACTACCTGAGGCAACTCTTGCTGCTGTCCTCGCATACAAGCGCAGTTGGTGTCCAACGTTCACACACGGCCAGCCTGCGATTTTTTCTGTCCGTTATAGTTAATGGTTGGAAACCTGTAGGCTGGGAGTTGCAATATGTCTACATCAGGTGCAGGCGCGCTGGAATCTTCACCCCATCGTTACATGTATCCCCTGTGAGCTCCTGTCCACGCATTGATAACCGTAAAATTAGTCACCGCGTATTTCATTCTCTGTCTCAACTCCACTCTTTCTTGCTTGATCGTGCACCAAGCTGCAGTGTGTTGTAAATCAGAAGATGAAAAGCTGAGTTACCGAGAGTTCTTGGTCTGCATTGAATTAGCTGAACTCGGTGTGGGTAACAGTTGGGGCATTGGTGTTGGTTTTAGTGCCCCTGGGCTAGGGAGGAGGAAAATCATCCAGGATTCCCACTTCTGATCAACATCCAGTGAATCCTACTAGAAAATGCTCTTGTGGAATATAAACAGAAAATGCTGGGAATACTCAGCGGGTCAGGCATCATCTGAGGAGAGAGAAACAGAGTTAACGTTTCAGGTCGATGACCTTTCATCAGAACTGACAAGCCTCAGCTTCCTCCCCTTATGCCCCCACCTCAATGAATTTCGAGCTTGGCACGACGCAAAGCTCTTCTTCCGTTGCCGCCTTCTCCGTGCCCACTTCTTTGGCCGTCTTCAGAACTCTCGGTCCACCTGGACCCCTCCCTCTGGCCTCTAGATCTTTTCATTGGGAACTGCTGGCGTGACATCGACCGTCTCAATGTCTCTGCTCCCCTCACTCACTTTAACCTACCTCCCTCTGAACTTGCAGCACTCCGTTCTCTCAGATCCAACCCTAACCTTGTCATTAAACCTGCTGACAAGGGTGGCGTCGTTGTTGTTTGGCGAACCGACCTCTACCTTGCGGAGGCGGAACACCAACTCTCTGACACCTCCTCCTACCTCCCCCTGGACCATGACCCCACCACCGAACATCAAGCTGTTGCAGCATCCGCAGTATTTTGCTTTTGTATTAATGCTCTTGTGGATGTCGTCTGAGAATGGAAGAAGGCTGTTAATCTCCTAACTCTATCTAGGCTTACACGTGAAGGCTGACGCATGTTGAATCATATCCCAGCAAGAGTCAGGAGAGAAAATAGTCAAGAATAGAAATGGGGTAGGTTAGTGCCAGAACAAGATCTTATTCTGAGGGTGGGTTGGACATTAGCATCTTGTGTTGTCTTATTAGTTCTAAGCAGAATCAACTGAGAATCATGAGCTGAAAGTCTCCTTTGCCGACTTTTAAGATGTCTTGAGTGAATTGGATTGGACACGGTGCTGATCAAAATCTGGCACAAATTGGCAACCTTGCTCAGAGAGGCCACAAAATTGAGAGATGTAGAGAATTGAAGTGTCACACTGAAGGGCAATCTTCTGCAGTTGAGAGGCAATCGAGGACAGGGGGAGAGAGAACTTTACTCGGCATCTAACTGTGCCATGCCTGACCTGGGAAAACTAGATGCCGACACCGAATGCCAAAAATGGAAAGTGTCTCATTTTGCCGTACCGACACCCCTTACCTTGATGAGCACAAAAAAATTCAAGGGAAGAGGACATTGAAGAGGCTGTCGAGTTCAGTATTGGGATTGGTCGAATGGAACCTGAGGTCACCATTATCCAAGAAGGTGATAGACTGCCCACTTTCCTCAGCAATTCTAATTTAAGTTTATAGAGTGAAATCTGATGTAGAAGCCGATATATGAACATCACACTGTTTCCACCCCTTCAGAGCTGGTGTCACCATATAGTGCCTGACTTGCAGTGTCCGGCTATATAGAATGGCACTGGGGCCAGTCCCATGATAGACAGGAACATTTGGTTTATGACCTAAAAATTCCGAATGAAAACTGGCCTTTTGTAAAAGATGACTTATTACGGTCGAACTGCAGTGGCATTTTTAGAAAGAAAGAAAGAACATTTTCAGTACATAGTACATTTGAAGGAACTCGCGTTACATTTTGTATTATTTGCTGTATTCTTACTGATTTTTCTTTCATTTCTGTCTAATTTCCCCCTCCCCCCCCCCCCCCCCCCTTTTATGTTTTGACAACACGTAGTTGAGTTTTTTTCATCCCAGGTCTCATGGTAATAACCCTGTCCATCACAGAAACTCTTGTTGCTAATCCATCCCTCACCGACTCCCTCCCCCACTCCCAGGATGGCGACCATACTGGCGTCATGCACACATCGTTAACTAAAGTGTGTTCACAATGAATCTGTTGACGCGTGGAGCCTGTTTCCCTCGTGTACTGAAGCTGTGTTTCCTGCAGCTCATACTAACACTGGTCTTTCCTTTTCTTCAGTACAATGGTTACACGTATGATGTTTGACAGGCTTACCACCGGAGCTTTATTTGCTTTTTAGACTAGTGGGCTCAGATCTTCATGCAAAAAAAATGTCTATCTTTGAAAAGATATTTTTAAAATAATTAACATGTGTGATTGTTGTCAAAACAAAACCATTTGCATGCAAACGCTCTAATTCTGTTGAATAAAGGAAGCACTGCTGACAAGCATCGGAGAAAATGGAGCAATGTGCCATTAAAAGTTTAGAAAGAATGAGGGTAATTCTGACTTTGTGCGATAGTGTAAAATGGGCGATATCGATTCAGAAGCCCGTTGTACATCTCTCCCGATTTCCATTGCCTTCAACTGGAGAGATGTATAACAGGCTGCTGAATCCATGTCATCCATTTTACACGACTGCCCAAAGTTAAAGTTACTCCTCATCGATCTTCATGTCGAAACTTCTCATTTAAAGGGCTGCTGGCAAGTCATTACAGAGCTTGGTCTTGCATAATTAGGAGTCTGAGGTCGAGCTCTCCTGCTAACTAAGTGGGTTAACGCACTGCCCATTTGGCACTAAGGCGTGCACAACAGGAAGGTCTGGAGTTGGAGTCCCAGTCCGTGCTGAGTTAGTTGACCTCAGTTGGGATGTTGGCAAGGGCGACACACGAGGCCTCAAAGCCCCGCGATAGAGAGGGGGGGATAAAATTCAGTCAGGGTTACCAAACCTGACCACAACCCATTGACCCATGCTGAAAAGTGTGTTTGGACATTATGTGAGGACAAGCTTGCACTTGGCTGCGTTTTCATCTCTTCCCACCCAGGAATAGCCTGCCAATACTCACAGCTCGATTTCTCACATGAAGAATGGTCTCTTTTAAGTGATGTGCTGAAGGATTGTTAAATCTTAGTCCATAAAGAGCATCTTCAGGAGTGGCTGAAGGGAAATTGGAGAAGAAAAAAAAACAGTGACATAGATTGAAAATTGATAGGGACAGACATGCCTGCTATCTTGGTAATGTCCTCATACCATCGTTACACACCTCTCAATTAAAAAAAAAAATCCGGTCAGACAATTTAGGGCATTCCCCTCCACCCAAAGCGCACTCTTCTTGACCTCACCTGAACCCAGTGGAATTCTGTGTCCAGGTTGGTAGTTTAGGCCGGACACACGCCAGCACAGGCTTGCCCACGGCAAAGTCTTGCACTTGGAAACAGTGGGACATAAATCCAGCCCGAGAGGCCTGCAGCAGCAGTAATAGCTGTCCAAAACAGCAACCAGAATGGCCGCCACACCTGAGGATGATGGCCAGTACCTAATAAAGAAAGCTATTTACCTTTTACCAGCTTCCATCTTTTTCTTGTCTTCCCTTCCTAGATCCTCAAATTTGGGCACAGGGCCTACAGTCTTCTGGGCGCCCCTCAAAATGGGCACCTCTTCAGTGTTGGGTGAGGAAAATGAGGCCGATGGGGAAGTTATGGCCCCTTCTACCTCATTACATGATGGAACTTGTTGGAGTGTAAGCGCTCTGCACACCCTTGGCGATCCCCTGGAAATCCCTGGTTAACGTACAAGAGTGAAGACTCAGTGTAGCAGGCCCTTGTCTCTTTTTCCCCATTTTGGAACTGAGTGCTCCACGGCTGCATAGAAAAGGAAAATCAGCCCTTTTACCTTCACACCCCTGCCCCTTCAGAATTTTAATTTGGAGGACCAGAAGCCAATATAAGTCAACAAGGACAGGAGTGCTGGATCAACAGGACTTGTTGCGGCATAAAATATAGGCAGCACAGGTTTTTTAATGGGCTGAAGTTTACACGGCATAGAGGATGGGAGGCCTGCCAGGAGAGCACTGGAATTTTCTAGTCTGGAGGTGACAAAGGCATGGATGAGAGTTTCATCCGCCAATGTGCTGAAGCAGAGGTGGAGGCGGGCGATGTTACAGAGGTGGAAGTAGGCGGTTTTTAGGATGGAGTGTATATGGAGTCAGAAGCTCAGCTTGGGGTTGAATAAGACACCGAGGTTTTGACCAGTCCGCTTTAACTTGAGGCGGTGGCCAGGCAGGGGAATGGTATTGGTAGTAAGGGTACAGAGTTTGTGGCGGGGGCTGAAGGTGATGGCTTTGGGAATGAGTCCAAGGGAGCTGGGCCTCATGGACAAGATGAGCTTGGAGAGGTCATGAGGTGAGATGGAAGAGAAACTAGAAAAAGATGCGGGACCAGGACTAGGGCAGAGGGGAGTCTGGGGGGGAGGTTTGGCTTGGTGGGCAAAAGGAAAGGAGGGATGCGGCAGAGGCAGCTGAATGGATGGTCTCAATCTTATTGATGGATGGTCTCAATCTTATTGATGGATGGTCTCAATCTTATTGGCAGAGGTCCATGAGCTCCTCGCACTTGTTGTTGGATGCGAGAGGAGTTTAAAGTTGGTAGTGGAGAAAAGAAGTCTAGGGTTATCTTTGCTCTCCAGGATTATCCTGGGACAGTGGGTGGCTCTGGCCCAATAACGCTTGATATGGCCCAGCCAAATATGGTGATGGATGGATAAACCAATTTTGCACAAGATACATAGGAACAGGAGTAGACCATTCAGCCCCTCGAGCCTGTTCCGCCATTCAGTGAGATCATGGCTGATCTGTGACCAAACTCCAGATACTCACCTTTGGCCCATATCCCTTAATACCTTTGGTTAACAGAAATCTATCAATCTCAGATTTAATATTAACAATTGATCTAGCATCAACTGCTGTTTGCGGAAGGGAGTTCCAAACTTCTACCACCCTTTGTGTGTAGAAGTGTTTCCTAACTTCACTCCTGGAAGGTCTAAAATGAGAAGTCGCACAACACCAGGTTATAGTCCAACAGTTTTATTTGAAATTACGAGCTTTCGGAGCGCTGCTCCTTCGTCAGGCTGGCTCTAATTTTTAGGCTATGTTCCCTCGTCCTAG
This sequence comes from Squalus acanthias, assembly GCA_030390025.1. Taxonomy (NCBI): domain Eukaryota; kingdom Metazoa; phylum Chordata; class Chondrichthyes; order Squaliformes; family Squalidae; genus Squalus; species Squalus acanthias. The sequence goes on along the minus strand of CM059447.1, from coordinate 38,582,974 downwards.
ACTCCCCAACCAGCAGAAATAGTTTCTCTCTAACTACCCTATCAGTTCCCCTTAATATCTTGATACGCTCAAGTCTATGTCACTTGGACTTGGAAGGAGTGAAGATGGAGGCCAGACCAGGCAGAACAACGAGGATGGGAGAGAGTAAAGATTTTACTTGGGACAAGGCCATCAATGGTGGAGGTAAGGGAGATGAGGTTGAGCAGATCAAAGGCTGCAGAAGTATCATGGCGAATGGAAGGCCAAAGACTAGGCAGTTGGGAGTTTAAAAGTGCAATTGTAAATGACTTGGGAGAGATTTTTATCCGGGGCAGGTAGTTGGAAGAGGGTAGGGGGATACGGGTGGTGAGGAATACAAGGAAGTTATTGGAGATTGCCTTGTCAACTATTGAGACCATTGGAGTAGAGGTACCTGCTATCAGTGACGGTATGCATGGCGATGATTTGTTACTGTGCATTTATCATGCATTCCTGTGGCCAGTTTGATTTGGAGATTTTCTGATGATTGAAAGTAAAAGTAATGCGAGGATAGAATTTATAGTAACTGAAGCTACATTGAGTTTCAGATCCTGTATCAGAGAACTCTAGTATTACCGGCAGTTAGTATTTCACACAATTCGTGAAACCCGGCAGTTACAGCAAGACAGGGACTGCTGGATCCAGGAGGTAAGTGCCTTTATACCTACCTCCTGGATCCAGGGTCCCTGACTAGCCCACCCACTGCGATCGGAGACCCATCCACGGGGCCTCTGATCACCCCCACAGGCCTCCAATCACCTCCCCAGGCCTCCCTCCCCCCCGGGCCTTCTCCCCCCAACGATGATGCTGAGGCCAGCCACGATCCTCCGGTGGCCGGCCCCGATCTTCTCTCACCTGCCCCCCACCCCCCCGATGATTTCCCTGACCTGATCCCCGATCCTCTCGCCCTCCCCCATCTCTGCCCGACTACCACTCCGATCCTTTTAACGGCACAGCCCGATCGCTGGCCAAACCCCCCCCCCAACCCACCGATCCTTTCCCCGGCCCCCCCAGTCCTCTCTCCACTCCTCCAGAAAATTTTCATCTTGTCAGCCAGGACCATTAGCAGCGCAGACGATGGGTCATGAAAAGTTCAGGCCTATCATTCATTGTGGAGGACACTATGATACCAGTGACCCTCGTACATCTCATTGTGGACGACACCAAATTGGGGGCTGTAGTTAATACAGAGGAGGACTGCGACAAAATACAGGAAGACATTAATAAATTTACAGATCAAAGTTAGACCAACAATGCTTGAGCTATCAAGCGTGATCCTTTTCAGCTCTACTCGGAGAGCTAGTTTTCTTCCTGTCAGCCTAGACAGTGAGTGTCAGCAGGCTACTTAAACATGAGGTGCAAACCAGCTCAGGCCATTGTCTCCTCACCTAATGTTCACGCACACAGTCTTGGAAAATTAAGACTGGAAAACCCTGGGAATGGCACGGACACGACAAAACCCAAGAAAATTGGAGGCCATTGCTACAGTAGCACTGGGTGGCAGAGAACGTTGTGGAAGCTGGGGTAGGCGGTAGTTTAATGATTTAGCCTCTCTAATTGCACTGAATGCAAATTCTCAGGCCCAAAACGTTTCAGGAAAGCATTGATTTATTGTGCAAGTATGCTGTTCTGTTCAATCCTGCATCCTCAGTGAAAGGTGACGGAGGGTCATTTTCACCTTCACCCTCGGTCACTAAAATGGCGCTGCGGATTGCCCGCCCCTTATAGAACCTGCCGGAAAATCGGGAAAGCCGCTCCGCCAGTCTTCCGCCCAAACGGGAAGGTGGAAATTACCCCCAGCATCACTACAGGAAGCGGCCACTGAATCTGGCACTCCTCCCGCAGCCCACGTGCAATCTACCTGCCCTCTTACAGCCTCATTTAATCCCCTATAGGGAAAGTTCTTTATAAAAACTCACTGGCTGTGAGGAGAAATATATTACGACAGCATAAATACCAAATTAAAGTCACTCTACTTTTCAAACATTAGAAAGTTGAAAATCCCTCAATTCTAGTCAGTTTTGTCAGAGGTACCTTCATTATAGAATTGTATACTGCCTGTATTGAATCATTACTGGCTCATTTAGTGCATTAACCAGTACTGACAAGCACAAGTTAAATTAGATACGGCTGTGTTATGCATTGAATCTTTTGCTCTTGTTATGATTTTTGCACAAAAAACATATTTAATTATTTACCACAGCGCCAAAGAGATCTAACAATTGTAATCATACTAACCTTCCTTTGGCCTGTTCTGTTCCTCCCACTCCCCACACTTTAACACCCAACTTAGGTCGCTGTAACAAATGACTCTCTGGATCCACTGTATATGGAGTCTAAGGAAAATTTGCAGATACAGCCTAACGAACCATCATCCTTGAATGTGTCTGTGCCCCATCTGTCTGTTGTGCAACCGTCTGTGATGTTAGTGCCTGCCTCACCCAACGCACCGACCAAGCACAGTGTCCATATCCAACAGCACAGCCGTAACCAATGCAACATTACTAACTATGTGACAACTTCACCACGTCACGTTCGGAACCCCTTCAGGGAACTCCCTGACTCGGCCGACCAGGAAGTCTCTCAGATCAACAGCGGCAACAAGAGAGCCTCCAAACCTCCCCTGTGCCCTCCGCTACCCGCGAAAATCTGCAGCAGCACAGGAAACCTCACGATGAGAGACATCAAAAAGTTCTACAGTGTGGACACGCAAGGATTCTTGGCCAAGCCCACCTCGTGGTTAGATGACCCTCGGAGACATTCAATTGAGATCTGCTCATCCGTTGAAGCGAGCCCGCAGCAACGTTTCTCTTCGTCGTCCTGTTGTGCCATCGGCCAGGCAGTGACGGAACTGGACAGTCTACAGACAGCGCGGCAAAAGCAGAAAATGAGCCCCCCCTGCATTTCAATAGACCCGCCAGAGGACCAACACACGACGATGCAAGGTACTCATGGGCAAATGTCCTCTAGTGACAACATGTGTTTGAGAAGGCGTGCTCCGTCCTGTGACTCAACCCCTCACAAGGAGTCTGTGGACCTTGCGGACCCACTGCTTCCTGAAAGCACGCCCACCTCTCCTTCTCCGGCGAGGGATTTGCTGACTCTTCCCAGTTTTTCCTTGGATCCGGCAGAGGCGGACCACTGAACTAGAACATTTTATTTGTTTATGTTGCCAAAAAGACAATTTTTTTTTTCATCCTTTCCTGACAGTAACGAAGAATTCTGCATTCTGACTGGCACTGGAGGTCAAGCCCCCCACCCCCCCCACTAACCCCCACCCCCCTTCCCCCATTCAATCCGTAACCAAGGTTACTGGAGCCCTCATAATGCGGCTCTGCCTTGCCCTCAAGCAGATGGCTGACTGACCATTGATCCAGGTAGTCCAGAACAGTGGAGCGTCACTTTTTTTTAATGTGAAAGGTTTTTTCTTTTGAAATTGGGAGGGAATATGCCGAGTGGTAATATTTTCTCAACAAAATACCAGGATTTGCTTTGAAACTCAGTTTGGGGCAACTAGGGATGGGCAATAAATGCCAGCGATGCCCACATCCTGAGAATTATTATTTTTTAAACAAAATATTAATTAAATAATATTAATCGACACCCATTTTTATCAGAATTCAATTGAGTTGGTCTGGACATTTTCTTTATTCTCCAAAAGGCACAAAGCAAAGATCCAGCCATTAATATATTTAGAAAAAATAATATTTATAAATAAAATAAACGGCAATATTTACTCAATCTGTGTGGTTAACTGAAATTATTGGTTGCCTGGTATCGAAAAATGGCACTCCACTGTAACCATGACTCTGTAAGGTCACCTCAATTTCTAAAAGATGGCATAACCAAGACACGATTTTAATACTGTAGCTGTTGTATGGGTTACACTTCTGTTGCCGGGTACTGCTGTTTCTGATGTTTATTTCCTGATCTGTTATCTTTACTTATTTATTTTTCAATTGGTTTGCTCCTTGGGACATTGGTCGAACTATAACTACTCACATCAGTTAGGTTTGGTGAATTGGTCCCATTTTCATTATATTTTTAAATTCCCAACGACCCGTGACTTCTGAAACTATATCGGCTGCAGGCAACTCCCTAGGTTCTGAGGAATAATTCTGCAAACGCTGTCCGAATTTAATGTTGCTCTCTAGCTGTTTAACTGGACGCGGTTCATTTCAGTTCATATAGACTTTATTGTGAAGTAATATATGTTTGTAACAAGAGTCCAGGGATGGTGCCATGATGTGGCCAAAGATAAATGACAGCTCGAACTTGTGTTAAATATATCGAAAGATTCCAGTCAGTTAATCACTGCAAAATGTCACAACCCATACGCTTAAGCAAAGGTTTTTTTTTAAGTTTCAAATAGTCATCCCGAATCAATAAATTACCTGACCTGGCATCTTCTGCACACTGGAAAATGTATCTCCAGTTACCATGCATCATTACATTTTGCTATTTTCCATGTCCAGGGTTGTTATAGCAACACAATAATAAAGGAGTGGAAGGGGTGGGGGGTAGTGGAATCCCAAAGCTTAATATTTGCCAGTGACAACCATGGCTGGTTGCTCCTTAAAAATCCCCACCACTTTTTAAAAAAAGAAGTTATTTCTTGAATTCAACCTTCTGTTCCTCTTGTTAGGCATGGTACTGTTCTATAATACTGTAGGAAATGGCATCTCTTTCAGGCAACTCTTCCTACATATCTCCAGATGTAATGGAACCCTGAATATTTACCATCTTTCCAATACCAAATCGGATTTTTACTGCTTTCTGTCAAAACTTGGACCCGTGCTGATTGGGCATCCAATTAATTCCAGACAGGGAATCAACCTTTTTGATGAAGATCATTTCTTTTGCCCATATTAAGAAAGCATCCAATAATTACCATTCTTTTTGTAAGTGATCTATATAGTACCAGATATATGGTCCCTGACTCTGAATCTCTCAGAGAAATACATTGCTGGATACTTTCCCACAGCAAATTCAGTCACACTGTTCATGCCCTGCAGGGAGTCTAAGGTTAAACGTTGAAGCCATCAGTGGAAGTCAGGCAAAAATTCTTCTAAATGGTGGGACAAGGGGAATGGAAATCCAAAGGCCTTTACTATTGACAGCTTAGGCCACATTGACTGCACCTGTCAAGGTCTTAAGTTCTGGGTCATCTCATCAAAAGCAGACGAGGCCATATTGAAATGATACCATGCATTTTGTAGGAGTGTTAATGAATCCTGATACTACAGATGGCAAAGAGCAAATTGTTCTACTGATGTCCAATATATGGAGCAGTATTTAAGTCCCTTACTTTCTTGGGGCACATACCCAGCCATGGGCGTTCCAGTGCTATACGTGTGCAAGATCTTTGTTCGAGAACATTCTGCATTGTACCCTCGTAGCTCAATCACATTGATTCGGTTAGTTCAAAGCACACCAGCACTTTAACATTGCAGATTACTGTATGCAGACAGTCTGAGCGTTACAGTGATCTCTACCATTGCTAGTTTGTGCGTGCGCGGGTGGGTGTGATGTATGTGAGTAAGTGTGTAAGCGTTTGTCAGAATACTGTAGGTTATCCATCTACAGCCATTGCACATACTTTATAGGACCACTCTCATTAAGATCTTACCAGCTAGAAATTATGTTTATTTAAATGTAAGTATTTGTAACACGTTCCTTGGGCTTGAGTAGAATTCACTCCAGCACAAGGGGAAAGTTATCGACAATGTAAAACTTCAGAGGTTTAAAAAATAGCCACTGCTGCAACCTGTTTCTTCCTATCCTGCTATCTTCCATATAGAATACATTGCAGAGAAAATACTGATCAAAGTAGACACAGTGCAGTGCAATGTTAATATTTATGTAGTATATATTATAGAGAAATTGTATTTAATAGTTGTTAAATTCTATGCTGTATTCAGGTATTTTTTTGGACCGTATAGTGGGTCTGTGCGATCAGGGCAACAACATTGGTGGCTCTTTAATGAGAAACTAAATTAAGGTAAATGGATTCTTAGGGCAGAGATTCTTCTGAGTTAAGTTCGGGATCACCTAGACATTCAGAAACGTGACGTATGCAATTTTGTTGATCTCATTATTGCTCCTTTTGGATGCATTGATTGATAGTTGTAAAGTGCTTCCCAAAGACCTGGCACTGAGGATTGCCATCACAATTGAATACCTGGATAGGTTACAAAAACGGTGTAACATTTTAAAGTTTTATAGTTCAGCCTAAATTATCGGAGTCCCTCGCCTGCTTTCGGCACCTATTTGAAAAGCAATTTTCTGTCCGTTGATTTCAATCCCAATACACAGGCAGGATGTCGAATTTGAACTTGGTCACAGGATTGGAGTCACCAGGCCAACATCATCAAGCACCCGCTGAAATAAGCCCTCTGCTGCCCAAGGGCAGATAGAGAGAAACTATTTCCTCGGTTGGGTGAGTCCAGAACAAGGGGGCATAACCTTAAAATTAGAGCCGGGCCGTTCAGGGGTGATGTCATAAAGCACGTCTTCACACAAAGGCTAGTGGAAATCTGGAACTCTCTCCCTCAAAAAGCTGTTGAGGCTGGGGGTCAATTGATAATTTTCAAAACTGAGATCGATAGATTTTTGTTAGGCAAGGGTATTAAGGGATATAGAGCCAAGGCGGGTTAATGGAGTTAAGACACAGATCAGCCATGATTTAATTAGTTGTGCGACTTCTCATTTTTGTCCACCCCAGTCCAACACCGGCATCTCCGCATCATGATTTAATTGAATGACGGAACAGCCTCGAGGGGCTGAATGGCCTCCTCCTGTTCCTATGTTCCTAAGGTGATCATTTTGGCAAGAAAAGTATGAAGTAAGATCAACCTTAGGAACCTCAAAGAAAAATAAATGATGGTGGTCCTACTGATCCACATTTTAGTTACACCAAATCGTCATTCTGCTCAGCCCAGCCTTTCGACATTATTATTACTTCAATTGGCTGAAGACTTTTTTTGCAGCAAAAAAGCTTCATGTTCACCAAATAGCAATTGTATTAATAATACAACAGGTTCCTGAAATCTTGAAAGCAGGGCTTTCATTTTTAATGTACTTCACATTTCACCATTAGAGAAATAGGAGTGTTGCGGGTCTCAGACAGTACGGGTCCTTTCCTCTACGCTCAATGCATCTAAAATCATTTAATTTGCTCCATTCCAATACCTCCACGGTTAAAAAAATGTCTCGTACAGTCACCCTTATATAAAAAAAAAATGGAGAATTCGATAATTGGCCCAATTCTAAAGTGTTGCTCACTGATGGTTGCTGACAATCGGCCTAATTCTCAAGCAAACAGTTCTTTATAAAGGTACATGTTGAACACTCCCAGTAGAGTCCCACTTAAAGAAGCATGAAGGATCTCCTAATTTTTCTTTTTATAGGTACATATTAATAGATTTTGCCAAAGATAGATTTACATTTGAATAAAGTCCAGTGCAAAAAGCACTGTTGGTTATAATGCAGATGAATGAATTAATGAATGAGTGAGTGAATGATGACTTTTAAGCACTGTCTAATTTCTTTTTCCACCAAGACTGCCCTCGAAAATATTACAGTTCTGTTTTTTTTTATTATTATTATTAAAACACACACACACAAAAAAGAAAGAAAATCTGCATTAGTTTTTTAACCTTTCAAAATTTATACTGGGGGAAAAGCTGAAGAGGACAGGCAAAGAAATCAGACCTGGGGAAGATGGCACTCTGCTCTAAGATTTGTACATCTGTTTAAAAATAAACACTTTTGAAAATTGCTGTAAGACTATTGAAGCTGCAAAGAGACTATTTTTGCAAAAAAAAAGAAAAAAATGAAAAAGTTACTTCATGACAGAGCTGTTTTATTTTCCAAAAAAATTGCTTCCAGGTCACAGGAAGGTCATTCAGAGGTGATAATTCTGGTTTCAGGCATCTATTTCCGATCAGACATTAAAATAACCGATGATGTCATTGGGGTTTCAAGTCAAATGCATACTGCTATATATATTGAAAATAGTATTTTACCAAAAAGTGAGGAATGCAAATTGTGATGAAATTGCATTCCTTTATCAGCCAGCAGGGACAAGTTTGATTTCGAATATCCAGCACCTTTCTCGTGCTCACAAGCCGTGTGATATTCAGGTCACCAGTTAGGTTTTATTTTTGGGAAGAAGGGAGTTTAAAACTTACAACAACAAAAAAAAAAGTATTACCTTTCAAAATGACAGTGTTATATTAGTCTAACATTACCTGACTGCTGGAGTTCATTGTGGGTTTGATAATTATAATCATTATCTAGTAAGAGATAGATTGTTCAGCCTAGCCCTCCCCCGCCCCATAGTTGTTGAAATTCAGTAACCTTTTTCTAATTGGTTCAAGTTTCCTTTATCAATTAAAATCTGTAGGGATCAATGTCACCAATCTCCTGTAAATTCCATTTCTGTACAGGGAATAGTATCTAGTCTGATGTACATCTCTTTAGTCAAGTACATTCTGGAAAATTGAACATATTTAACAATATATATTTATATACTTGTCGTTACCAACATGAACTGAATCCTCTCAATAGTCAATGTGCAACGTTTGAGATGAAACAATAAACACACTTACGCAGAAGAAGATATGATGTTTTTTGTATGATAGCCAATACAGGATAATGGTATAAAGTATCACTCTCTACTCCTCCTGTTCCTGCTGGCTTGTAAGCGGGGGAGATCTCCAGCTTTTGCGGCATCTGAAGATCACTGTCTGAAAACAATGTCTGAAAATGTCCAAATTCTCTCTGAATGGACCAGCATCCAATGGCTTCACTGTTTTTCACAGCAGTTTTGAAAGAGATGAGGGAACCTCCAATAGCAAAGCAGAGAGGATGTATGTCCAGTGGCAAACGTGTCTTGTATTACCACATTTTTGCTCCATATTCTTGTGCAAAACGTTGGTTCCTTTTAGATAAACTGTGTCCTGATTTTCTCAAATGTTTATGCAGTAGCCCTACTTTTATGTAGATGAAAATGAATTTTAAATTATGCTTTAAAATAAATAGAGAAGATTCTCAGTGTGTCGGTGGTGCCTTCATTTGCTGTGTCTTTTGATTTGAAAAATAATGAGATTGAGTCTTCGACTCTTGACCTGTTCTTCACAGTTAGGCTCCTTCCAGACGGTGAGTTTTCCTAGTCTCAGCCAGGTTCCAAGTTAACAGGGTGAAGGGAAATAAAAGGCAAACAGAGTTCTTGTTACCCAGCTGCACTTCCTGGGAGCAAAAGGACGAGAGAACAACCTTTCTGCGCATCAATCAGGAATCTATATGTTTCCTTTCTGGATACTTCAATTGAGTGGCAACATAATGTACTTGACCGCAGACTCTTCCATTTGTGAACAACTCCAAGTAAAGACATAGTAACATCACAGTTTCAGACAGGAGAAGATCGTAGGTCCATCTAGCCCACCTATCCACACCTCGGTGCATTTCTAAATAGCCCTGAATCCCATTAGTAAATAGAAACAAATGGAAAGGACTTGTATTTATAGAACGCCTTTCATGATCTCAGGACGTCCCAAAGTGCTTTACGGCCAATTAAGTACTTTTGAAGCTTACTCATTGTTGTAATGTAGGGAAACACGGCAGCTAATTTGCGCACAGCAAGGTCCCACAAACTGCAATGAGATACATGATCAGATAATCTGTTTTTAATTACGTTGGTTGAGGGATAAATGTTGGCCAGGACCCCGGGGAGAACTCCCCTGCTCTTCTTCGAAATAGTGGCCATGGGATCTTTTACGTCCACCTGAGAGGGCAGACGGGGCCTCAGTTTAACGTCTCATCCGAAAGGCGGCACCTCCGACAGTGCAGTACTACCACTGAGCCAAGGCTCGCACCTCAGGAACCTGTCTCCTGTCTCGAAACACGTTAAGGTTTCTTGTTCCATCCATTGTGTCGATAATCTGTTCCACATATTTACCACCTTTTAGTAAAAAGGTTCCTCCTGCATTTTCTATTTTCTTTTGTTGCCCTTAATTTGTGAATATAAGATTTCTACTTCAAATGAAATTTAAGGTTGTGGCTTCCTAAATTCATACTCACGGCTGAAACACCCAACGACACCTACATTATTAATTCCATTATTTCAGAAACTTGGATCGTATTCCTACCCCAATGAGAACAGATTCAGACTCCTCCACCTTTTCACAGCTCCATGATCTAAAACCTGGAGCCAACTTCACTGTTTCTGATCAGCTCTACTCTCTATATCCATCCACAACTGTTTCAGAATTGCTTGAAGCAGCTTCCTTGGACCTGGTCTGGTCATGACCCCAATATTTTATTGGAACTTGGGAAACAATTTGTTTGGGTGGTTCATCCCTGCGAGTCATAAAATCAGTTCTCTGAAGATTTGGCATGGTCCTTTTGTAAACCTTCCCTGCCTCTATCCAAGCTGCAACATTAGCTATAATGAGCACGAGAAGAACCTCGTGTAAATACAAGATTTAATGTGGCATCTATGTCTTGCCTCCCACTATTCCCTCCCTCCAGTTGTTATATTTTTTGGATCTTTTCTACCTTTCTTACTCCATATGTTTTTTTGGCCTCTGTGCTTTAGATCGTGAGTGTCTTACAGGCGACCCATAGGCCAAATCTGACCCACAAGCTCTTTTCATTTGGCCCACACTTACGCCCAAAGCCAGTTTCAACTGCAGTTCGTTTCATTGGGAGCTGTAGCTAACGGTACTTGAAATCGGTGTTGCGTACTGAATATGAGAAGACGTGCAGGTTGGATGAACTCTTCAGCTGCAGCCCTTCAATTCACCAGGCTTGGAGGACCAGAGCGGGTAGTTCACTGATTCGTGGATTTAGACCAATCAGGGAGCATCCTTTTTTGCATCAATCAGTCCTCCAGCCCAGGAAGTTTTAGCAAACTGAAGCTGAATCTATGTAGTATTCAAGCTTTGGGAGAGGGAAAGGACAGGAGTGAGGACAGGGGAGAGAAAGATGGGGGTGAGGATGGAGGAGAGAAGGATGGCAATGAGGACGGAGGAGAGAAGGATGGTGGTGAGGACAGGGGGAGAGAAGGATGGCGGTGAGAACGGAGGAGAGAAGGATGGTGGTGAGGACAGGGGGAGAGAAGGATGGTGGTGAGGACGGAGGAGAGAAGGATGGTGGTGAGGACAGAGGGGAGAGAAGGACGGCGGTGAGGACGGAGGAGAGAAGGATGGTGGTGAGGACAGGGGGAGAGAAGGATGGTGGTGAGGACAGGGGGAGAGAAGGACGGCGGTGAGGACAGGGGGAGAGAAGGATGGTGGTGAGGACAGGGGGAGAGAAGGACGGCGGTGAGGACGGAGGAGAGAAGGATGGTGGTGAGGACGGAGGAGAGAAGGATGGTGGTGAGGACGGAGGAGAGAAGGATGGCGGTGAGGACAGGGGGAGAGAAGGACGGCGGTGAGGACGGAGGAGAGAAGGATGGTGGTGAGGACGGAGGAGAGAAGGATGGTGGTGAGGACAGGGGGAGAGAAGGATGGTGGTGAGGACGGAGGAGAGAAGGATGGTGGTGAGGACGGAGGAGAGAAGGACGGTGGTGAGGACAGGGGGAGAGAAGGACGGCGGTGAGGACGGAGGAGAGAAGGATGGTGGTGAGGACGGAGGGGAGAGAAGGATGGTGGTGAGGACAGAGGAGAGAGAAGGATGGTGGTGAGGACGGAGGAGAGAGAAGGATGGTGGTGAGGACAGGGGGAGAGAAGGATGGTGGTGAGGACGGAGGAGAGAGAAGGATGGTGGTGAGGACGGAGGAGAGAGAAGGATGGTGGTGAGGACAGGGGAGAGAGAAGGATGGCGGTGAGGACGGAGGAGAGAAGGTTGGTGGTGAGGACGGAGGAGAGAGAAGGATGGTGGTGAGGGCAGGGGGAGGGAAGGATGGTGGTGAGGACGGAGGGGAGAGAAGGATGGTGAGGAGGACGGAGGAGAGAAGGATGGTGGTGAGGACGGAGGGGAGAGAAGGATGGTGGTGAGGACAGGGGGAGAGAAGGATGGTGGTGAGGACGGAGGGGAGAGAAGGATGGTGATGAGGACGGAGGAGAGAAGGATGGTGGTGAGGACGGAGGGGAGAGAAGGATGGTGGTGAGGACAGAGGAGAGAGAAGGATGGTGGTGAGGACGGAGGAGAGAAGGACGGTGGTGAGGACAGGGGGAGAGAAGGATGGTGGTGAGGACAGGGGGAGAGAAGGATGGTGGTGAGGACAGGGGGAGAGAAGGATGGTGGTGAGGACAGGGGGAGAGAAGGATGGTGGTGAGGACAGGGGGAGAGAAGGATGGTGGTGAGGACAGAGGGGAGAGAAGGATGGTGGTGAGGACGGAGGAGAGAAGGACGGTGGTGAGGACAGGGGGAGAGAAGGACGGCGGTGAGGACGGAGGAGAGAAGGATGGTGGTGAGGACGGAGGAGAGAGAAGGATGGTGGTGAGGACGGAGGAGAGAGAAGGATGGTGGTGAGGACGGAGGAGAGAGAAGGATGGTGGTGAGGACAGGGGGAGAGAAGGATGGCGGTGAGGACGGAGGAGAGAAGGTTGGTGGTGAGGACGGAGGAGAGAGAAGGATGGTGATGAGGACGGAGGAGAGAAGGATGGTGGTGAGGACGGAGGGGAGAGAAGGATGGTGATGAGGACGGAGGAGAGAAGGATGGTGGTGAGGACAGGGGGAGAGAAGGATGGTGGTGAGGGCAGGGGGAGGGAAGGATGGTGGTGAGGACAGGGGGAGAGAAGGATGGTGGTGAGGACGGAGGGGAGAGAAGGATGGTGATGAGGACGGAGGAGAGAAGGATGGTGGTGAGGACGGAGGGGAGAGAAGGATGGTGGTGAGGACGAGGGAGAGAAGGATGGTGGTGAGGACAGGGGAGAGAGAAGGATGGTGGTGAGGACAGGGGGAGAGAAGGATGGTGGTGAGGACAGGGGAGAGAAGGATGGTGGTGAGGCCGGGGAGAGAAGGATGGTGGTGAGGACAGGGGGAGAGAAGGATGGTGGTGAGGACAGGGGGAGAGAAGGATGGTGGTGAGGACGGGGAGAGAAGGATGGTGGTGGGACAGGGTGAGAAGGATGGTGGTGAGGACGGAGGGGAGAGAAGGATGGTGGTGAGGACGGAGGAGAGAAGGATGGTGGTGAGGACGGAGGAGGAAGGATGGTGGTGAGGACGGAGGAGAGAAGGATGGTGGTGAGGACGGAGGAGAGAGAAGGATGGTGGTGAGGACAGGGGAGAGAAGGATGGTGGTGAGGACGGAGGAGAGAAGGATGGTGGTGAGGACGGAGGAGAGAGAAGGATGGTGGTGAGGACGGGGAGAGAAGGATGGCGGTGAAGACGGAGGAGAGAGAAGGATGGTGGTGAGGACGGAGGAGAGAAGGATGGTGGTGAGGACAGGGGAGAGAAGGATGGTGGTGAGGACGGAGGAGAGAGAAGGATGGTGGTGAGGACGGAGGAGAGAAGGATGGTGGTGAGGACGGAGGGGAGAGAAGGATGGTGGTGAGGACGGAGGGAGAGAAGGATGGTGGTGAGGACGGAGGAGAGAGAAGGATGGTGGTGAGGACGGAGGAGAGAGAAGGATGGTGGTGAGGACGGAGGAGAGAGAAGGATGGTGGTGAGGACGGAGGAGAGAAGGATGGCGGTGAGGACGGAGGGGAGAGAAGGATGGTGGTGAGGACGGAGGAGAGAAGGATGGTGGTGAGGACGGAGGAGAGAGAAGGATGGTGGTGAGGACAGGGGGAGAGAAGGATGGTGGTGAGGACAGGGGGAGAGAAGGATGGTGGTGAGGACGGAGGAGAGAGAAGGATGGTGGTGAGGACAGGGGGAGAGAAGGATGGTGGTGAGGACGGAGGAGAGAAGGATGGCGGTGAGGACGGAGGAGAGAAGGATGGCGGTGAGGACGGAGGGGAGAGAAGGATGGTGGTGAGGACGGAGGAGAGAAGGATGGTGGTGAGGACGGGGGAGAGAAGGATGGTGGTGAGGACGGAGGAGAGAAGGATGGTGGTGAGGACAGGGAGAGAGAAGGATGGTGGTGAGGACAGGGGGAGAGAAGGATGGTGGTGAGGACGGAGGAGAGAAGGATGGTGGTGAGGACGGGGAGAGAAGGATGGTGGTGAGGACGGAGGAGAGAAGGATGGTGGTGAGGACGGAGGAGAGAAGGATGGTGGTGAGGACGGAGGGAGAGAAGGATGGTGGTGAGGACGGGGAGAGAAGGATGGTGGTGAGGACGGAGGAGAGAAGGATGGTGGTGAGGACGGAGGAGAGAAGGATGGTGGTGAGGACGGAGGAGAGAAGGATGGTGGTGAGGACGGAGGAGAGAAGGATGGCGGTGAGGACGGAGGGAGAGAAGGATGGTGGTGAGGACGGAGGAGAGAGAAGGATGGTGGTGAGGACGGAGGAGAGAAGGATGGTGGTGAGGACGGAGGAGAGAAGGATGGTGGTGAGGACGGGGAGGGAAGGATGGTGGTTTGGATGGTGTGAAGAGGAGAAGGGTGTAGATATTTTTGTACAAGGTTCTTGGAATTTTTGTGCATGGGAAACTTTTTTGTGTCAGGAGTCTGGCTTTTAGTGTGTAATGGGGTTTGGCTTTTTTATGTATTATTAATGATAAACCAATGCCCAAGCGTCGAAATGGTTTTCTGGACTTGCGCCGAGATGTGTTTATTACGGTTTATTAGTATGAAAATGATCTCTCAACTCAATATATTCCAATTCCAAAGGAAATGAAGTGAGGCAACATTATAAGATAAAGACATCCTGAGAAACATGAAATCCAGACATGGTTTATTGATCACAAACTCTTGTGGAATTAATGTCAATGGATTAATTGTTCTCCACATCATTTCTAAAGGCAAGAATGAAGCTTGATCAGAAGAGTTTAATGGACTGGATGAAGGTCCCATGGCAGTGTGAGAGATGATGCTGGACTACATGTTCTGGAAGATAAAAGGGGTATTATCTGTTAATGGGGAGATAGAATCTGTCTCTAGGTAGAGTACATACTCTTGAGTTGTAGTGCTTAACCATGCACTTAATTTGATGGATAAGTTTATCAAAACCCCAAAAAACCATTTAGAATCCATTTGTTTGGGTGAATGTGGAGGAATCTTCTCAAGCAATCAGCCATTATATAGTTTACTGCTGCTTGGTATAGAGGTTTGTTGGCTCTATAACTGCACAGTTTTCAGGGCACCCATGCTTTCTGTGAATCATAAATAAGCTCTCACCCTTTGTTTAGAAATGCCACCAAAGTAGTGTTACCTGTTCAGAAATGCTTATTGGATGTTATATTTGTGGAAAAATTGCGATACATGACAAGGGATCCAGATTTGTTGATGTATCACTTGGACTTGGAAGGTATCCCATAGACCGTGTGCCTGTTTTGAAGGTGTGTATCTCACCTAGTTGTGATACATTTCACACCTGAACTAATAATATGGATGTGAATTTCAGCTTTAATCCACATATAGTTGTTGTGAAGGAACACTAGTGGTGATGGGGTGTTGCAGAGTTCTCGTTCAGCCTCGTTGAGACAAAGGTCACTAAGATAAAAACAGAAAATGCTGGAAATACTCAGCAGGTCAGGCAGCATCTGTGGAGAGAGAAACAGAGTTAACGTTTCAGGTCGATGGCCTTTCATCAGACGAAACAGGGAGAGAAGGATGGTGGTGAGGTTAGGGGAGAGAAGGATGACAATGAGGACAGGGGACATCCTGTTCTGACGAAGGGTCATCGACCTGAAACGTTAACTCTGTTTCTCTCTCCACAGATGCAGCCTGACCCGCTGAGTATTTCCAGCATTTTCTGTTTTTATTTTAGATTTCCGGCATCTGCTGTATTTTGCTTTTGTAAAGGTCACTAAGAATTTGACTTAAAATCTGTGTATATTGATTTGGTCATATTTAAATTCCCTGGATAAAGTTAAATCCTACATTAGAGTGGCATTATGCAGGAGTCCTGGGAGAAAGACAGTGTTCCTAGTGACATCTGAAATTATGCTTCTATGAATGGCAGATCCTGTTTTGAGTCTCTTTTTGGACTTGTTGCAGTTGACAATCAATCTCATCTTATAGAGACAGAGTACCTGTAGCTCTGATAGAATCCTGAGTGGCAGCACGTGGGAACCTCTTGTCCAAGTATGGATAGACATTATGATTTCAGAACCATGATGCGGCTGTTGTGACTGACAGTCGCTTTAAGATCTTGGGGAATAAAGTGGGTCTTGGTAATTCTAGCCTTTGACATTGAATATCAGAAATGGATTGCCTGATGGCAATATGGAAATAACTATCTGTGAGGACTCTGGCAGCAAGCTCATCTCATGTCAGCTTGACTCAGTTAGTAGCCTCTGAGTCAGAAGGTTATGGGTTCAAGCTCCGCCACAGGACCCGATCACATAATCTGGGCTGGCACTTCAGTGCAGTACTGGGGGAGTGCTGCATTGTTGGAGGTGGCTTCTTTCAAATGAAATGCTCTGTCTGCCAATTCAGGTGGATCTAAAACATCCCAGGGCACCATTCCAAGAAGAACAAGGAATTCTCTTGGTGTCCCGGTCAAGATTCCACCCTCGAGCAAGTTCTTTCTTTCTGTATGTAATATGACCATTTAAACTCAATTTGAAGAATCCATTTTTCCTGAGGTCATAAATAAATCTTTGATTCATCCATTTTTGGCAGCTACAATTTGATCAGATATATGCTATTATTAAAAGCATGTCCATCACGCAAGCAGATAGTGTATTTGAGATGATGGGGTCTGGCGGAACTGGGGGCCACCCACACAAGTTGAGGAAGCTGGAGATAAGGTGGGGGTCCCTATTCCCTGTGGAACATAATTCGGGAGAAGGTAGTGGAGATTGATTCCTTACAGTCCTTCAAGAAGGTATTAGATGGATTTTTGGAACACAAGATGGTATATGAAAGAAAGGCTTGCATTCATATAGCGCCTTTCACGACCTCAGGACATCCCAAAATCACATTACAGCCAATAAAGCACTTTTGAAGTGTCATCATTGTTGTAATGTTGGAAACGCGGAGCCAATTTGTGCACAGCAAAGTCCCACAAACAGCAATGAGCTAATGACCAGATAACCTGTTTTAAGGATGTTTAAGGTTGAGAGATAAATATTGGCCAGGACAAGGGTCCTTGCTCCTCAGTTTTCTTCACGGATGAAGCACCAAACACATGGGCCATAATTTTCAACTTGCCACCTGGGCACAAAGCTGGCGCTGCAGATCGGCAGCCCATTATAGAAACCGCCTGACTTTCATTGACATTGACTTCAGCTCTGCATTGTGTTGGTGGCCAGCTCTGGAGCACATTTGTGTTGGCGCGATCAGCAGATTGCCAATTCTGAAACTGAGGGAAAAAGCCAGCTCATAAGAAGTGCGCCAACCCAACTGTACGTTGTGACATCTTCCAGTGTTGCATTGGATGGGAGCATGCACTGGGCAGCGATCCGGGCAGGGGCAGGAAAGTCAGGTCAGGGCCTGGGGTTGGTGGTAGGCCTCACCATCCAATTTTGCCTGTTTTTTTGCCAATTTTTGTGGAATTAGCAGAGGAAAATCCAACTCATAATCTGCAGGTCCTTTAAATCAAACAGCGCACAAGCTGTAGCATTGTCAATGTTAGAAATAGCAAGTGCAGTTGGTGGTACATATTTCCTACATGTGTTTTAGAACATAACTTCTCACTACCTGGCCACCAGCAAGTTACAATCTGAGAAAAACAAAGTAATTTGACAATTTGTGCATAACCTGAGTGTAGCATCGACATGTTTAATCCATCCAATTCTAATCCTTAACCATCATTACTTACCCTGTATTTTGCTGTATCTGATCCATTGGAGTCTGCCTACTGCAGATTCCCATCAGGTTTGTATTATTTGGATATAATTCGGTCATCTGCATCCAGTCCAGGAAATATTTTCACTGAGCGAAGAGTCACTTTATGCTGATTGTTTTTTAAAGTCCCACTTAACAAATATTGAGCCTGATATCTCAGCTGTAACCCAGCTACTTCCGAACACTTAAACTGCAGCTCGAGGCAAATTCTGGGATTTTTTTTTCCACATCAACAACAAGCAACTTGCATTTATATGGCACCTTTAATGTATAAAAAATGTCCCAAGGCGCTATACTGAGGGAAAAATAAAATGAAATAGACATTGAGCCGTGGTAGGAGCTAGAGGAGGTGACAGGAAGCTTAGGAACAGGAGGAGGCCATTCAGCCCCTTGGTCCTGCTCTGCCCTTCAATTAGGTCACGGCTGATCTGCACTTTGATTCCATTTACCTGCCTTTGCTCCATATCCCTTGACACCCTGACCAAACAAAAATCCATCGATCTCAGTCTTGGTTGAAAAGATGGGTTTTAAGAAGGTCAACAGAGGAGAGGTGGGTGGAGGGTTTAGGGAGGGAGTCCCAGAGAGCTGCCCTGAGGAAGCAGAAGATCCTGCCATCAAAGGTGAGGCAAAGGGAAGGAAGGGGATAGCAGTATATATTTTTTCAACTGCATGCTACTCAATTCTTCAATTTTACCAAAATATTTGCATTTGTGCAACAGAAGAGACACAAATCAACCTCCAATTAGGCAGCAGATGTCAGATAGTGGGGATTGGTTGGAATTTGGTACAGTAATAGGATCATGTGGCACAACTCAGTGAGAAGCATTAAGGAAAAAATATGGTCTGTTGGCACAGAGATGAGCTATCAACCCTTTCTGTTCCAAAATCAAAACATGAATTAGTGATTCTACTTTCCATATTGCCATAGCAACCTTGGGGAGAAATTCGGTATTGCCCTGTTTGGGGCGCAATTATTGGCCAGGCGCAAAGTTTAGCGCCTGGCGCTAATTATCGCCTCCAACTGCAAACTTGGCTTCTATCGCCCCTGGAGGTGATTGAAGCGCTAAATCAGGTGCTACACACCTCTCTTAAGGCGCTAATGCCGAGGAGCGAGGCGCTACCTCAGAGCACTGGCGAAGCTCATGTGATGTCAGTCAGCAATGGAATACAGACACACTGGCGGCGGCCAGTTATTAAAGGGGCGGGTCGATCTTGCTCTCCATCCACACCCTGCTCATTGCAGCCTTGAATCTCGAGCTGGAGAGACCTGTACATCAAATCTGCTGGAAAGAACAATGGAGAGGCCCAGGGAAAGAGCTCAGAGTGCAGCCCCCATAATCTCTTCTAAATCGATGCAAGGAAGGTCAAATCAAAATGAACTTGCAATGTGCTGCTCAGTACCCAAAACTCCTTCACACAGCGTTGAATCTCTCCAGAAGTCTCTCTCTCTCTCAGAATGCGTGGTGCAAAAATATCGCCGACAAAAAAAGGCAGGAAGCGGTCGCCTTTAAAATGGTAAAGGGATTGGATAGGGTAGATACAATTAAACTATTTCCTCTGGTGGGGGAATCCCGGTTATAATCTTACAATAAGAGCTAAGCGTAAAGATAGGAAGCATTTTTTCATGCAAAGGATAGTGGAAATCTGAAATTCTCTCCTCCAAAAAAGCTGTGGATTCTCGGACAATTGAAATTTTCAAGACAGAGATCACTAGATTTTGTTGGATAAGGGTATAAAGGGATATGGAACAAAGGCGGGTAAATGGAGTTGAGTTACAGGTCAGCCATGATCTAACTGAACGGCAGTACAGGCTCGAGGCCCTACTCGAGGTCCTATGCTTCTGTTTAGATGCCATCAGACCTGCTGTAGATTTCCAGAATTTGCAGTTTTTAAAATAGAACCTGCATGGCTGTTGTTTTTGTATCTTCACATTCTTCCCTTGGAGAACCGTGTGAAGTGGTGGAAGGGTTCGCAGGCTGTTAACAGTCTGACAGGCAGCGATGTGAATGCGTCTTCCATGGCCGTAACCATCTTATACCAGCCGATAGGGTGGTTAGTCCTATACGGCGGGAGGGTTTTATGGGCTCCACATCCTATACGATGAGTGGAAGGGGGCCACTCATACCCACTGGACGCGAGTATCCCGCTTGGATGTCAACACAGAATTTAAAGCTGGAACTCCACTCGCAGGGACTGTCCGGAGTGGGGTTCAAACCCTGCACCTTCTGACTCGGAGGCGGGAATCCTAGAGTCGGGAATGCTATCACTAAGCCAAAGGCTCGCTTCAGACCTGCCAGTGAGAAGGTTGTTTGAATAAGTAATTATTTGAAAGACATCGAAAAATGGTTTCTAATATTTCTAGAATTTGTATCATTGAGCTTCCCTGGAATATTGTGCTTCCTGGGCAGAAACCTGAGGATCTTTATCACTCTTAACATGAATAATATTTGGGCTGTATTTTACTTTACAATTAATAGACTATTCTATACATTACTACCAAAGTTCATATCAATCACTTTAGGAATAAAAATGAACACCTGCGGTACTTCCAACCCTACTATTGTCCCGGCAAATAAGAACATAAGAAATAGGAGCAGGAGTAGGCCATTTGGCCCTTCGAGCCTGTTTCGCCATTCAATAAGATCATGGCTGATCTTCTACCTCAACTCCACATTCCTGAATTATCCCTATATCCCTTGATTCCCTTAATATTCAAAAATCTATCGATCTCTGTCTTGAATATACTCAACGACTGAGCCTCCACAGCCCTTTAGAGTAGAGAATTCCAAAGATTCACCACCCGCTGAGTGAAGAAATGTCTTCTCATCTCAGTCCAAAATGGCCGAGCCCTTATTCTGAGACTGTGACCCCTGGTTCTAGACTCCCCAACCAGGGGAAACATCCTCCCTGTATGTGTTTGACGGTTAATACACAGAAGTTGATCCATAAGTGTCAGCTTGACTCAGTGGTAGCACTCTTGTTTCCAAGGCCGTGTGTTTAAGGCCCACTCCAGCATAGAAGCTGGATTGACATTTCAGTATGGTACTAAGGCTGCATTGTGGGGGATGCTGTCTTTCAGGTTGAGATGTTAAACTGAGGCCCCATTTGCTTGTTCAGGCAGATGCAAAAAAATCATGTGGCACTATTTGAAGAAGAGCTGGGGGTTCTCCCAGTGTGGCCAATATTCCTCTCTCAAATAACACCTAAAAACAGACTGATCATTTATCTCATTTGCAGTGTTTGCCCAGAAAACAGTGACTACACTTCAAATGTAATTCATTGGCTGTGAAACATATTGGGACGTCCTGAGGATGAGAAAGTTGTTATGTAAATGCAAGCTCTTTATTTCAATCATTTTACCTCTGACTAAATTAAGCAATGGTACTTACTCACCAATAACCTGCTCATCGATACTCAGTTTTTGTTCCGCCAGGACCACTTGGCTCCTAATCTCAGCACAGCCTTGGTCCAAAACATGAACTTGGTCCTAACAAGAACTGAATTCCAGAAGTGAGGTGAAAGTGACTGCCTTTGACATCAAGGCAGCATTTGACCAAGTGTGGCACCAAGGAGCCCTAGTAAAACAGAAGTCAATTGGGGAATCAGGGGGAAAACTCTCCACTGGCTGGAGCCATACCTAGCACAATGGAAGATGGTTGTGGTTATTAAAGGCCAATCATCTCAGCCGCAGGACATCGCTGTAGGACTTACTCAGGGCAACGCCCTAGGCCCAACTATCTTCAGCTACTTCATCAATGTCCTTGATGACCCTCCATCTTAAGGTCAAAAGTGGGGGTGTTTGCTGATGATTGCTCAGTGCTCAGTTCCATTCACAACTCCTCAGATAATGAAGCAGTCCATGCCCACATGCAGCAAGAAATGGACAACATCCAGGGCTGAGCTGATAAGTGGCAAGTGAAATTCAAGCCACACAAGTGCCAGGCAATGACCATCTCCAATGAGAGAGAATCTAACCACCTGCACTTGACATTCAACGGCATTACCATTGCCGAATTCCCCACCATCAACATCCTGGGGGTCACCATTGACCAGAAACTTAAATGGACCATCCACATAAGTGCCGTGGCTACAAGAACAGGTCAGAGGCTGGGTATTCTGTAGTGAGTAGCTCACCTCCTGACTCCCCAAAGCCTCTCCACCACCTACAAGGCACAAGTCAGGAGTGTAGTAGAATACTCTCAGCTGCAACAACACTCAAGAAGCTCAACACCATCCAGGTCAAAGCGGTTCTGCTTGATCAGCACTCCATCCACCACCTTAAACATTCACTCCCTCCACCACTGGTGCACCATGGCTGCAGTGTGTACCATCTACAAGATGCACTGCAGCAACTTGCCAAGGCTTTTTCAACAGCACCTCCCAAGCCCACGACCTCTACCACCGAGAAAGACAAGGGCAGCAGATGCATGGGAACACCATCATCTCTAAGTTCCCCTCCAAGTCACACACCATCCTGACTTAATAAGAACATAAGAAATAGGAGCAGGAGTAGGCCATACGGCCCATCGAGCCTGCTCCGCCATTCAATAAGATCATGGCTGAACTTCTACATCAACTCCACTTTCCCGCCCTATCCCCATATCCCTTGATTCCCTTAGTGCCCAAAAATCTATCGATCTCTGTCTTGAATATACTCATCGACTGAGCCTCCACAGCCCCCTGGGTAGAGAATTCCAAAGATTCACAACCCTCTAAGTGAAGAAATTTCTCCTCATCTCAGTCCTATATGGCCGACCTGAGACTGTGACCCCTAGTTCTAAACTCTCCAGCCAGGGGAAACAGCCTCTCAGCATCTACCCTGTCAAGCCCTCTAGGAATTTTGTACATTTAAATGAGATCAATTCTCATTTTTCTAAACTCCAGAGAAGCGCTGGCGAAGCTCATGTAATGTCAGTCAGCAATGAAACACACACACAATGGCACGGGCCAGTTCTTAAAGGGGATGGTTAATCTTGCTTTCCATCCACATCCTATTCATTGCAGCCTTGAATCTCGGCCTGGAGAGACTTGCACATCAAATGTGCTGGAAAGAACAATGGAGAGTACCAGGCAAAGAGCTCAGAGTGCAGCTCCCACAGTCTCTGCTAAATCGATACAAGGAATGGCAAATCAAAATGAACCTGCAAAGTGCTGCTCAGTACCCAAAACTCCTTCACACAACGTTGAATCTCTCCAGAAGTCTCTCCCTCTCTCTCTCTCAGAATGCGTAGTTCAAAAATGCCACCAACAATAAAAGACAGGAAGAGGCCCCCTTTAAATAGCGCCCCCCCCAGCCCCACAGCGATTGATAGCGTTCCAGTCTTCTGGTCGTTGGATGCGCCAGGCGGTAAGGCAGGGGGCGCCACTCAATTTCCGCTCCTGGGCGCCTATAGGTCCAATCTAAGAACATAATCATTTAAGAATTCAATAAGATCATGGCTGATCGTTGACCTCAACTCCACTTTCCCGCCTGATCCCCATATTCCCTGATGCTACACAATCTCTCCTCATAGGACAACCCTCTCATCCCAGGAATCAATCTAGTGAACCTTTGTTGCACCCCCGCTAAGCCAAGTATATCCTTCCTTAGGTAATGAGACCAAAACTGTGCACAGTACTCCAGGTGTGGTCTCACCAAAGCCCTATATAATTGTAGCAAGACTTCCTTACTCTTATTCTCCAACCCCCTTGCAATAAAGGCCAACATACCATTTGCCTTCCTAATTGCTTGCTGTACCTGCATGTTAACGTTCTGTGAATCGTGTACAAGGACACCCAAATCCCTCTGAATACCAACTTGGACATACACCACCGTTTCTTCATCGTCACTGGGTCACAATCCTGGGACTCCCCACCTAACAACATTGTGGGAGCACCTTCACCACACTGACTGCAGCGGTTCAAGAAGAAGGCTCAGCACCAGCTTCTCGAGGGCAATTAGGAATGGGCAACAAATGCTGGCCGTGCCAGATTTCCCCATATCCCGAGAATGAAAAACAAATTGGGCTGGTCTCAGGCAAGCCCATCATTCCATAACTATCTGTCACTGTCAATCGGTTATATCTTGAAACTATATATGTAGTGACAGACGAATACATGAATATGCACAGTGGCAGATGAATAGGTACACACAGGGCGTTGTGGATGAGTCGGTATTTCTGCAATTGCCATTATATCATTTAACAGAATATTGTCTGTGTCACAGCTGTATTAAACATTGTTTAACGTTTGTACCTGCTCAAGAAATGTTAAAGGATCATTGGGATTGGGAGGGGGGGGTGGGGGGGGGGGGAAAGAGCTGTGTGTGAATTGTGTCACGAGTGCACCACGGTGACGTGAGGCAATTTGAGCTGATTTGCGTCGCTGTGTCATGACTCCATAAACAAGATACAGTAAACTCTTTCTTACCCGGCACCTAAGGGACCAGGATGGTGCCGGTTGATGAAAAATTCTGGATAACAGAGCGGTAGACCTACCAAGGCAATTTTTAACACAAACAAAAATAAAAACCACTGACTAACTCGGCCACCGCGGGAGACTCGGACTCGGCAAAACGAGTGCTGGACGGATTCAGGCAAGATTACCGGTTATCTATTTTGCCGGTTATTAAAGAATTCCGGATGATTAAGTGCCGTTTAAACAAGAGTTTACTGTATATATAAATGTTTGCCAAACACATTTTATCGGAATGGCAGTGCCCCTTTAATGGTAGTGTTAGTGAGCTAACAGCGCCATCTTGTGAGGGAAGGTATGTTTCTCATGCGTGAGAGTGAGAGGAAAAAAAAGTGAGAGAGAGGCCTATAAAATCGAGTTCTTCTTGTAGCATTCAAGTTAATGTTGACGTTGTAAACTGTGGTAGTGAATTACATAGAATTAAATAGAATATACAGCACACAAACAGGCTATTTGGCCCAACCAGTCCATGCCGGCGTTTATGCGCCACACGAGCCTCCTCCCGTCTTTCCTCATCTAACTCTATCAGCATAACCCTCTATTGCCTTCTCCCTCATATGCTTATCTAGCTTCCCCTTAAATGCATCTATACTATTCGCCTCAACTACTCCCTGTGGTAGCGAGTTCCACATTCTCACCACCCTCTGGGTAAAGAAGTTTCTTCTGAATTCCCTATTGGATTTCTTGGTGACTATCTTACATTGATGGCCTCTAGCTTTACTCTGCCCCACAAGTGGAAACACTCGCTCTGTATCCACTCTATCAAAACCTTTCAGAATTTTAAATACCTCTATTAGATCACCCCTCGGCCTTCTAATACCCAGCGCTAAACTTACCATTCTGATGGCGCTTGTTCTGGCAGGAGGCCTCAATGTTGCGTAGCCATAGCGTCACTGCAGCAAGAACAGCCTTCTCCTAAAGCAAGGCTCAGAAAGCAATTTGGCCTCTTAAAGGAGAACTGCCTTCTGAAATGAAAAAAATTAAAATCATGTAAAAATAGGCATTTTTAGCCCTTACAGCTCAACTGCCTTCTGAAAAAAAAATTTACATTAAAAACAATTCCCAAATGAGCGTCTTCAGCTCTTAAAGCTGAATTCCCTTTCACACCTAAAAAAAAAAATGGGAAAAGTGCTTCAGCACTAACACAAATGGCTCAACAAGCCAGGGAAGGGGCACCCAGGGTCTCGCACGCACCACTCCAGCTTTGTGCAGGGGGGGGTCAACACTGCAAGGCAGGTCTTCTACCCACAGGGGCCAGGAGGCCCTCCAGAAAGAACGATGTGGGACCAGATCACCGAGGACGTCACTGCCAGCAGTATCGCCCCCAGCACCTGGCTCCAGTGCCCAAAGAAGCTTCATGACCTCAGACAAGTGGTCATGGTCAGTGAATACATCTTCAAAAGCCGTCTCCTACCAACTGCACCACTAGCCTCACACACTGCTCAATGCACAATTCCGCTCCCCCCCAACAAATCACTCACCTACCAACAATCTGTACCAAACACGAGGCACACCTCCCATTCCTAGCTTCACCTCACCCCCTGGGAGGAGACGGTGCTGGCCATTCTTGGCAGTGACAGGGCTGAGCCCTTGGCCAGCGGCGGGGCTGAAAGGATACAAGGTGCTGGTATCCTCATATGTTATCCTCCTTCTTGCATGCACCTCTTGCTTTCCTGCCCTCCCCTCACCACAACTCTACCCTTGTGCCTTCCTCATTTCACACACCCAAGAAATGCAGGGGAGAGGGGAAAGAGGGGAGAATAGAGAGATGAGAGAGGGGAGAGGGAGGGGAAGAACCATCACTCACTTTCACACTCCCAGCCACCAGTTCATCAAAGTCGACCAGCAAGGCCATTTGCCGTGTCCCCCATTGAAAGTCAGCAGCCTTCCACCAGCCATGCTGCAGCCACTGGGGTAATACTGCATGACATCAGTAGGATAGGCAAAGGCACACACAAGACAGTCACTACGGGAATGCATAAGGGCGATGAGTTGATTTCTTGATGTCATATTGGATGGGTCGATGTATAAAGTTGGATTGGAAAGTTTGCTTTGTGGTGGCTTTTATTTCAGCATTGTGGCCAAGAGGACGCTGTGATGGTCGGTAACAGAGGGAAGGTAAGGTGTGGGACAAATGTTGAAAGGGGAATTGGGGCTGTGGTCACTGGAACCACAGGCAGATGATTCCATCCTGGATATCCCGGTCAGCGAGGGGCTGTCTGGGTTGCATCCTTCCTTCCGCTTCTTCCTCTTCTGTGTCTTCCTCTTCCCTCTGCGAGCAGATACTGTAAATCTGAAATAGAAGCAGAAACTGCTGGAAATACTCAGCAGGTCAGGCAGCAGCTCGACCCGAGACGTGAACTCGGTTTCTCTCTCCACAGATGCTGCCTGGCCTGCCGAGTATTTCCAGCATTTTCTGTCTTCTCAGAGGCCTTCCTTTACTATCTGAGACCTTGCAAGTGTCCAGCAGCACTCCCTGCACACTTAAAAAAAACTTTTAGCATGTATTGCACCAAGCCACTACCTCAATAAAATTAAACAAAATCCAGTCCAGAAGCTTAAATGCAAACTTACTTGCAAGATGTGTGTGTCCCTTTAAGAAGTGCAGACAGCGTCTCTGTTAGTCTGCTGCACACTCGCTTTTCAGACCGAGCTTAGGACCCAGCGCTAAACTCAGCGCTAAGGTCGCAGTTTGCAAAGCGTGATATTAAGTCAGCATTGCACGCCGACTGATGTCACGCTCTCCACATTTGCATCTCCAGGACCAGCGTCAAGTCCCGCACCAGAGAAGGGCATTAGAGTGGCGGCCACCATTTCTCGCCAGGATAGCGGCATAAACGGGCAGCGATAAGGTCGGGAATTTCTCCCCTTGAGCTTTTCAGACTGGAAAGGCGGCATCTGAGAGGTGATCCTATACTGGTATTTGATATAAAATGGTATGGAAAAGGTTAACATGGAATATTACTTTAAACAGTGAGTAGGACAGGGGACGCAGGTTCAAACTCATAAAAGGTAACTTTACGACTGCTGTCAGGAGCTTCTTTTCACAGAATGTGATCACCACTTGGATTGAACTCCTGGGCAAAGTGATGGAGACAAAAACCCCAGAATCAATTAAGAAACATGCAGCAATGGGGACGAGTGTGTGGATGAATGAAGTTGGGCTGAATGGCCTTCCTCACCTCTAAGTATCTTGGGATTTGAGCCCCAGCATTACATCCCTGACTCAGAATCACTTATGGTACTTATTTATAACATACATGGTTTAGCTGATAGAGCAGTGGTAGATGACATATAAGGATACGGTAGCATAGTGGTTATGTTACTGGACTAGTAATCCAGAGGCCTGGACTAATGATCTGGAGATGTGAGTTTAAATCCCACGACAGCAGCTGGGGAATTTAAATTCAGTTAATTAACTGAACCTGGAATCAAAAGTGAGTATCAGTAATGGTGACCATGAGGCTACTGGATTGTCACAAAAGCCCATCTGGCTCACTAATGTCTTTCAGGGAAGGAAATCTGCTGTCCTTATCCAGTCTGGCCTGTATATGACTCCAGACCCACAGCAATGTGGTTGACTCTTAACTGCCCTCTGCAGGTCAAGAAGGCAGCTCACCACCATCTTCTGAAGGGTAATTTGGGCTGGGCAATAAATACTGGCCTTGCCAGCGATGCCCAGATCCTATGAACAAATTAAAAAAATTGACCTCAGTATCTTGGCTGCCATTTCTGATCACTGTCCAGAAGGGCCTACATTGGCTTCCAATCCAGCAATGCCTTGATTTTAAAGTTCTAATCCTTCCATGACCTCACCCCTCTCTATTTCTGTAACCTCCTCCAGCCCTATAAGATCTCATGCACTCCTCCAACTCTAGCCTCTTGTGTCTCTCTGCTTTTCATCGCCCCACCATTGGCGGCCGTGCCTTCAGCTGTCTAGGCCTTAAACTCTGGAATTTTCTCTCTCTGCCACTCTCATCTCCGAAGACACTTCTTAAATCCTACCTCTGACCGAGCTTATGGTCACCTGCCCTAATATCTCATGTGGCTCAGGGTTAAATTTTGTTTGATAACATTCCTGTGAAGTGCCTTGGGACATTTTACTATGTTAGAGGCGTTATATAAATGTTGTTGAGTATATGCACGAGGACAGAATCAGCCTCAGCTAACTTGCTGCCACTCACAGTCAAGGATCATACAAGAAAGACTTGCATTTCTATAGCACCTTTCACAACCTCAGGCTGTCCCAATGCGCTTTACAGCCAATGAACTACTTTTAAAGTGTAGTCATTGTTGTAATGTAGGAAACATGGCAGCCAATTTGTGCACAGCAAACTCCCACAAACACCAATGTGATGATGACCAGATAATCTAATTTTAGATGTTGGTTGAGGGACACAGGGGCAAACTTCCCTGCTCTTCTTAGAAATAGTGCCATGGGATCTTTTACACTGACCGGAGAGAGCAGATGGGGCCTCGGTTTAACGTCTCATCCGAAAGACGGCACCTCCGACAGTGCAGCACTCCCTCGTTACTGCAATGAAGTTTCAGCCTAGATTATTGTGCTCAAGTCTCTGGAGTGGGACTTGAACCCACAAGCTTCTGATTCAGAGGCGAGAGTGCTGCCCACTGAGCCACAGCTGACACTCAGTGGCCAGTCGGGTAAGATCCCAGACAGAGGCCAGCAACCATGGAACCACATTACAGGAATAATCTGCATCGTTATGAAAGTGTGGGAGAAAATTAAGCATACATTGGAAATTCTAGCTGCCAATATTTTAAAATGCAAGAGTTAGTCAGACTACAGCAGCGGCAGTGTGGGCACTGCCAGTGCCAGGCTGCTCAGGTTCTGCTGAAGGGTTATACCTTCAGTTCCTGACTGACATGCTGTGCGTTCCCAGTATTTTCTGTTGTTTTCTTCTTCCCCCTCCCCCCCTGCCTTGTGGACTTTATGAATTTGGTGGTTGAGGACACTCTAGGGTGCAGTTAGCCTCCTAATGACATTAACGAGCGAGGGAAAAGGAATCCTGGAAGAGCAGTTGAGACTGAAACTATAAAGAGTGTGAAACCACAGCAATGTAATGGAAACGAGCAAGAGACTGTGCTCTTGGTTGCCACATCCAGAGTCAATGGAGTGTAGAGCATGAAAAGAGCAACAGGCAGCAATACGCAGCAGGAACGCTGTTCTAATTAAGTTGCACAATCCCAATTGTTTTTACGAAAGCAGCATTAGTGGCTCCAGATGGCTGCAGTACCTGACAAAGATACATACAACTTGCTTCAACCAACATCATCAAAAACAGATTAACTTGTTATTCACACATTTGCTGTTGGCGGGACCTTGCTGTGCACAAATTGGCTGCTGTATTTGCATACATAACCATAGTGATGACAACCCTCTGGATTGCTTTTGAAGTGTAAAAGAGCATGGGTAGGTCCTAAGGGTGTGAGAAGGCACTGTGTAAACGGAAATTCTTTCTTACAAACCTGCACTGGTGTACTGCAATGCAGTCATATTGCCACATCAGCAACCAGGGACAGTAATGAAGTTAATTGATTTGAGCTAATTTTATTCATACCATTCATTGAAAGCTTGAAAATGAATTGCAGATTAAACAATGTCTCTAGGCTCACTTTGGTTTATTATCCTGACAATGTCATGGTTATACTGTAAAATGGCAATGCTCGTCCATGAATTACTTTCCTTCAGTGTTTACAGGTGGGGAAATGCAATAGTCCCCATCAGTCAATAGCCCCCATCAGTCAATAGCATGGAGTGGGTAGGGACACAATTCAATTCTCAGCTGACTCAGGTCCTGATGTGAGTTGTGGGGATCAGGAAGGCAAGCACATGGGTTATGAATGCTAGGATCAAACCGTAGACACAACTGAGAAAAATACATCTGTTACCCCACCAAATAGTGTTCCCAGTTCAGATCATGCTCAGTTGCAGATAGTGCACTCTGCTCCAACTTTCCCAAGCCAAAACCTAGATAGGGTGAAGGGACCAGAGAGTGAGGGAGGTGGGGGGGACCAGAGAGTGAAGGGAGGGAACTAGAGAGTCAGGGTGGGCAGAGAGTGATGGGGATAGAGAGTGATGGAGGATAGAGTGAGGGGAATAGAAAAGTAGGTTATGCTTTACAAATTTGATTTGAGTTTTTTTGAGGAAGTCACTGGAACTGTGGATGAGGGAAATCCAGTAGGCATTGTCTACCTGGACTTTCAGAAAGCCTTTGAAAAGGTACCCCACACTAGGTTACTTCCCAAGATAGTTGTGGTATTAGTGTATTATTCAATATGCTGGATTAGGAATTGGCTCCAATCTCACAGCCAAAACATTGTAGTTAACAGATGTGGATCAGCCTGGAGGCACGTTACTAGTGGGGGGCCCGCAGGGATGGGTCCGAGGCCCACTACTCTTCACTGTCTTTATTAATGACCTGGACAGTGGTGTGGGGAGTAGGGTCAGTAAGTTTGCAGACGAGGTCAGTAGTGCAAATGCAGAGATTTGATGCGCTAGGGGAGTGTGCCACACATTGGCAGATAGCATTTAACTTAAATAAATGTAGTGTCATGCATGTTGGAAGGGCCAACACAGAATACAACAACTTGCACTTATATAGCACCTTTAATGTAGTAAAACCTCCCAAGGCACTTCACAGGAGCGTTACAAGACACCGAGCCACATAAGGAGATATTAGGGCAGATGACCGGAAGCTTGGTCAAGAGGTAGGTTTTAAGGAGCGTCTTAAAAGGAGAGAGAGGCGGAGAGGTTTAGGGAGGGAATTCCAGAGCTTAGGGTCTTGGCAGCTGAAAGTACGGCCACTAATGGTGGAGTGATTGAAATGGGGGCTGCTCAAGAGGCCAGAATTAGAGGAGCACAGCTATCTCGGAGGGTTGTGGAGCTGGAGGAGATTACAGTGATAGTGATACACCTATCATTTGCAGGGCACAATACTAGTAACCATTCTATGATTCTATAAAGGAGGTTGAG
Source organism: Squalus acanthias (assembly GCA_030390025.1). Taxonomy (NCBI): domain Eukaryota; kingdom Metazoa; phylum Chordata; class Chondrichthyes; order Squaliformes; family Squalidae; genus Squalus; species Squalus acanthias. Next base: position 38,551,666 of record CM059447.1, on the reverse strand, counting down.
AGAGAAAAAGATTTAGGTGTTCTTGTGTAGAGATTACTGAAGGTTCATGACCAATGTAGAGAAGCTGTAGCTAAAGCCAACAGGGTATTGGGATGTATTAATAGAACCATTCAGCACAAATCAAAGGACACCATTCTGTCATCATACAGGTTGCTGGTTAGATCGCATCTGGAGTACTGCGTCCAGTTTTGGTCTTCTCACATGCTCACCCAGCAGATTACATGGCTGCGGAGTGTAGGAAGTGTCTAGACATGATGCTCCAGCAAGTCATGAGTGTAGGGCAGGCTCAATGGACCAGCTAGTCATTTCCTGCCTGTCATTTTCGTGTGCTTGTACCCCACAAACAAAAAAAAAATCAGTTCATCAATTTTTTGTGGCAATAATGAATGCGGTTCAGGATCCCTGCTTTCCTTCAAATAGTACCATGAAAAGGCAAACAAAGACCGCGCCTCTGACAATGCCGCAATCCCTCAGCACCACAGTGGAGTTTGAGTCAGCTTTTGTGCTCACATTCTGGAGTGGGTCTTGAACCCCTAACCTTCTTACTCAAAAGGCAAGAATACTACCAACTGAGCCAAGCTGACACTGGTTAGCAAGGATCAGCTGTTCATCGATCAATTCTAATTTCTCAAGTCTCCTTACCAAAATCTAATTTAAACTATTCTCAATGTTGGTTTCATGTTCTGAGGCAACAACTTTGTCCACTTGCCCTCAATCTTGGTTACATAGAGAAACTGTCGAGAACCTCCTTGCAGCAAGCAATCATTGTGCAGTATAGACAGGAATCCTTGATAAATTTAAGCCATGCAATCCAAAAGGAGTCTTTTGGGAAAAGCAATATATCTAACAAATGGCAATTTTCCTATTTTATTTTATGAAATAGCACGATTTCATAATATCTTATTTCAAGTATACTTGGAGTCTTAATCAAACTTGTACAAAAGCATACATTTTCACAGAAAACTATAATGTTCCACATTATTATATTTTATACACCAAACCACTCAAATCTAATGGGATAAAAAGGCACTAAAAGTACTAAAAGGCACAGTAAATGGGACTGACAAGTTGCCACTTAAGTCCAGGTTTACAAGTAGTCAAGTCTTTCAGGCAGCTGACTCTAGGCCTGTTTCCACCTTTAATAAGTAGCTGTGGTCCAGCTGACTAAATACAAGCTGCAGGGCGTGTTGCTGCAAATCCCAGGCCTTAAAATGCAGCCGCCTCAGGAAAGGTAATATGGTGCAACATCACATAATGATGATGATGCTATCGATTGCTCAGAGCCAACTCATGCAGATCAAAAGGACAGACCAAGGCCAAGTTTACATTAGGCCAACACAACACAATGGAGCCTCGGCAGGGGAAAAGAGTTCTCGTACCGATTCAAGGGATGGGCCTATTACACATGGGATTTACTCCAGAATCAACAGGGAATCACGCTCACCTGGCACTTCTGGTCTATACTTTTCACAGCACTAGCAGCCAACCTATTTTATAATTTTTCACCCTCACATTAGTGATCCACAAAAACAAAACATTTTGGCAGCAGTATTTCTAGATTGGAAATTCTGTTAAGGTTCCCAGGATCCTGAAGTTAATGCACATCAGAAGCAGCCAATTAACTTATTACCACACTGTAGCTGGTCAGTTCAGGCTGGCCAGTGTGTCATGAACCTTATTGATCCACTTCAAAAAAGGTTCTCTCCTGCTCAAGCTGGGCTATGCTGAGAGATGGGCCCACTGTTCGAGCATTTTCCAATGCCACAATTGAACTGCCCAGAAAGTAAGTGTGGCCTAGACACACACACTCCCACCTGTTTTATTTCCCCATGCTGTAAAGAAATGTCTTTTAGTCTGTAAAATGCTTTTAATCAGAAACTTGCACAAAGTGGGTAGTAACCTGAATAATTATGATGGGCAATGGATCACTTGCAGGCACCCACTGTCTGCATCAAGCGCTTCAAGATCAAGTAATGCTTGTTTAGATTCAGAATAAAGCTCCCTTCACTCAGTTCCAATGATGGTCGCAACCACATCCTCAGAAGAGAATCCCCCACTGTACCAGTGTGACATTTTCCATTTCCCACATCAGGCACTCTGGGCGAGACTGACAAGTTAATGGTGAATTCGGAGCAGTTTTGTGCCGTTGGCTCATACCCACTAGGAATGAACTGAAACTGCCTATTCACACACAGCAGTCAGCAGACACAAGTGACTCTCATTCCATCACTTTGGGCTAAATTTCAATGTAGGTCCAGGCTCATTGAAAGGGTAATGTCCAACTCACTGTAGCCAGTCCCCCTAGTGTTGGGGGTTTCAATGAGAAACAGCCTGTTCTACAAACACAAAAAGTTAGTGGAGACTGAGCTATTTCTTCAGCAACACACTGTAGCTGTAAAACTATTTCAAGTGCATAAATATGAATTGCTTTTGTTGTGCAGCTCTGAGCAACGCAGACCAGAATACATGAAAAAATGAGTTATGTATACTGTGGCAGTTAGTACACATTACAGACACATACTGCTATGCATTACGGACACATACTGTGATGAGTGAGTGAGGGACAAACAACATATATGATCGCAAAGTATATGAACAACACAACTCAAAAGTTTGAGGAAAATAATGTAAAAACTCAATGTTATACAGAATAGCTTAACTGCATTAACTAAACTAGCCATATCCATACAGCCAGCCTTCAAAGGCCTGACCTTCAGTAGCAGTATTTCTTATTGGAAACAAAGCATTGCCTTTATTCTTAAATCTATGTTGGCCACTTCTCTTGAGGTTTAACTGGAATGCTATTAACCAGTGAAGGAACTTTTCTGCATTTTAAAATTGCTTTCACATTGGCCTTGGAGGGATGCTTGGGGGCAACAGTTCCCAAGGAACAAGTCGTGCGCAAACGGCAGCAACCTCAATGTAATTGAATTTGCCAAGATCAGCTCCCAGGATGACCTGCACGATGGTGTGAGAATCCTTCTGAGGCCAATGTAAAAGCTTAAGAGCTGTACTACTGACCTGGAACTTGCTAATCAGGCAATCGCCAATCTTGAGTGCAGTAGTTCCAATTTAAACTTTAAAAAATTGCATTCCGACTGAAAAACATTCCGATGTTTGCAATTGCGAACATTTTACGCAAACAAATTGTTGCGTTTGATTCCTACAGGCCGAACTCTGTAGTAATTACAGGTTTTGCAGTATAACCTTGCGTCAAATAACACAGAACTGAGGGGTAAATAGCAACACATGTATATTTATTCCACCACATCTCTACCTGCACAGACAGGTGGATTCAGTACCTCAATTGCAGCCTATAAATCTAATTTAGACCCAATAAACCTGCACCTTTGACGTTATTTTTTTTTTCTTGACACACAACAGTAACGTGCAAAACTGCTACGGTTTCACATTGGCCATGCATACCAAATACAGCAAGATCCACAAATTGGTTGACAATACTTGCATTTTTAAAAATATTTCCAATAGGCTGGGACGAGTTAGTTCTCAGTTCTGGTGAGCTGAAAAAGAAACCAGCTCATCGCTGTGTCAGAGGTTTGTGCACATATCGCCTCGGCCAGTTTCCTCCTCCACCTGCTCACTGCTTGAAGTCCTGTGACCTGCTGCAGCTTTTCTTGACTCTACTCCTGGTGTCCAACAGAAGGTGCCTACCATTCCATTTCCAGGATTAAACTCTCTCTGGTTTTAAGTTATGAGGAAAGACGAGAAAAACTTGACTGTTCAGTCTTGAAAGAGGGGACCTTATAAGAAAGATGCAAGATCGTAAGTGGAATAGAAGAAGTTAATCCTGAACACTATTATAAAGGCTTGCTCACCAAGACACGAGGAAAACACTGAAGCCCCAGCCCAGGGACAGTGCAGGTTCTAGTGTAAGATGACAGAGCTATGAGCAGGCTCCACTGATTTATGACAAATGGGGTCATAGGTACAAAATGGTAAAAGGTTAAGTTCGGGACTGATGTCAGGACGCACTTCTTCACACAAAGTGATTAATACTTGTAATGCTCTTCTGAGTAAGCGACTGGAGGCGAAAACTCGGGAGCCATTTAAGAGGCAATTAGCTACTGTGATGGGGAAAACTGTAGGTTCCTATGGAAGGATCAGTGCATGGGCTGAAAGACCTCGGTCACCTGCAGTGATATTTGTGAAAGCTAAACTGCTGCATTTGATGGCTAAAAAACCATGAATGGGGGGGGTGAAGGAGGATGAGACAAAGAAGTACAGACACAAATGTACCTTTTTCAGTGCTGTCTAGCAGTGCTGTTCATTTGGAGCTACCCTTCAGACAGGAATACAAAATAAAATGAATCCAACAATAGCAGGAAACTTTTTAGTATTTGTTTAAAGGTCGAAGAAAACCAGTGTGCAATTAAATAAAAAAAGGGAGAAGAGCAGAAATCCAGCCTAATTAGGCATACCAAATTGTACTCGCTAAGAAGTGGAGGGGCGGGGGGGGGGGGGGGGGGGGGGGGGGGAGGGAGGGAGGGAGAAGGGAGAAGAGAAGCATGAATCAGTATTGGGGCCCCTACTGTTTCTTATTTACATCAATGACTTGGACTCAAACTCAATGCAAACTGGTCAAAGAAGAGGAGAGAGAAAAAAAAAGTAAATTCTGACGAGGCAGCGAAGAACCCGCAAAATGAGGTAGAAAAAATGCTTAGTGGGTGGAACAGCCCCAAATGAAATGGGTAAGTGGAAGGTACAACCTTTGGAAGAAAATGGATGACATACATACTGTTTCAATGGGGTCAAGAGTTACAGGTGAAATTGAAAGAGCCAGGGATGTTCGTAACATGTTCAGTCACTGTGGAGCAGCAATTAACAAAGCAAATGGAATGCTGAACTATGGCACTAAATCAGCAGAGAACAAGTCCGAGGATGTCTTGCTGAAAGTGTACAGCGCTCTACCCAGACCACACCTTAAATGCTGCGCCCAGGTTTTCTCACTAAGACACAAGGAAAGCATTCAAGCGCCGGGGCAGTGCAGATTCGAGTGCAAGATGACTGAACTATGGGCAGGCCTCCACTGATTTATGGTGACTGAAGAATATATATATATTTTTTTTTTTTTAAGTTCAATTTTTATTACCCGCTATTCCAGGATTTTTAGGGCTCTCATTCTGAAACTCAATGCTTTTTATTGTGAAAATCATAAATCAGTGGCCTTGATTATGAAGGAAAATTGAAGGAACCTGGGCTCTACAACCTCGAGAGGAGACCTTATAAAAGATGCTCCAGATAATAAGTGACACACAGAAAAAGCAAATTAGGGAGAACACTTCAAGGTAAACATGGGTAAGGGGGTGAAAAAGAAGGAGGCACAGCTCCATACTGGTGAAACTCAAATTTAAGACTGACAATGGAAGTTCTTCCTGCAGACAGTGATTTTCAGGTTGTGAAGACAAAAACTTAACTCGTTTAAGAATCAGTTGGATGCTGTGATTCGCAGAGAAGGGAACAGTAGCCATTTCTACAAGGAAGACTCAAGAGGGCTCCCTCGTTCATGTTAATCTTAGTGATCCTGCCTCTTTAAACCAGGAAGAACGGACGGAGAAATTGTTCTGTATTAAACCAGGCACTGAGAATTGTCTCCGAGGTAGGACACATCCAATCTGCAGAACTTCTCGATCTCAGTGTGGACTTCTTCAGGCTGCTTTGTTCACTGACTGGCCACCTCTATCATCTCTTGCACACCCAACAGTTTCTCTCTGGGCTTGCCTGCTTTTTCTCCTTTTGCCACTTCAACGGCATCAATCTTTTCCCATCCGGAAAACGAAACTGGGCGTATACCTAAAGCCAGATTTTAAAACCCAGTTACATACATTCACAAAAATCTTTTTAAAAATCTGTTCAAAATGTAATCTGTAAACTAAACGTAAAACAACAGCATTGTACTCCTAACGCTATAAAAAAAAAATAGAACGTTCCACAGGAAGTACAACATGACCTCAGGACGTCTCAAAGCGCTTTACAGCCAATGAAGTACTTTTGGAAGTGCAGTCACTGTTGTAATGTAGGAATTATTTTAAAGGGCAAATCACTTATACAGGCAAACATGGCTCCAATTTTGCACATTGCACTTTGTAAAATCCCACAAATAGCTATGAATTGAAAAACCAACGAGATGTGTTTTTGGTTGACGGAGGAGAACTCCTTGATCTTCAAGTTATCGCATGAACTGCCAACGTCCTCCTGAACCACCAGAACAGAGAAATGGGGCCTCAGTTTGACCTCTCCTTCAAAGGTAAAGTCCTTCCAATGGTGCATCACTCCCTCGGCACTGCACTCGACTGTCACCTTAGGTGCTCAAATCCTGGAGTGAACCCACAACCTTCTGATTAGAGGCAAGAATGCTATCCTACTAGCATGATGCATTAACTCTGGGCAACTGTGCCTTTAGGAGATAAGCTCTCTCAAATCATGTGGCTTTTCTTTCCTATGTCCCTAGGTGGTGCATCCACACTTTTGTTCAAAAGATAGCTCGGATTATGTAAAAAAAGATCCAGAATTAATCCTCATTAAATTAATCTTTATCCTCCCCCGATGCGTAGAACTAAAAATTGAGATGATGTCTCAGTGTGTGTGCAGCTGTTCGGTGACTGTGAATTATATAAATCACAGAAAGGAGGCATTTCCGTGGCCTGAGGACACAATTCAATTAGAGGAATATCTTTTGGAATTGTTCAATTCATTTTGTGAAGAACGTGTTTTAAAGTACACACACCTCGGTGTTTAAGCAAAGCCTCGATTACGTGAAATCCTCTTTTTGAAGCAGACACGTCCAGTGATCCTAACCGCACATCCTCCAGCACAGACTCAGCTGTTTCAAAACCATCATTCATCGTGGTTACGATGACCCCTGTTGGCCCCCTTTTTACCCAGCCACTGCAGTAAAGCCCTGAGAAGGTTGGAAGGTTAAAGACGGATTAAGTAATGAAAAACACAACAAAATAATGCAACACCCAATGCTTTGAGAATTATTTCACACCCAAACTCGTATATTTTATAAATATTTAATTTCCAGTCTCTTTCCACGGTATCAAAAAGCCTTGCTGCTCAACTCAGCAGGTCCCCTCTTGTTAATTTAGAAGAGCTTCCCGGATTCACTGGTATATTTCCTTCTTCATGAAGTCCTCTTGGTGCTATTGAACCAGCATGACCTAATTACATCCAACGTCGTTTCCAATTCATCCACCTGGCAAATACTAACCTGCATAATTTGACCAGTGCCACAGTATTAATTTTATTGACAATAATTCTCGGGATGCGGGTGTCGCTGGCAATGGCAGTGTTTACTGCCCATCTCTAATTGCCCAGAGGTGGTGGTGGGCCACCTTCTTAATACAACCCGAGTGGTTTGCTAGGTCACTTCAGTGAGCAGTTAAGAGTCAACCACATTGGCTTAGGGCTGGAGTCACATTATAAGCTAGACAAGGCCAAGACAGCAGGTTTCCTTCCCTGAAAGGACATCAGTGAGGCAGGTGGGTTTTTACAACAATCCGAAACAGCCACCGTGAGATTTGAACATTAAAAATTCTGATTACTAGCCCAGTAACATAACCACTACACTACCGTACGAAGTTCATTGCACTACAAAGTTTAAACAACATTAGAATGGAAATAAAACGATATTAAGACTGCATTTATCATGCTGCTTGCTGTGAGTGCACTTTAGCTACACTTCCTGCTGCACATTCCTGACTTTATGCCGGAATTTTAAGAATATTTTCAATATTCTACCAACAACAGCTGCAGCATAAGTTTTAGAGCTGACAAAGTTTATTTAAAAATCAATACGAGCGTTACTTTCTGATGAGATGGACTTTTAAAAAAAAAAAAAATTCGGTCAATAATATCTGATAAAGATTGCGAACCTGTCAACCTTTGGATGCACAGCAGAAAATACCTGTACATAAACGAGTTTGAGGTCAGTAGCCTCCTGACTGGCTTCTTGGCTGTGCTTGGCCCCTGCTTACTGAGTGTACTTCTGCCACATTTTCAAGCACTACAACTTCCTCCAAAGCACAGGTTTTCAAACTGCCACTTGATTAAATTCGTGCCAAAAATGAAAGTTTATGCTATAAATAACAAGATGAATTTTTCATTTTGCTACTGGTGCAACAGTAAAAGTGATCTTCAACCTGGGTCACTGTAAAAACCATTACATTCCCTACATCCCCCTCAGTGCAGTGAGCTACAAGGTGGTACCCAGGGACATGAATTTTTTAAAAAGTCAGACCTCAGGCCTCCGATTACCAAAATGACCTTGATTGTGGAATACGATTAATTCTTTAAGCTAGAGAAATGACAGCAATGTATCCCTTGAGGATATGATTTTCCCTCACAAAAGAACAAGGGGGTTCTGGAGCTGAATTTCTTCACTATAAATCAGAAGTGGGCACAAACACAGTCGGAAACCACTGAAAGTTTTAGTCTAATTGCAAGCTTGTTCAACATTAATTGAAATGTGCAGTAGCACATTTGGTGCAATAAGTAATGTTATCATGTGTGGAATACATTCTCTGATGCAAAGCATCGATGAAGGGGCTGTGGAAACATTAACACAACATAAAACTTGGGTCACAGCTGCTAAAACAACCCAGCACAATGCAAAGAGGTAACCCAATTCTTGAGATAGTGAACTGCAAATGCTGAAAATACAGAGAAGGTCCTTTAGCATCTGAAGAGTAAAGTGGATCGACGTTTCATGTGACGTCCTGTCAGGACTTGGGTTCAGACAACAGGTCCACGCCTGAAATGTTAGCCCATTGTTTCTCTCTCCAGATGCCGATGGACCGTCACTTAAGATCTTAAGACCAACTAACCTGGTGCATGCAGGACCCGTCCCAAATTATTTGGGATAATCCCTTGCTGCTGATCAAATGGAACTGAGGGGTCAATGGGATAGCTTTTGTAGCCAATGCTGTTCAGCACCAATCCACACTCCAGATCTTCAACGTCTTCCGTCTGAACGGCCTTTGCAGACTTTCCTGAACCCTCAGGGAAGAGAAAAGTTCTCCAGTAGTCAAACCAAACGCATACAAGCTCAGTAATCTCGTCATCCAGCATAGGAGATGCAAAGTAAATTACTCTTAATTTGTAACATTAATTGTCCAGTTACCAAAAGATCGAACAAAATAGGCAGCATTGAATGAACATTTGATACAACAACTTGCATTTATATAGCGCCTTTAACATAGTAAAACGTCCCAAAGCGCTTTGCAGAAGTGTTATCAGATAAAACTTTACACCGAGCCACATGAGGAGATATTAGGGCAGATATCCAAAAGCTTGGTCAAAGAGGTAGGTTTTAAGGAGCGTCTTAAAGGAGGAGAGAGAGAGATAGGGAGGCGGAGAGGTTTAGGGAGGGAATTCCAAAGCTTGGGGTCTAGGCAACTGAAGGCACAACCACCAATGGTGGGGCAATGGAAATCGGGGATGCGCAAGAGGCCAGAACTGGAGGAACGCAGAGACACAGCAGCATGGCAAGCATCACTGAATTACAAATCCACCAGCTGTGGCATTTATCTTCACTTCTTCTACCCTCCAACCCCAATACACGAAACAAACTTTGAATCGCAGCCTCACACCTGTTAAAATAAGGGTACTGGTAATCTTGGATGCATCACAGATAGGGTACACACAGAATGCTAAGCACAGTGCCTACCTCTAGTTTGGTAACCGACAGCCGAATCCCAGCCACCCGTTTGCCATCGTTACTCGGTACAATCTCCAAGGGGCTCCGCAGGAACTGAAGGCCCCATTCTCTGGTGGCTGCCGCTCGGCGCTCAGCTTCTTCTCCAGAAGGCTTTTCAAGAGCAGCTTTTATCATGAGCTCAGTTAGCCGCTTCCTTGGCCTTGGCAGGTCTGGAAAGTTACAGATGGCAGAATCTAGCAAATGTATTTAGCTTTAATGGTTTCTTTGCGGCTAAAAAGAGGCAAAAGCTTTCTCCGCAAGTCAAGGAGCAGTCAGTTTTGGTCTACACAAACTGATCTTTTAACCACCACTTTCTAGGCAGAAGAACTGATTGGAGATGATCAATTATTGCTATAAATATAATGCATTATTTGGTACTCCCGAGACCATGTTGCCTAAAGTATCTGCCTTTAGACACTACCAAAGGAAAAACATGAGGAGGTTCTAGGTTTGCAACTGGGTTTCCCCAAAGGAAAGGGTCATTTTAGATCTGATCCAAGTTCTTTGTATTGAATTACAACTAGGAATAGGATAACTCAAACCTCTTGGTAACTGCATAACACATGGTAGGGTCGTTAACTTCTAAGGCATAGGTTTTCAAATTAGGGGCTGAAGCCTTAGGGAATCAGTGAGGAGATTCTAACTAGTCCGTGAGGTTGAGTTTCTGTCTGCTGGTCATTGGATTTCTGCATTTGTTGGCTTACAACATTATTTCTGAATACAAAAACATTTTCTGCAATGAGAGAGAGAACTTTAATTTGTAGAACACCTTTTAGGATGTCCCATAGATGTGTGACCAGTTAATCTGTTTTGGTGGCATTGCTTAAAAGATAAATGCTGGACAGGACACTGGGAGAACTCCCCTGCTGCTCTTCAAATTGAGACGTGGGATCTTTTACATCCACCTGAACAGGCAGATGGGGCCTCGGTTTAATGGCTCACCCAAAGACGGATAACCGTTTCACATAACTTTAAGCGCTTTGGGGATTCCCGGGACAGGAAAGGCTTTATATCAATGCAAGTTCTTTCTTTTTCTTCTCTGGCCTGCACTCGTCAAAATGGAACATCTGCATTGCAAATCTGCACAAGGTGGATTCTTCATTCTCCTAGTGACCAACGGTAGAGTGAGCTTCAACTTCTGCAGAAGAGGTTGCTGCAGTAACTTCACGGCAGCAGGCTGCAGAAAATCACATCAGGACAGAAATTAAGAAATCCAGACCTTATTGGCCTTCAAGAAAAAAAAAGCAGCCTCGACTCTGCAATAATTATAAACAGGCTTTAATAACCTAACCTAAATTTCAGGCCTGAGGCAATCTCGTTGACCGTGAGAAGAAAAGTTAGTGTTCTGAAGATGATATGCCATTATAAAACAAAAACGTGGCAAAAATCACAACACGCAACCACTGAAAACATTCTGGTTTTGAATTTTAAACATAGGTTTAGACAACAGAAATGCAAAACCTATTTGGCCTTCCTAAATGAGACTGCAGTCATTTGAAAGTCTATTCTAGGCTTTAATTTAACAAAGTGCTTTTAAAGCAAAAAAATATGTATTTATTTAGGGATGTAATGAGATCTCCAGCAAAGCAGCTACTTAACAAGCTACTGTATGCTCACCTTTAACGATCTGTTTGAGCCCCTCAAAGTCACTGGGATTGAGCAATGGACAAGTACCAGGCAAATTAATCATCTCACGCAGCTCCTATTAGAGGGAAATAAGAGAATCAAAATACATTATACACATCAATCATGTACACACCCACCACCGTGAACAACAGTGAAAGATACTTCGGAATGGCAAAATGTTTGATTTTTAAAATCTTGAAATTCTAACAATGTTTGTCTCTCTCTATAGCTTTAGAAAAACTCCTGTAAACAGAACTCCTCTCCCATGACCGAGAAACTGCACCTTTTCAGTAGTCAACCCTGCAGTTTTATAACCCACGTAAATGGTTACTTTATTTGTAGTAATCTCCATATTGAATTAAACATCGTCTTGCACTGCAATATCACTATCTAAACTGGTAGATTAAAATGTTTGACCAGGGCTCACATTGTTGGTAGCATGTAAGCCTGGTAACTGACAACACGCCACTAGAAAGCCCTTTTGAGAGCGAGTGCGGAGTCCTCATCAGATAAAAATGTAATCTACGGGAACTTTCATTCCCTCTCCCATCCATGATTATTACTGGACACTGTCCAGAAGCAAACGGGAAGCATGTTAATGAACTAGAACGAGATCTGCATCAGCAATAAGTTTGGTTAAGCCTGTTGGTCTGTCAGCATGCAACTTGATCCAGGTCAGATTAAGACTCCAATCCAAACTGGAGATTGACCGCTGTGTGAAAAGAGCTGCTGAACCATCAACTGTTACAACTGGAAAACTTGCACCATGAGAAACAATCGAGACATTTTGAGCCATCTGTTGACCAGTGTGGAGCACGGCACTACCCTGGAACTTTTTATTTTTATAACGAGTTTGCTTTGCAGCAGGCTGCCTTGACACTACAGTAGGTGTAAATCTCAAACGATGCACCTCCTGGACTGGTCTCACACCACTCGTCCAAGTGTGTGTCAGGCTTTCAAACCTGGGTTATACTGCACAGTTTGCACTGACACAAAGCCAAAGCTGTTTTTACATCGACACCAACAGCTGGCCTGTTCATGTAAGTAAACGGATTATATTAACACTTGCAACAAAACATGACATAATGGGCCCAGTGTTCAAGATGTTGTGAACTGAAGTAATACAAAAAAGGTGTATCCAGCTCCGGGTAACAGTACATGTACAAGGCAAAGTGAAGGCAAAACCGTGGATTTTTACTGTACTGGGACAGGTTGCAACTTTACATAACACCATACCTTTATGGTAAACGCCACCTGGAGAGGTCCTCTTCTCCCAACAAGTAGCACCCGCTTTACCTTACTGGCTGCTATAGCCTCCAAAGCATGTGCAGCAATATCTGTTTTCTGTAAATATATATCCAGCTGTAAGTTAGCGTAAATAGATAATTCTGAAAGGAGATGATATTTATATGAAAGCTTTAGTGAATGCTTTAAAAACTTCTCCCTATTGTCTATATTAAAAATCTTCAATTGCACACATTCTATTATGAATTGCTATATTCGCAAGTATAATGCAAATGGCCTATATAAACTTGTCAGGTTACAATTTCATCCTCCCACCAGTGGCGGCACTGTAACCCCTCAGTTTTGCACCTCCCAGCTGCTCAGCCTACACTGCAGAAAAACCCCTTGGCTCCAACCAACTTGAATTCTCTGCTTCCCAAATTACTGTTCAGTTTTAATACTTACATTTTTTATACAAACATACAAAATTGCTGGGTAGGAGTACCATAACTTAACACTTCCTTCCTTCCTTCCATGTATTTGAGGGTATATGTTGTGCAAAGGAGTTTAAATATTCTCTTTTTAAGACACTGCGTTTCGATGACCATTTTATAGGAATAAACTGTTTATGAACCAAATGTTGACCCAAGCAGGATAAAGTTTAATACAGGAGTTCACAAACCTTAAGCAGGTCAATGGGAGAAAGGAGAATCCTGGCTACATCAAACGCCACATTTCCTTGCCCCAGGATGACCGCCGTCTCACTGCTCAACTCAGGGTTCAGCTGCAAAAGAAAATACCACAAGATTTAAGCTTCTTGTACTTGAAAAGGTAACCCATTAAACAATCCTCACTCAACATCCAACACTTCAACCGGGAATATGCAACACTCCTGGCTAAAGACAACTTTGTACAAAGTTAGATTTCTCAAAGCTGCCATTTCCAAATTTTGACTCCCTTTTTTATGGCCTTTACTCCAAACATGAACTTATAATGCAACAGCATCTCAGAGTCCTTTACAGAGGGGATAGGTAACACTGAACAGGAAGTAAACAAGTTTGGGGGTCGATGGAAGGCCAAAAGCAGGGTTGAAAAAAATACATTAATGGGAGGCTTTTGGAGGCAAAGTGGTTTGGGTAGAAGACAGGAGCATAGTGGTTGAAAAAAATAATCAACTTCTGGCAATGGATCAGAGAACAAGCAGCAATTCAGAGTCAAAGAAATAGATGTACAGCTGGAGCAAGCTGATGAAGGGATTTGAAAAAGGAGGATCTTGAAATCAACCAGTTGGGGAACAAGGAGTAAAGTAGAACTTGGCAAGACTTGGTGTGGTCACAGCTTCCAATGGTGAAAACTGAGAAGCAAATAACTTGCGAGGTTCTGCAGGACTCAGGCTGCAAAGTTCTGGCTTAACTTAAGTTGGGAAAGGTGGAAGTGGGGAGCTTGGCTCGGAAAGCAATTGTGAAATCAATCCATTATGTGATTTGCCCTGGCTGGCCTCCCATCTTCCAACCTTCATGTACTTAAGCTCATCCAAAACTCTGCTGCCCGTATCCTAACTTGCACAAAGTCCAGTTCACCCATCACCCCTTTGCTCGCTGACCTACATTGGCTCCTGGTTCCCGAAAGCCTAATCCACATCCTTGTGTTCAAATCCCTCCAGCCCTACAACCCTCCCGAGAATTCTGGCTTCCTCCACAGCTCTGGCCTCCTGTACATCCACCACTTGCTTCGTCCCTCCATTGGTGGCCGTGCCTTCAGCCGTCTAGTGGTATCCCACAGGGATCCGTGTTGGGGCTTCAACTATTCACAGTATTCATTAACGACTTAGATGATGGCATAGAAAATCATATATCCAAATTTGCCACTGACACAAAGATAGGCCTGATGCGGAGATGCCGGTGTTGGACTGGGGTGGACAAATGTGAGAAGTCGCACAACACCAGGTTATAGTCCAACAGCTTTATTTGAAATCACAAGCTTTCGGAGCGCTGCTCCTTCGTCACTTCACCTGACGAAGGAGCAGCGCTCCGAAAGCTTGCGATTTTAAATAAAGCTGTTGGACTATAACCTGGTGTTGTGCGACTTCTCACAAAGATAGGCGGCATTGTAGATGAAAGCATAAAATTACAAAGTGATATTGATAGATTAAGTGAATGGACAAAACTGTGGCAAATGGATTTCAATGTAGGCAAATGTGAGGTCATCCACTTTGGACCTAAAAAAGGACAGAACAGGGTATTTTCTAAATGGTGAAAAGCTAAAAACAGTAGCTGTCCAAAGAGACTTGTGGGTCCAGGTACATAGATGAATAAAAAAAGTCACAGACCAGCCATGATCTCACCTCTCCAACACTCCTTAGAACCTACTTCTTTGACTAAGCTTTTGGTCACCAGTCCCAATACCAGTTTTAGTCTGAGAACGCTCCTGTGTGAAGCGCCTTGGGAGGTTTTACTATGTTAAAGGTGCTACATAAATGCAAGCTGCTGCTGTTGTGAGTAATGTGATGACCCAATCAACAGCCAAAGCGACAGACAGGCAATCGCCCTATCCTCAGTACCTCCCCAGCATACAGCTGATATCAGGAAGTTTCAGCTGCTGGCACCTCGGGCTACAGCATGAATATATTACACTACCCGTTTTAAAAAAAAACTTACCCACCATAAGCTAATCATGACAGGAGGAAAGAGATTTCAACTTTTGTCACAGCTTCACGCTCCAGAAGTGAAGACGGACTAGCAAGATCCTTATAAATCTTCATCTGAATTGCTACAATTCTGCAGATATTTATCCTGCATTATGCAGATATTTACCCGGTATTCTGCAAAGAAAATGCAATCCTTCTATATTCTTACAAATGCCAATGGCTCAAAACTGACACTACAATTTTCTTTTGTTAAAGACGGGACTTTTAAACTAAAGGGTAAATCTTCGGATTCACACTGCCGGCGGGGAGCCTTGCCCGCCCGCCACGCCCATTAGGAAGCTGCAGGCACCCTGCTTACCATCTTCTATCTGTTGAAATCAGTAGTCAATTTTTTTTTTTTAATTTTTAAAAATCGCAGGCAGTGTGCCGGAGATTTCCCCAATTCATGCAGCCAGCAGATAAAGCTTCCTACTGGCAGCGTCTAAATGGAAAGCTGCTTGGCCCAGTTTGACCACAAATTGGAGCAGACCAAAACAAAGAGTGCACGGCTTGGGGTGGGGGGCGGAGAAAGAGGAGTCCACAATTGTGGTAGTCATGCATGATATGTGGGCGGAACGAGTCAGATGGCGTTGTTTACTCTAAGCTGCCTTATATTCTTAAGCAGCACTTGCACAGACTGATTTGCGGAATGATGGTTGAGGTGGGTTCCCGAGATGGGGCATCTGCAATTAGGGTAAAAGCTCGGGCTTCATACTTGCGCCTATTTATAGTTCAATTTAACAGTGCCCAGAGCTCACTTTTTACTCTCAACAGTCAACAACAGGATATCGGTTCTGCAACGTGACTAGGGATCATTAAAGTAAGTTTTCACTGATTTCCAGCACTCATTCCCAGGTTTCTTTGGGCCGGTGGATTGGTTTAAAAAAAGTGATTCCTCCTGACCTGAAAATTAAAATGCCAAACGGTCCTTGGTCTTCATGCGACAAAACGGCTCCCCAGATGCGAGTGCATCACACCCGTGATGCCAGCGTGAACACTCCATACTGTCGGTGCAGCCCTTCGGCAGAGTGTCTATTGACACCACTGTGTCAGCCAATGAGTTGGAGGCGGGGATTTAGAAGCATAGTCTATTTTACAACAAGGTCCATTCACTCAGCAAACAAAGTTTATTAACACAGCGCATTACAGCAGTCTATTTACTCAGCAAACAGAGTCTATTTAAAAAAAAGAGAGTCTCCACAAACTACAGCAAACAGAGCTCATGACCGAAACTACAGCAGCATTTCCTGATAAAAGCAGGGTGATTTCTCCAGTAAAATGCAGAGAGTGAAGGATAGTTACATAATACAAATTACGTGCATAAAATCAATCCCAGTCACTTTGACGGGGGAATTACCCAATCAGCTCCATTCTGGCCAGCATAGTGATGTCACTCTAAAGAAAGTCTTGCATTTCTATAGCGCCTTTCATGACCACCGGATGTCTCAAAGTGCTTTACAGCCAATGAAGTACTTTTAGAGTGTAGTCACTGTTGTAATGTGGGAAACGCAGCAGCCAATTTGCGCACAGCAAGCTCCCACAAACAGCAATGTGATAATGACTAGATAATCTGTTTTTGTTATGTTGGCTGAGGGATAAATATTGGCCAGGACACCAGGGATAACTCCCCTGCTCTTCTTCAAAATAGTGCCATGGGATCTTTTACATCCACTTCAGAGGGCAGACGGGGCCTCGGTTTAACGTCTCATCCGAAAGACGGCACCTCCGACAGTGCAGCGCTCCCTCAGTACTGCACTGGAGTGCTAGCCTAGCTTTATATATACACACAGCCGCGCTTCAGTCACTAATGCAGCGAGCACATACTGCGGGACCCAACTTTGGGCAGGAAAAGAGGCTTTGGCATCATTCATTTTTTAGATAAGGGGGAACCTGGATCTTTTTGGCAACTCAAAAGGTTAGTATGCAGGTGCAGCAAGTGATTAAGAAGGCCAATGGAATGTTGGCTTTCATTGCTAGGGGGATAGAATATAAAAATAGGGAGGTATTGCTTCAGTTGTAGAAGGTATTGGTGAGACCGCACCTGGAATACTGCATACAGTTTTGGTGTCCATACTTAAGAAAAGACATACTTGCTCTCGAGTCAGTACAAAGAAGGTTCACTCGGTTAATCCCGGGGATGAGGGGATGGACATATGAGGAGAGGTTGGGTAGATTGGGACTCTACTCATTGGAGTTCAGAAGAATGAGGCGATCTTATTGAAACATAAAAGATTGTGAAGGGGTTGGATTGGGTGGATGCGGGGAGGATGTTCCCGATGATGGGTGAAACTAGAACTAGGGGGCATAGTCTTAGAATAAGGGGCTGCTCTTTCAAAACTGAGATGAGAAGGAACTACTTCACTCAGAGGGTGGTAGGTCCATGGAATATGCTGCCCCAAAAAGCTGTAGAAGCTACATCATTACATAAATTTAAAACAGAAATAGACAGTTTCCTAGAAGTAAAGGGAATTAAGGGTTACGGGGAGCGGGCAGGAATTTGGACATGAGTCTAGGTTCGGATTGGTCATGGCCCTGTGGGTAGCGCAGCGGGCCCAGGGGCCGTGTAGCCTGATCCTGCTCCTATTTCGTGTGCCCAATTCTGTTAGGTTCAGGAGATGGTTCTGTGATAGTAGATTGGCGGTTAGGATCAGATCAGCCATGATCTTATTGAATGGCGGAGCAGGCTCGAGGGGCCAATTGGCCTACTCCTGCTCCTATTTCTTATGTTCTTATGTTCTTAAATTGTGTAAATTGATGCATCAGGGCCAGAACTAGCAGCTTTAGCTTTTTTTTTTAAAAAAGGTATTGCTGTTAAATAATTGGATTTATTTTATATAAACCTGCATTTAAAACAGTCCGTGATTTCATTTATTTATGGCCCATATCAATGCTCAGTTCTCTCATGAACTTCCTACATTTTCCATTGTCTACAGAAATGGCAATTCTGCACGCAAGGGATTCATAAATAGTCTAATTACCCTGTACTTTTCCATTTCCCTAGACAGCACTGTGTGTATCGAGAGGTCACTGAGCTGTCCGATTAGGGGACTCGTCATCTTTAGAAAACTTTAAATGTAATGAGTACAGTCTGGTGTGTGCGGTTTTTCTGACCAAATAGCTCAAATATATCTGGTCCATATTAAGCAACTAGCTAAACGGTTATGGTTTCTTTCAAAACTAATAAAATATTTGTATCGGTCTGCTTAAGCCTTCCAGATTCTGGTGCAGTCAAACAGCTGTGTTTGATTG
The DNA here is from genome assembly GCA_030390025.1 of Squalus acanthias. Taxonomy (NCBI): domain Eukaryota; kingdom Metazoa; phylum Chordata; class Chondrichthyes; order Squaliformes; family Squalidae; genus Squalus; species Squalus acanthias. The sequence goes on along the minus strand of CM059447.1, from coordinate 38,533,163 downwards.
GGTCTTAAAAATTCAGAGACGGCCAAAGGGGGTACTGACTTAAACCATTAGAATTTTAGGAATAGGAAAACAGCCATCAAGCTGGTCCCTCTTTAAAGATCAACCACACTTGTCATATTCTCTCAATAATTCCGATTGATGAACCAATGATTTTTTTTCCCCCCTATTGTCTTTAAGTTTTACTGATGTTCCAAATAAATAGTTTTTTTTTTAAATAAGATTTATTTTTAAGTACATTTCCTCCGACTACCTACCATTTTTTGTTACTAAAAAAAGGGAGCAGAAAAACACCCCAAAAAAACTTTAAACAATCCTCAAGTGTGAGGGTCGGAGCATCCTAAAATATAATGTAGCTTGACAGTTAACTTACATTTCTGTTTTCAGGTAAACCATTATACCAGCCTACAAATGTTCTTGCGGAATAGACACCCAGTAGATTCTCCCCAGGAATGCCAAGTATCCGATTAGCTTCAGCTCCATAGGTCTGGGATGACAAAGTTCATTGTAAGCCAGTAACACAATAATGCTTGTCTTTTTATAGTACCACAGATGGTAGAAACATTTCATAACACTTCGTACAATGAATTTCTTCGACAGCACCTCCCAAACTCGCGACCTCTACCGCCTAGAAGGACAAGGGCAGCAGGCGCATGGGAACACCACCACCTGCAAGTTCCTCAAGTCACGCACCATCCTGACTTGGAAGTATATCGCCGTTCCTTCATCGTCGCTGGATCAAAGTCCTGGAACTCCCTCCCTAACAGCACTGTGGGAGTACCTTCACCACACGGACTGCAGCGGTTCAAGAAGGCGGCTCACTACCACCTTCTCGAGGGCAGTTAGGGATGGGCAATAAATGCTGGCCTTGCCAGCGACGCCCACATCCCATGAATGAATTAATTTTAAAAAATAACTGAAGTGCAGTGGTTGTCATCTAGAGGAATAAAAGCAAAGGTACACCAAGGATCTAGCTCAGGCCATGAGGGAGAAAACAACGGTCGTCAATTAACACTTTCAATGGAGCTCCTTGGCTCAGAGTGTTGAGGATTAGAATAGCCAAAGCATTTCACTTTATACATTTGGAGACTGCCAAATAATCAGCAGGTTAATCATTTCAATCGTTTCTTACCAGTATCAGAGCATGGTATGCCTGTTTCAGCTCCTCTATGCTTATATCCTTCCCAACAGTAACATTCCCATAAAATGAGCAGCGGTCATGATGTGCTATCTGGGTGAACGCATTGATGACATTCTGTGGGGTGGAAACATTTGATATCTAAAGGGGTCATTACACAAAAAAAAAAGATTTCATACAACACGAGCTAGAGTTAGGTTAGGGTGGCTGATTTGTTTTCTATGTTTGTGCATGTTGACTTAGACTATGCAAGCACAGAAGTGCATGTTGGCTTAGACTATGCAAGCACAGAAGTGCATGTTGGCTTAGACTATGCAAGCACAGAAGTAGGAACGGCAAAAATGTTGAATTGCCACCATATCTACCTCTTCATTAAGAACTCAAAAACCCGGACTTATGTAATGCAGAGGGCACCCCTCCCCCCCAATCAATAGGGGGCAATTTACTGCACTGTGTATGACAAGTGAATTCTATAAACCTTGAAGTGAAGGTTTTCTAGATTTGTTTTATTACTGACAATGTTATAGGTCAATGTAGACGTCATCAGACATACAGCCTTGTGGACTACATCTGCGAGGAGCTTCATCAGCTGCAAGCTTTCAGCACAAGACACAACTTAAAGCACTGGACAATCTGCTGTACCTGTTACTCATTGTAAGTTCAAAAGATACAATGTGCACAGGATATAACACACTTCTCCTTAAAAAAAGGTTTATCCTGCAACATGCCATAAGCAACACCAAGGAACATCTGATATGCATAGAGAGCAGACACATCCAACGATCTACTACAGCCCTCACATGGAGGGATTGTACCTGCCCAAAAATTACCACCACACCAATAAGAGAACAGCAAGTGTATTAAAGAAACATTAAAATTAAGCTTAATTAAGGACATTGCCACAGTAAAAATGACAAGTTGTGTCAACATCTGCTCTTTGCAACTGTGTTTTTACAGTTAAAAAGTTTAACGGAGGTAGAGGTTAACTTAAATTAGATCACCGTCAAATAAATACAAACAGATAGAATCACAGCTGTCAACTTTATTCCATTTGGATGCAGAAACACTTCTACAATTTATGAAAATTAATTTAGGTTTTGGGCATTTTACATGTCCACTTTTATCTGGTCATTCGATGATCTACATTTAATAGAATATTTGACAATAGGCACTGGTTTGAGTATATACTCATTACAGTTCAATTCTGTAAATTGCTCAGATCTTCCTCCACACCAGCTAAGGTTGGCAGCTGGATTCTGTTCCAACGCTGAGGAGAGACTGGACTAACCTTCACTTCTGGATGGTCGGGAGCAACGCCAAATCTCACAAGGCCAAATGGGACAGGCAGTTTCTCATAGATGTCAACCACAGCCGATTTGTGGTACTGGAACACAAATAAACACAGCGAATCAGCTGACATATTGCAAATATCAAGAGTCACTATATAGGAAAAAGACTGGCTATAAATAATGCAGAAAAACAAAGAGTAAACACAATTTTAAATTAAACAGCATCCATCCCTCTACTACTTATATAAACACAATTCTGATTAAACTAGAAAGCAAAACACTTTTAAAAGGTATCCAAAGCATGAATTAAAGACTTAACAGGAAATACATTTGAAATTTCTGTTAAGTGTAATTCGATCAAGCTTCAGGGAGGCTTTTTTTTTTAAATAGTAAAAGTAACTAACAAGGACTATTAACATCCCTTTGACTCTAACAGGGGAAAGATTCCTCTGTACATTTTGTTTGTGTACTAAACTGTAAGCACATTCTTTATGAATGGGTTTACAATTTTGTTACGCAAACGTAACACACAGAGGAATCTTTCCACAATATTATCAGGGAGCTGGTTTGGAGTCACTATACCCAGTGTAAGGGAGCAGAGTTAACATGTACACTTGGAGCCAAAGCACTGGGTTAATAAATGCATTTCAGTTCCTCAAAAGTACAAGTCACAGTAACTTCTCCAAACAGTCTCACCCAATGAGGTCATATAATTTTTTTTAAATAACAGGGAAGAGACACAATATTAATTAGAATTGTACTTCAATTCATAAAATGGATAACGGTAAGGGGTCCCATTGCCAATAATTCACTTCAATTCTCCGCTTCACTCCCACTCTGTCCTCGGCCTCTAACACTGTTCCAATGAAGCTCAATGTAAGCTCGAGGAACAGCAGCTCATCTTTCGATTAGGCACTTTACAGCCTTCTGGACTCAACATTGAGTTCAACAATTTCAGACTATAACCCCTACCCCCATTTTTCAAGCTGTATGATTCTGCCCATTTGCAACATTTAATCTTTCCTGCCTCCTACCCTAGCACAGACTGTTCCTTCAGATCCTCCCCTTCCCCTGCCTCTGCACCTGCTTAAAATCTGTTACATCTCTAGCCTTTTCCAGTTCTGAAGAAGGGTCCCAGACCGGAAACGTTAACTCTGTTTCTCTTTCCACGGATGCTGCCTGGCCTGCTGAGTGTTTCCAGCATTTTCTGTTGTTACTTCAGATTTCCAGCATCCGCAGTATTTTGCTATTGTGCCATTGCCAATATTAATAGTTTGTAAATCCATCCTGATCAAGCCACATTCATTTCAGTTACTCACCACACACTGGACAAAATACAAGCAGCAATAGCAACATTCTCATTTTTCTTGAAAACTATCCTGAACAAAGTACAATTTATTTCTTTTTAGAATATTGTCCCCGTCCAATTGTTTATCCTCCTCTTCTCCTAAAAATACTGACACTTGTTGGGTGGGGTACAATTCCACGATTGCCCTCCTGTACCTCTCCAAAGTTTCAGTTCTCTGTGCGCGAGCCGAGACAGCAAATGCCAGCGTGCTATTTCCCTGGAGCGCTGATCCGGTCCTCCCCGGACATCCATACACATGAACTTTCCAGCAGGATTCATCAGATTGTAACCAGGAGCAGCAATCCTGGCTGATTTTATTCTCCCTCCTCCCCCTGGTTAGGCCTGGGTCACAAGGCCAATCGTAGCACCTTACTGCCACCCAACTGACATCAGTTCACTCCGCAGATACCACAGATGAAACCAAGGACCCTTCTAGTCCGCGTGGCCCAGTACCACATTAAGTGGTGCACCAACAACTGAGCCACCGGCAGAAGCTTTTGTACAGTGCCTTATAACGCAATAAAAATCAGCACACAAATACAAAGAACAGGAGGCCGCCATTCAGCCCCTCAAGCCTGCTCCACCATTCAATTAGATCATGGTTGATCTGTACCTCAACTCCATTTATCCGCCTAAGTTCAATATCCCTCAACACCCTTACCTAAAAAAAATTTTCATCAATCTTAGTTTTGAGATTTTCAACTGACCCCCTGCCTCAACAACTTTTTGGGGATATGGTGTTGTAACTAGCATGGAACCACATTTCTGTGAATAAGTCAACGGTGATGTGGTAATTTGGGGAAAACAAAGAAGTTGGATACAATTGTTCAACTTTAAGTATTATTTACTTAACCAAGCTGAAAATAGATGCTTGATAGCAGCAGAAATCTTCTGCAGAAAGTTGGTGCACACAAAAGAAGCAATTTATATGCACCACTGGGTTTCCTTTATACAAGATTACCTTGAGCAGGTGCTGTGCAGTGTAGAAACCCGCAGGACCACTGCCGATGATACAAACTTTAAGCTCAGGCTCTGCTAACGAGGAAAACCATCGCACACCTAAATTGAACACGAGACACACACACATTAGTGCAAGAAGTCACAGTGAATCCAAGACTGACTTGGACAGCAAGAATTATGGTCCAAGTTGCTATGTTTAAAAAATAAAATCACATTTCTATGTAATTGTTAACAACAAAACATGTGCTTTATATTCCTAATGCGAAATTTAATTTAGAAAGACATCACAGCAGGCAGGATGTCCGACATACATCATTGTACCTTTTACGAATATTTCAGTTCATTGAAACCCACCGCCCCTGATGTTACTTGACAATGTGAATGAGAGACTACAGCACTTATCACACCTGATGACTCCAAGCTGAAGCTTTGCATTTTAATCTGCAAGTAGAACAGTATTTCTAGTAAACAGCAGCAAAAATTATTGCATAAACATGAAAATTCATCAGAAATCCCCACCCCATACACCAGTTGCATCCAGTGCAATGCTACACTACTTAAGAGATAAATTAAAAGACCAGACAGGTTATTGGCAGAAAACACAATGAAATAAAAGAACCTTCAAAGTATTACATAAAGATTTCAGAGTAAACAGCAAAAAATTGTCCCATACAAATTACAGACATGGCCCCTCAGTAGAATATTTAAAGAAACTCTACTCATCAGACCCTATACAGACATAGCAACTAACTACACTTGTTTAATCCGAATTGGTCCATTCTCAGGGAAGTGACCGCCATGCGCCACTCTCCTTTACAACTGGCACCCGCCTCCCGTAGACTGCTCCGCAAATCAGAATACAAACAGAAATATGCTGGAAATGCAGCCGGCACATGTAAAGAAAAAAAAAGGAAGGCGAGTGTACCCTTCCTTAGGGTACATGCACCACTGCACATGCATCAGTGAGTAAGAAAAGGAGAATAATCCAGCAGATAACAAGGTCCATGCAAATGCAGATTGATGCTGCTGGAATTGCTGAATGGAGGTTGGCTTGGTATTGGTTTATATTAGCAACTTACTGGAATGCCTCAGACAAAAATCCCTCATATGAGTCTGTTGTAGTTGTAGACTAAGTGACAAGAGATTGGTGGCTATTAGTCAACAACACCATTATCATTGTATCATGTGAGTACCAGGATGCAAACTAGCTGAACCTTGGGTCCTTTTTTCCCCCTCTAGCAATTCTACTGTTAATTTTTTTTAAATAATGCACCAAGACCAATTTTAGCACCCAGATCTTGCAGGCTGAATGCAGTTGCTTTTTGCGAGCATTGCCTGCAGCCCGGAGGCAGATCTGCAGGGTTCACACCAAGGTCTTCCGCCCAAAAAAGCAAACTGGGGTTAAATAGCCACAGTGGAGGAGGTCAAATGTCACTCCCGGGGTTGCGCGAGCCATACCAGAGGGATGGAATGACCCCTGACCTCCAGTGTACAGCGCCCGGCCCCCGGACCCGCTCTGCTGTCGGATCCCAGGCCCCCGGACCCGCTCTGCTGTCGGATCCCAGGCCCCCTGCCACTGGCCCGCGGCACCGCTGTGCACCAAACTAACGCGCGGCTTGTCTCACCGGGAAAGGCCTTGCTGCCGGTCGCCCTGCGAGAGACCCGGGCTAGAAGAGCAGCAAGCGACCGAGGGACTCTCATGGTGCTGCCTGTCCTCCACTCCCGGCCCTCTGCGCCCGGCCCGGCCTCGACAGCTCGCCCACGTCACGCCCCAACGCGAGGTCAAAGAGCAGCCGCTCGGTGACGTCTCCGCGGCGACGCCATGGAAACGGCGAGGAAGGCGGTGCTCGGTGCTCTCGCCAATCAGAGTGCGCCATTCCTGAGCCGAGCCCCGCCTCTGCCTGGGTGAATCAGAGCTGTATTTCTATTGGCTATTTGGAAGGGAAGATTATGAATGAGGGATTGTGATTGGTTAGAGCGCTTCTAGAGCAGGTCGAGAACAGGGCTGTCCTATTTTGTTGTCTAAGTCTTGGAGCCTGGGTATAGGGGAAGAGAATCATATATAAAGAAAGACAGAAAGAAAGACTTGCATTTATATAGCACCTATCACGACCACCGGATGTCCCAAAGCGCTTTACAGCCAATGAAGTACTTTTTGAAGTGGAGTCACTGTTGTAATGTAGGAAACGCGGCAGCCAATTTGCGCACAGCAAGCTCCCACAAACAGCAATGTGATAACGACCAGATAATCTGTTTTTGTTATTGATTGAGGGATAACTACTGGGCAGGACACCGGGGATAACTCCCCTGCTATTCTTCGAAATAGTGCCTAGGATATAAAGCTGATTTGTGTCAATTGCACATGGCTTGAAGTGCAAACACAAACAAATCTTAGTACCCTGGGATTTATCCACCAATGAGCACCTTTCCAGACCCACAAAATTCAAACAGGACAAATCAGCTCGTAAGAAATATTGGCCCAGAAATTGATCTCGCTCTGTTCCCGCGGGGGTAAGGCTTCCCCGCGATCTCTCACCTCGCTTGTGCTTTTTCAGATCCAGCTCGCACGAACTTGATGTTCCAGACATCAGCTGGGCAGTGCTTGCGTATCCCAGCGGCATAGTGAATTCGTGCGAGCTGTGGGATCACGTGACTCAGTTAGAGCCAATGGCAGCACACCATCTTCCATTCATAAGTTTCACATACGTGCTGTGAAATCTATGAATCTTACACCCCCCCAAAATAACAGCTAAACCTCAATAAAAAATTTTTTAAAAACCATCACATTAATAAAATAAGTATAGTTAATTAAATTAACCATTTTAAATAAAAAATTAAATTTTTGAAAAAATTTAAAATCTTTTAAAAAGTTATAAAAATAAACTTACCTGTCTTTAAAGTCTCTAAAAAAGATATACCTGTTAAAAAAAATTCAAAAAAATACTTAATTCACTACTTACCTTCTTAAAAGTGGGTCTTACTCCTCCTTTTTCCATTTCCAAAATCTTCCGTACTTACCTGCGCGTCCAAAGCATGAAGTGCACAGCGTGCGCGCAGCCTGTAGCGCGCACGCGATGCACCGAGGAACCGCCCCCTTTTCAAAAGAGCAATTGCCGGTTTTCAGCGCATGCGCAGGGCATGCAGAAAACCGGCAATTGGAGTGGGAATACGCGAGAGTACACAGTGCGTACTCTCGCATCCCGGGATGAATTTTCGGCCCATTAACAACAACAGGCCAGTTTTCTGGGCATTAAGAGCCTGATTGCCAGTGCTGGAAAGCCACATGGGACACAGTTTGAATGCCCCTGTACTTGGGTGACTGTTACCAAAGAGGGGGTGGGAAATGGCGAGGCTAAGGTCAGGACAAATGTGAGGTGTACAGAGAGAGGGAGGATTAACCACTACTCAGTTGCTTTAGACCCTCGTTCTGGCCAATAAATTACACTCAACAAATAAAAGATAAAAGAGTCTAGAACTCGAGGGTATAGTCTCAGGATAAGGGGTTGGCCATTTGGGACTGTGATGAGGAGAAATTTCTTCACTCAGAGGGTTGTGAATCTTTGGAATTCTCTACCCCAAAGGGCTGTGGATGCTGAGTCGTTGAGGATATTCAAGGCTGAGATAGATAGATTTTTGGACTCTAGGAGGAATCAAGGGATTTGGGGATCGAGCGGGAAAGTGGAGTTGAGGTCAAATATCAGCCATGATCTTATTGAATGGCTCAAGGGGCCGTATGGCCTACTCCTGCTCCTAATTCTTATGTTCTTAGAAACAAATTATTCTCCACCTATATGTGTTGCTCCAACTCAAATCCACCTGACTTTCCTCAGCATCAGCAGCAGTGGCCCTGGGAATCCGACAGGAAACAATAGAAAAAAGCCTGAGATCCTACATTGAATCTGCTTACAATTGACTAGTGAGGTTCAAGTGAGCAGCATTATCCCAACTTTCTAACAGCACTCTCTTCCAATGATAAGTACAGATGAGGGAGGCCATTCAGCCCATTGTTCTAGGAATACCTACATTGTCACAATTACAATAACAACAACTTGCACCTTTAAACCCAAGGTGTTTCACAGGAGCGATTATCAAACAAAGTTTGACACTGAGCAACATAAGGTGATATTGGGTTAGGTGGCCATAAGCTTGGTCAAAGAAGTAGGTTTGAAGGAGCGCCTTAAAGGGGAGGAGAAAGGTTTAGGGAGGGAATTCCAGTGCTTGCAATTATGCAACACATTTAATGTAGATAAACATCCCATTCTGCACAGTGGACACTGAGCCAAAGAAGGGGATATTAGGTGGGGTGACCAAAAGCTTGGTCAAAGAGCTGGGAGTTAAGGAGGTTATCAAAAAGACTAATGGAATGTTGGCCTTTATCTCAAAGGGATTGGAATTCAAAAGTGTGGAAGTCATGCTTCAGTTGTACAGAGTCTTGGTCAGACCCCATCTGGAGTACTGCATTCAGTTTTGGGCACTGAACTTCAGGAAAGATATATTGGCCTTGGGGGGGTACAACACAGATTCACCAGAATTGTACCATTATGAGGATACGTTGAATAAACTTGGCTTGTATTCCCTTGAGTTTATACGGTTGAGGGGTGATCTGATTGAGGTATTAAAAATGATTAAGGGATTCGATAGGCTCGATACAGAGAAACTATTTCCTTTGGTTGAGGAAATCCAAAACAAGAGGGCATAATCTTAAGATTAGAGCTTGGCCATTTAGGAGTGAAATCAGGAAGCACCTTTTCACTCAAAGGGTAATGAAAATCTGCAACTCATTCCCCCAAAAGGCTGTGGATGCTGGGGGTCAATTGAAATTTTCAAGACTGAGATCGATAGATTTTTGATAAGTAAGGGTATCAAGGGATATGGGTCAAAGGCAGGTAAATGGGGTTGAGGTACAGATCAGCCGTGATCTAACTGAATGGCGGAACAGGCTCGAGGGGCTGAATGGCCTAATCCTGTTCTTATGTTTCTATGTATTAAAGGAATAGAGGGAGGTGGAGATGGAGGGGTTTAGGGAGGAAATTCCAGAACATGGGGCCTTGATGGCTGAAGGAACAGTCGCCAATAGTGGGGTGAAGGGAGAGGAGAATTAAAGAATAGGCCAGAAAATTCGGGCGGGGGGTGACGTTGTAGGACTGGAGGAGATTACAAAGATAAGTAGGGGTGAGGCTATGAAAGGATTTAGGTACAAGGATGAGAATTTTAAATTTGAGGGATCAGGAGCTAATGTAGGCCAGCAAGCACAGGGGTGTAGGGTTAGCAGGACTTGGTGTGGGATAGGATATGGGCAGCAGAGTTGTGGATGACCTGACATTTACGGAGGGTTAAAGATGGGAGGCTGGCCAGGAGGGCATTGGAATAGTCAAGTCTGGAGGTGGCAAAGGCATGGATGAGGGTTTCAGATGCAGATCAGCTGAGGTAGAACTTGAGGCCAGCAATGTTATGGAGATGAAAGTAGGCCGTCATTGTGATGGAGAGGGATTTGGGGTTGGAAGCTCAGCTTGGGGTCAAATAGGACGCTGAGGGTGCGAACAGTTTGGTTCAACCTGAGACCGTGGCCATGGAGGGGAATGAAATCAGTGGCTATGGCACAGAGTTTTTGGCAGGAGCCAAAAATAATTGATTCAATGTTTAACTGGAGGAAATCACAGCAACAAACTGCCTCTTGAATGACTGCAGAGTTTTTGCTTCCACCAAACCTTTCTCTCTGCATGAAGAAGTGATTCTTGACATCAGTCCTGACTTGCCTTTTACCAGTTTACAATGTGGTCTTGCTAGTGCTCGTTATTAACCTTTTCTATCTTATTTAGATCTATTTTGTTGAATGGCACTAGCAAGGCCACAATTATTGCCCAATCCTACATGCCTTCTTGAGCCACTGCAGTCCTTGTGGTGATGGAGCTCCCACGATGGTAGGCATTGTTTGTACAACTGAGTGGCTTGCTAGACCATTTCAGAGGGCAGTAAGAGTCAACCATGTGGTGTGGGACAAGAGTCACATGTAGGCCAGACCATCAAATTGGGTTTTTGCTACAATCTGGCAGCTTTTGCTGGTCATATTATTCTAGTCCCAGCCAGCAAATAATTAGATCTATTGAATTCAATTTCACAACTTGCCACGGTGGGATTTGAACTCATAGGGGGTGATTTTGCCAATGGGGAGCTTTGGAGGCGGGACTCCCACTTGTCGGGTTTCAGTCCCGCCTCCATCAACTTCTGGCCAACCCACGCTATTTTCCCTTGATTGACCTTGTTAGGCCCGCCCAGCGGGCTTAGCAGGCCAATTAAGGGAACGCCGGTTGCAGAGAACGTCAACGTATGACGTTTCATTTGTCAAACATTTTTGACAGATGAATTGTCATCGTTTGACAGCTCTGTGAAGCTGTCAAACAGTGACATTCTCTGTAGTTTGATGAGGTCTTGAATTCAAGACCTCGTCAAACCTCTTTCTTTTGCAGAAATGAGATGGTTGTTGCATTGGAGAATGCAACGGCCATCTGTCATCTCTACCGCGGAGGCGCAAGGCTTTCCGCATACCCACCGATTGAAGCCTGCAGGAAGAAACAAAGGTAAGTACACTTTTCCTAACACTTTGCACTTACCTCAGATACTCACCTCTCCACACTTGCACCCATCACTTACCTTCACAGCGCACTTTTGCACCCCTCCGACCCCCGCAGACCCACTACTCGCCTCGGTGACCCTGGCGGGGTTTGGAGCCTTCGGGAAGCCCGCACTTGTGTGGGCAAAATGGTGATAAGCCTATTTTCTGCCTGTTAACTACCTGTTAACAGGCAGTTAAGTGACTGTAATCCCTTCCCGCCTCCAAGGAGACGGGACCCAGCGCGTGTAGGCTTCGCAAAATCCCCCAGAAACTCGAATAGAACCCTAAAGGGGGTGATTTTTGGATCTTAACACGAATTTGGAATGGTGGGACCGAAATGAAGGAATTTGAGGTCAAAACCTCAGTTTTGAAGTACATTTTAAAAAGGATCAAGGAAGGGAAAAAAACCTGAGGAAAATGACTTTGGATGATAAGATACCTTTTCAAAAGGGCCATTGGGTAAACCAGCAGTCACAGAAACACAGGCTGCGGGAAGGGGTGTGGTGAGGCAGTGGACAGCTTTTGGGTATTGGGACCAAGTCAAGCTGTCTGGGAGATGTTTGCACTGCAATCCAACCAAGGAGGAAGAGCCTCATCCAAAACATCACAAACACATTCAAAAATGAATAAACCAAGACCCCTTTTGAAATCCCCAGGTCCAGACAGGATACTGGAAGTCTGAAAATAATTCCTAACAAATAAAACTGCCAGTACATAGTTTCATAGCCCATCGTCCCATCAAAAACCGATTAGCCAAGTATCGACAGGAACAGTTTAACAAGCCCGCCAAAACCTAAGACAAAAGAAGCGAGATTTGGCACGTAGATAGAGGCCCTGTCTCAATGGAAGACATCGGTAGCCATCAGGACAAGTTAACACAAAGTTAAAGTCATCAGACTTAACGAGCCTGCCAAAACCTAAGACAAAACAAACGAGATTTGACGCGAAGATAAGCAGGCCTCAACTGAAACCTAAATCACTTTAACGCAAAATCGATTAGTAAAACAGTTTTGCCGCAAAAAACACAATAGACCTGAACAGTATAATTGAGGGCCTAATCCCCCAAGAAAGTTAGTTCAACACACACGACACGAGGGCAACACCAGAGCCAAGCAACAAGGAACGAGTCACAAGAAGAACCTTTGGAAGGCAGGCAAACCTAAAGCCACGGGCAAGAAGACACGAGGAACCCGAGAGACACTGTGGTGGTTTCTGTTCAAGCCGTGCGGTTTGTTACAACACTATACTAAAAGTTAGTTCAAGGCTGTCCAGAGAGGCAGTTTAAAGTTAGTAACAGTACCGAGGCATGCAAGGACAACACGCCACAGTAAGGGGGGTCATCGATGGACCCGACTGGGAAAAAGGTTCCCAATGCCTCGCAGCAACCAAAGCCCCACGAACCAACCAACACAACGCCACCGACCAACCAGGTGTGAACCAGGCTGTCGCGACCACCGAAAGACCAACACCAGGAAAAACCGAAGACACGCAAGTTTCCACGCTACAAACTATTCCTAACTTACCCCTGGGTAAGATTTTTCCTTAAAAAACTCTAAACCCTACCTCTAACATAGAAAAATTGGGTACTCACCTGATAGATCCACATACGCACCTTACCGCATCAGCGGACAGACCCAAACTGACCTGGAGTGCAGCTGAAGTCTTCCACCACATCCGGGGTAGGCAGGCCCCAACAACCAAAAACCCCAGTGAACCCCGAAAATGCGAAATACCTCAACTGTCAAGAACTGTCAAGGAGTGGTGAGCATTATTCCTGGTCCTCTGAAACCCAACTGAGTTAGTGTAGTGGGGTTGGGAGGGGTGAATTACTGTTATACTGTCATTTCCCTCGCTTGTACCGAAGTGTTCCCCTACTGTACTTGAAGTTTATGTTTGTTATTGTGTTTTATCTTGAATAAAGTTTGGAGTTCTCTCATTAAACTCAATTGTCTACTGCACCTTTTATTCACAACCCCTAAATAAGCCCAAGGTCTATAACCAAGGGAGTGGGAGCGATTCGAACCTCTCAGAGGCCAGAGGTGAAGCTGGCACAAACCACCACCACCCCCTACAGCGCGGGACAGCTACCCGCCTCCTGGCAAGATGGCACGGAGGCGGGTTGGGCACCCGCCCCCAAATTCTGCCATTTTCCCGGCAGTCCCACCTCCATACCCACCTCCCCAGGGCTGGCAAGATTGCGCCCTTAATCTCTGGGGTTCTAGTCCAGTACAATAACCACTACACTGAAAGGAAGTGTATGAGAAAGGACCATAAGGTCTCCTTTTAGAGTTAATGCTTCTATAACCTTTCTTTAGAGACCAGTTAGCTTAACATTTGTAGTAGGTAAAATTTTGGAATATTGAATTAAAGATGAAATTACTAAATATCTAGATGAAAAGTTAATAATTTGAAGCAGCCAACATGGACTGGTTGGGTGGAACGGCCTGTTTACATAAGAACATAAGAAGTAGGAGCAGGAGTAGGCCATACGACCCTTCGGGCCTGCTACTCCATTCAATAGGATCATGGCTGATCTGAACCTAGACTCACGTCCACTTCCCTGCCCGCTCCCCATAACCCTTAATTCCCTGTTTCTGTGTCGCTTCTATGTAACGCAGTCCTCTGAGATTAAGGGCTGGATTTTGTCTTGGGGTCGTGTAATCCGCATTTCGTGTTTCCCCCCCGACTCCAGATTAATGTGGATGCCTGATGCAATTTTCACTTAATTGGGCAATTGAGTTGGAGCATGTGGGAACCCATGAACTAATTAGTGTTTTCAGTCTGAAAGTCGCCTCTGATGATGTCATCATTACTGACTGCCTAGTCTCAGAGACTGTTGGTGAGAGAGGACCTGCCTGGCTTTTGATGTGAGTGGACCTGGATGCAAAAATGGGGGGGGAAGAGAGAGAATGAATTTTTTTGCCAAGTAAGTCCTCCCAGGCATTCAATGCAGCAGCATCAAAGGCAATGTTCAGACCTAATACTACTACCTTCATCACATCTCCGTTGTAATAGTGGACTTGCAGCCGATAGTCAGCTATCCACTTGTGCTCCCGCCAGGTTTCACTGGAGTGTTTCACACCAGGCGTGCTTCACGTTAGAAGAGGGTTAAACTAGCTACAGCGTTTCAAAATGGCATTACAGAGCCAATTTAGGGCTTGTTAAGGGCTTTAATGGCCTCTCCCGCCTCTTGGAGGCGGGACGGAATCGGGAACCCCGCGACTGATTATGTCAAAATTGCGTGGAGGCGGGATGGAGTCGGGATGGGGTCGGAAACCCCGACCCCGCAAATTTAACCCCCCACACGCCTCCAAACCCGACTCCATGGGTCATTCAAAATCCAGCCCTAAGGATCAGCCTTGTCCTCCTCGTCTGCACCACAGGGCTTCGGTGGTTACAGTTCCACTTGGTGCCTGGCAGAAGCAAAGAAAGAAATGCAATGGTTGCTCATAAGCCCAAGAAATATAGACGTTGACTGCTGCCGAAATATGGTCAATCAAGTGGTTTATATTTCTAACTGCAAGAGAGCCATACATTTACCGTCCGCAGCAGTTTATAAGTGTAAAAAGTCCTTCGGACACCAGATGACAAATCAGATTATCCAGGACAAAGCAGCCCGCTTGACTGGCTTCACATCCACCACCTTAAACATTCACTCCCTCCACCACCGGCGCACCGTGGCTGCAGTGTGTACCATCTACAAGATGCACTGCAGCAACTTGCCAAGGCTTCTTCGGCAGCACCTCCCAAACCCGTGACCTCTTCCACCTAGAAGGACAAGGGCAGCAGGCGCATGGGAACACCACCACCTCCAAGTTCCCCTCCCAGTCACACACCATCCTGACTTAGAAGTATATCGTCATTACTTCATCGTCGCTGGGTCAAAGTCCTGGAACTCCCTACCTAACAGCACTGTGGGAGTATGTAAGCATCAGCGCAGGCCCCAAGGATTTTTGTATCGGACATTTTGTATGATTGTTACTGCTGATTGACCAGCAGCCTGTTTGGAGAAGATGGGAGGGGCCCAGGTGTTCGTGATGGACAGGAGATTCCAGCCAGGCCTGCAAACTGATTACGGGAGAACGTCTGAGCAGACAGAGTTCTCTGGGAAACAATGGGCCCGGGTAGGTGACTCATACGGTAACGGGCAGAAGAGAGAGGGCCATTGTAAATTAATGGAAAACCATTTAACCCAGGATCGGGTGAGAAGTGCGGCCCATCATCTGCCATTAACACAAGCACCTAGATGGGATAGCCCCGAAAGGCGGGAAACCAGACAAAGAAGGGTGATTAAAAAGACATCACTGCAACACACAGACCTTAATGAACTTTTAGGGTATAAGAGAAGGCAGCTTTGGCCATTCTCGCTCTCGCTTGCTCTTGCCTTCGCGTGCCATCATCTCTGAACCAAGAACCGAGCACTCCGTCCGGGATGGAGAGAAGAAACCACCACGAGCGACAAGAGCCTTGCCTTGCTCTTCGACTGTAGGAATGAACCTCGAAACTGGGACTTGGATACTGCATCGGCGATACGGAACCAGGAGACACGCTCTACACAGGGAAGCAGCGAGCAAGAAAACGGACAATCGGGGTGAGCATTGTCCAAGCCCATGCATCCTTAAGACCACCGGTACTGTGTGAGGGGGTGTTGTGTGTCCCAACCAATCCAGAGGGGTTTAGTGGGGAGGTTCTGTGTGTATTATATAGTGTATGTTCCGGGGTTAGTGGGACAAGTCCATGTTATACTCTGTATAGCGACACAGTGTGATTTTAGGCGTCTTAATACGAGACAGGGGCCTGTTTGATGGGCCAAGTTGTATTGTTGTACTGTTTGTTTTACGCCACCAGGCATTTTACGTACTGGAGGCGGGTGTGTGTGTTAACCTTATTAAACACCGTACGGTTGAGTCCGAAAAGCTTGTCTGTGTTCCAGTCCGGTTCACCGTAATTCCTGTCGTCTAGAACTAAGTAGGAGAGGTGATTCGAACCACCAAGCAAACCACCTACAAGTACCTTCACCACACGCACTGCAGCTGTTCAAGGCGGCGGCTCACCACCACCTTCTTAAGGGCAATTAGGGATGGGCAATAAATGCTGGCCTTGCCAGCGACACCCACATCCCATAAAAACGTTAAAAAAATGTTTTTTTAAATGAGTCTATAATCAGAGGGAGGTGGCAGTGGGTGGGGATGATCGCTGCCCTTGAACAGAAAGAGATGCTCAGAACCATCAACAACAAATATACCGCACGGCAAGAGGGCAGAGTGTCAAAATAAAGCAGTGCATTAGAGTGAAAGAGATCATTTTATTTTAAATAATAAAACATGTGCTTACAGACATTGAAATACTAATTATAAAGGGCGGGAAAGATTGACGGTTAGAGACAATATAAGCAGCCAAAAAATGCATCACAGACCGAAGAGGCAAAAAGAAAGACTGTCAAAGCATTGTCCTGTTTCCATAAATACTGCTGTATTTGGTTCTGCTTCATTTGTTCCATTTAATTAGAAATAAAAATCTCTGTCACTTTAGCCTGTGGAAAGCTCTGGTCTGCATTCGATATCCCATCAAGTTAAAGAGAGTGGTATCATAGCATGAGACCACAGTTAATCCAATATGTAAATTACTGCAAATGAGGTAACTTAATTCTACAGGTCAAGCAACTCTGCAAGGGCAGATTGCTGAAAAGGACAGCTATCGAATTGTAGGGGGCTAGATCCATTTACGGGAACTGCTATAAAAACAGTTGAGAGAAAAACAGTTTAATTGAAGAAAGATCTCAAAATTATAACAAGCAGATGCATTTACTGAGGCGGTTCAAATATTAAAACCATTACCATTATATAGTCACTATTGTGGTGATTAACCAGATACATAAACAAGACGAAGGTTGCTTTTGAACACAAGGGAACATGTCACGCTATTTCAGTTTAAATTTTGTGAATTTTATTTTCTAGTTTTCAAGCATGAAAAAAATAGAGATATTAGAAGATGTAAAAATAAGTGTAAATTTTTTCTAGTCATATGTCATTTCTCCTCCCTCATTAAACCATTCCATGGGTTCGAAAGTATTGTGTCAATAAATAATGAAATTCAAAGATGAAACCATTTTCGTGTATATAAAGTTTAACCAGTTAAGACCGGTTGCAACAACAACTTGCATTTATATAGCGCCTTTAACAGGAGTGTAATCAGACAAAAATTGACACTGAGACAAATAAGGAGATATTAGGAGGGGTAACTAAAAGCTTGGTCAAAGAGGTAGGTTTTAAGGAGGGTCTTAAAGGAGGAGAAAGAGGTGGAGAGGCAGAAAGCAGATCAACCACGATCTAATTGAATGGCGGAACAGGCTCGAGGAGCTGAATGGTCTACTCCTCTTCCTATCTTCCTATAAAGGTTTAGGGAGGATATTGCAGAGCTTAGGACCTAGACAGCTGAAGGTACGGCTGTCAATGGTGGGGTGAAGGGAGTTGGTGGACTGGGAACCAATGTAGGTCAGACAAAAATGATACCGTACAGAGGAGGCTTGTAGCAACTGTGGAAAGACACTATGCTGTGTAACTATAGAGTGTACACTGAATAAGTATAGAGATTATTAAGTAAGTATAGATACAGTAATTTGTGACTGTGGTTAATGTGTACTAAATATAGCTGCTACTGTAGATACACTGAGTAAATAGACACTGGCAGGTTGAACCATCTGTCTTGTAAGAGGAAGGAAAAGGGAGGGTGGGGCTGCAACAGCCAGACATCAAATTTGCAGTTAGAAATCCTAATTGCTGAAGGGTGGGTGTTGCAGCGGGCGAGACACTTTTCTTCACCTCTGGGACTAGGCTTCCAACCCAACCTGTACTGAAAGTCTCCTTTGGCAGTTCGGGTCCAATGTAAAACGTGTCTGTGCAACCTCTATTCATTTCTTGGTGGGTGCCTTTCCACACCACAATCCTACTCCTATATCTCATAGTCTAAAAGAGTTCAAAGTTAGAAGCTGGGAAAAATTGTCATATTCTGTGCCTATTGCTACGGGTACAGGTGTATTGCAATTCTGAAAATCAAGCATGTCTATCTTAATTGAGAAATCCAGTGAAGGGCAAAGGCCTATAGTGTAGAACGTTAACAATGCTGGAAGGAGTAACAGACCAGACAAGGTGCCTCAGAAAGAAGTGACAAGCTTGGGTTGTAAAAGGCTGCTGATTGTAGGAAGAAGGCAAGACCAAGGGAAGTAAGGAGTTCCCACAGTCTTGATTTTAATAGACTGGGAATGTCGGAAGGAGAAAGAGCATATAGGATGGTGTGGCGGATCACCACCTAAACGGACATAACCCACTTTTCCGTCTGTGGACAATATATCGGTGAACCTTCCCTTTAAGGCACCTTACCTTTAAGACAGGAGTGGGCGAGGCTTCAGGGCTTTTCCAGAGAATTCTGGGAGCAGCTTTCTCAGCTGTTTTGTGTGCCATGCAGTGAATTAAAGCTTCTTGTTTTCCACATATGGATTCAGCCTCCATTCGTGTTTCGCGGCAGCCTCAACAATGGCATATTAAGAGCTTAGAGGAACAAGAAACATTTAGAGGAGCATATTGATAGTTAACAAAATGTGCATTTATATACAACACTGTGAAACCTCTCAAATGCACTTCATATACAGTAATTACATTGAAGTTCAGTGATTGTTGACATGTAGACAAATGCAGCAGCTAATTTGCACACAGCAATATTGCACAAATTTTGCCACGGGATCTTTCACGTTCAATAGATTGGGCTGACGGGACCTTAGTTTAATGTCTCATCCGATAGACAGCACCTCCGACAGTGCAGCTCTCCCTCAGTACTGCACTGAAGTGTCAGCTTGGATTATGTGCTCAAGTCCCTGGACTGGGGCTTGAACCCACAATCTGGTTTCCATAATACAAAAAAGATATAGAAGCACGGGAGATAGTGCAAAAAAAATAGTTATAATGATGATACCAGAACTGAGAGGTTACAACTATCAGGAAAGACTGAACAGGCTGGGGCTCTTTTCTCTAGAAAAGTGAAGACTAAGAGGTGACCTGATAGAGGTCTTTAAAATTATGAAGGAATTCGATGGGGTAGACGTAGAGAAGGTGTTTCCACTTGTGAGGGAGTCCAAAACTAGGGGCCATCAATATAAGATAACCACTAAAAAATCCAAAAAGAAATTCAGGAGTAGCTTCTTTATTCAGCAACAACTTGTATTTCTTTAGCGTCTTTAACGTAGTAAAGGGAGAAAGGAATAGAAGGATATGCTGACAGGGTGAGATGAAGTAAGGTGGGAGGAGGCTCGTGTGGAGGACAAACACCGGCGTAGACTCGTTGGGCTGAATGGCCTGATTCTGTGCTGTAAAATTCTATGCAATTCTAACTCAGAGGCAAGAGTGTTCCCACTGAGCCAGGGCTGACACCAAAGGGGGTGCAAAGAAGCATTCAGAGAAATTATGACAAACGACGTTGGCAATGGGCCTACATAGAGCAGCTGTTGGAGAGGTAGGAAGTCACCAGTTAATGCTTCTTTTCATTAAAGATGTATTTAATAACTTTAATGATGGATTTACTGGTAGGGATAAAGTTGACTTGGGCTGCGTCAAACCGAGTAAGACGCCTAGTGCAATAGACAGATTGTTTTCAAGAGAAAGAGCAGGACAGTGGGACTAATTGGATAGCTCTTTCAAAAAGCCTGCACAGGCACGACGGGCCAAACGGCCTCCTTCTCTGCTATATGAGTCTATGAACAACAGGCATGACCGACCCAAGACGTAACACCAGATCTGGTAGAGAGGAAGAATGATTTTTTAATCAGTTCCCTCCAATTGTCTCCTCTCTCCTATAGGTACTGACTCTTACTGCGGTACTGCTCCACAGTTGCTGGATGCCTTCTGTTACTTTGCCCCAATGATACCTTATTCACGTCCGAACACAATGAGTGCCAGCAAGCTGTTTGACCTTGGGTGTGGGGTATTACAATCAAGCCGAATCCTGATCTTAACCGACATCCACACACTTGCAGTTTCAGCAGGGGTTACTGGATAGGAGTCAGGAGCAAGAGCCCGGGTGAATTTCCCTCTACCTATCTCAGGAGCAATTGTAGCACTCCTAACATCGCCATAGCTGAGATCAGCTACCTCAGCACATAACACGGATCAAATCTGGGACATTCTCAGTCTCTATAACTCAGATACACTCTTGATAAACTCACTGGACTATTGGGAAGCCAAGGGTGATGCAAGAAACCTTTCATGCCAGCTAAAATAATGACCCATATGAGAAAATTCTGGTCAAACATATGAGACCATACAAGCAGATTGTGATATGTATTATCTTTCTAATGCAGTGGTTTTAAACTTTATTTTGGAGGGAAACGATCGCAAATATTGACGAGTGGTTAGGATCTGGAATGCACTGCCTGAGAGGGTGGTGGAGGCAGATTGAACCGTGGCTTTCAAAATGGAAATGGATAAGTACCTGAAGGAAAAAAATTTGCAGGGCTACGGGGAAAGGGCGGGGGAGTGGGACTAGCTGAAGCGCTCTTGCAGAGAGCTGGCACGGGCTCGATGGGCCGAATGGCCTCCTTCTGTGCTGTAACCATTCTATGATTCTATATTCCCAAGGATGCCCCCCTGTCCTAAATTCCGGCATGCGGTGTTTACTGCCAAAAGTGAAACAGGGCTATCATTGCAGAAAATATTTTTTTATTAGTATACAACAACAGAAATTCAGCCCTTTGATACTGGGGATCAGCTTCATGCCTCTTCTTTCCACTTCTTCTGATGCTTGAGTGTCACCCTTGTCTCAGTGATCAGAACTGGGCACAGTACTCGAGCAATGGTCTGACCAGAGCACTGTACAGTTTGGTCATGACGTCGCCTGACTTGTATTCCATTGTTCTGGCTATGCGGTTCAGTATTCCGTTGGCTTCATTGATTGCTGATCTGCATCAGTTGGACATGTTGAGCATTGAGCCTCCTAAAAGAGACTTCTATGTCTCTTTCAGTTTTGTCCTTGGCATGTTTCCAGTCTACCAACACCTCCCCAGTGTCCATTTGCTCCCTCATAATAATTGTCAGTACTTTACGGATCTCCTCCCCAGTCTCTCTGAGCACTCTGGGATAAATGCCATATATTTTTGGGGAGATTTATTTGTTTTGAGGACTTCTATCTCATTAATATAAAAATCTTCATTTTGCTTACGTTAACTCCCATCTGGGAGTGCTATGTTGCTCAAGTCTTCCCTTGTGAATACTTGGAGCAATATTCCCTTTAAGCTGTGCGGGCGTGCTGCCACACAGCGCTCCAGGGGTTCAGCGCAGCCAGTGAGCCGGCTTTTAAATTTAAAAAACTGCTCAGGCGCGGAATTTTGAATGGGCCGCGCGGCCCGTTAAAGGGGCCTCGTGGCCCCAAAAAATTACAGGGAACATTGCTTGGAGAAAGTAGTTATTCAAAATATTTACTATTTTGCACTCATCATTAGTTTCAAGCCTGTTTTACATCTTTTAAGGTTTTCACCTCTTCTCTGAATGCCCTCTTACTGTTGTAGTACTGAAAGATTTTTTCAAATTATTATTGTGTTCAGCCCCTGCCGCTATGTTTTTTCTAGGTCCCCTTTTGCCCCTCTGATCACACTTTTAACATCTATCATATTTTCTTATATTTATCTCAGTGATCAACTTCCCCTTTCTCCCCATAGGAGTTGTAGAGGTAATTTTTCCTCTTTATTTCACTTTTAATTTGTTCACATGATTTTGTCTGCACAAATTTTAATTTGGCGTTCTTGAAAATTCACAACTTATTTGAAAATTCTGAATATTTTATTAAATCGGCATATAAACATAATTTGGTTATGGATGAATGATTTTATTTGTGTTGTAAGTTACTTCTTGTAATGCTTAAGCATATTATTAACAACATTGTTAATAATTAGCAATTTAGCACAGTCAGGCATTAAGTCACTGATCTTTGTAGGTCTTTTTACAATTTCACTGAAAGTATCCCAAGCCATACAGTATTTTTAAAATCCTCAAATTATACACTGTTTGCATAAAATTAGCAAAGGCAGACCTTGGTAGTGTTCTACAGCACTGATCTTGGCCCTTCACCTAAGTTTGTCAATCAAGAACTGTGAAGATAATAGATTATCTGCATTCTGCAGTCTTCCTCGTCCTTGAATCTAGTTTCCTTATTCGGTGTGACACGCATTTCAGTTTAAAATACAATTGTATTTTGATCAGGTCACTCCTAAAAAAAAACCCTTAGCTTCATATATGTTTTTAATCTCAAGATTTATCATGAATCTAACTCATGCTGTTGGAAGAAATGTTTTACAACATATAAAGTAACTAAACAAAACATGTTAACAGTAATATTTAAACTTTTTTTGCAGGGCTGTCAGTTCCACCTTGTTCCATACAAACTAGGGGTGGGATGGAGCCCACTTTAAGAACATAAGAACATTATAAATAGGAGCAGGAGTAGGCTGTACGGCCCCTCGAGCCTGCTCCGCCATTCAATAAGATCATGGCTGATCATCGACCTCAACTCCACTTTCCCGCCCGATCTCCATATCCCTTGCTTCCCCGAGAGTCCAAAAATCTATCTATCTCAGCCTTGAATATACTCAAAGACTCAGCATTCACAGCTCTCTGGGGCAGAGAATTCCAAAGATTCACAACCATCTGAGTGAAGAAATTCTTCCTCATCTCGGTTTTAAATGGCCTATCCCTTATCCTGAGATGTCGCCCCCTAGTTCTAGACACTCCAGCCAGGGGAAACAACCTCTCAGCATTTACCCTGTCAATCCCCTTCAGAATCTTGTATGTTTCAATGAGATCACCTCTCATTCTTCTAAACTCCAGAAAGTATAGGCCCATTCTACTCAATCTCTCCTCGTCGGACAGCCCTCTCATCCCAGGAATCAATCTAGTGAACCTTTGTTGCACCGCCTCCAAGGCAAGTATATCCTTCCTTAGATAAGGAGACCAAAACGGTGCACAGTACTCCGGGTGTGGTCTTACCAAGGCCCTGTGCAATTGTAGTAAGACTTCCTTGTCCTATTTGATGGAACCATTTCCCTTTCATTTGTAGAATATGCAATGGGGTGGAACATTTGAGGATGGAGTCTGACTGAAATTAGGTGGGTCTGGTTTGTCACAAGCCTTTCGTTTATTCGGTTTGATATAAAACACAGTAATAAACAATTTGCTAAGTATCTGTGGTGAGGGCAAAAAAAAACAAGCGGCTGATTGTGCAGAAGTTTGAAACTCTGCAACTGGGGGGAAGGAAAAAACAGCGGCTGATTGTGTAGAAGTTTGAAACTCTGCAATTCTCACTGCACGTTGTCATTGTCATTGTCACCACCACCAACAGCAGCAGCAGCAGGCAGAGCCTGTCGCTGCCATGGAGACCGCCGCTTGAGTGACAGCCGCACTTGCCGTTGCCGTGGCGACCGCCGCCTGAGTGACAGCCGCACTTGCCGTTGCCGTGGAGACCGCCGCCTGAGTGACAAGCCGCACCGCCCGGCCTGGCCCGGCGTACACAGCGCTAGACACAAGGGTGGCTTCAGGTAAAAGGCGGGTTTGGGGAAAGAAAGAAAGAACGAAAAACCCTGCCCAATAGTGAGGGGAGAAGGACACGTCGGCCCAGCCTCCCCGCTCGGCACTTCCCGTCCTTTGTTTCCCAAACACCGCGAGGCCTAGTGGCGGCCTACACAGCCTGGGACTGGAGTGAGTGAGTCAGCGAGCCCGTGGGCGCGCCTTGGCAATTGCGGCCCGACGCTGGGAGTGAGTGCGTGTGCGGAGAGGGGAGGTGTTTATTTTTTTTTAAAACGCTGCGTTTGCGGTGGGTGTGGGCAGGGGAGGCTGGGAGCCAGTGAGGTGGGGGTGTGCGAGGAGAGGTGACGGGCGGCGCTTCCCTTTGTTTGGAACAAACCCCTCCATGTGGACTGGCCATTTATCGCGCGATGTTTATTTTAAACCATTGCAGCCGGACGTACAAAGGGGGCCAGGCGGAGTCCTGCCCTCACTGATCCACTCCAAACCCGCACCACTCCACTCCATTCCACACCGACCTAGGCCGCGGTGTCATGGTCACATTTCTTCCACCGAGAATTTCTGTTGCTTGAAGTTAAAGTCTGATCCTCCTACAGCCTTCATCGATGAGCCTTGTGAGAGGTAAATGTTTCGTTCAAGATTTTGGCACTTTGGTTATTTGCATACAAGAGTTTAAAATGCTCTTTCTCTATTTAAATTCGATGTGATCTGTCTATGGATGTATTAATGAAAAGCTGTCTAACTAAATATACTTCTGTTCAATCACCAACTCTTTGTTCTAGATCACGGCCCCTGCTTTCAGACTGGATTGCTGTGAGTTACTGTGTGCTGGGCTGAGAAGTGGTGACTTGTGCATTTTGTCATAATCCTGCATTTATGTCAACCGCCCCTCAGTCTTGTTCTGTGTGCGATGTGACTTGTTTCGCTTCGAACTCTTACTGGTGTATCTGATTTCAGAGCTGAAATACCTTTTTAAAAAAAAAGTTCGCTTTGACTGCATCACGGCTACAGTAATAAAATAATAAAAGAATCACATCCTATCAGCTTGAGTATAGTACCACAGATGTATTAATGAAAAGTTGTCTCTACTACAGTGAGATTTTTTATATATGTAAAAAAGGAACACCAGAAGGATTCAGGCCCTCAGAGTTTATAACTAAATCGCTGATTCACTATTGTCACAATGTACTTTGGTAGGGAGCACATTAGTAGTTTTAGTTTCACTAACAATAATGGAATAATAAATTAGGTGACGGCTGTTATCTGTTACAAGAGGAATTGAATAGGTTTATTTCGATTGTCCAAGGAATAGCATTTGTCAGCCTCATTATAAGTTTTACAATTATATTTTGGTCCCCCATCCTATTTATTGCAATAGAGCATTTAACAAAAATCTCTATTGACCAAATTAAAATATAAATTGGGTCAAAAAGTGTGAGAAATCCCCCCTCTCCCTTACAAGGCACCTCATACGCCAGCCCAACTCCCTTATCTACAGATGCAGTTTCATTTCCTGCTCTCAGTGCCGCACATGTACTTCATGTCTGCTGTGAGATCACGTGTGCTGCCTTGTTCCATCCACTTAGGCTGCGGCTCTTCAGTGTGCTATGGTAATTAGTAGAAATGAATGAGACTGCATGCAGCCCTAACTGAAGCGACGGTCTTTGTGTCTTATGAAGCTCTTTCTAAAGACAAAGGATAACGCCTTAGCGGTGTGTTTTTGTTTCACAGTCCTGCTATTTAAACATTAGCAATCTTTATATATTCCAAAAATCGGATGCTAAACTTTGAGTCTTAACTGTGCGGATCTCTGTCTTTTGACGTTCTGTCTTTGTCTGGTATTATGTTATGCTTTCGGTATTGATGGGGAACAATGTGGTGTGTAACACTGAATAATATTATTAGCTTCCATCAAGTGGTGTTAGTGTAAAGGTTATTAATTGGGGATCTGCAGTTGGACCAGGAATTTTTTTATTGACTTTTTAATTCATTTTTACTGATTATGTTTCCAATAAGAGCATGCATGTAATTGGAGTGTTTTCCAAAATTAAAGTAAGCAGGTAGTTTTATAATGTGTATTTCTCAATAGATTATGTTTGGAAGCTGAGTAGTTGACAAATTGTAGATAAATTTTTGCAATAATCTTGCACAATATTTGTGTTGCTTGAAAATCAATTTACAACTTCCATATGTCACCGTTTTTTAAAAACACATTTAAAAAAAAAAAAAAAAGTTGATTAGTTTTTTCTTTTGAAATCTTGGTGCATTTTTATAAGTCCGCTGTGTCTTCACTCCAGACATTTTCATGATGCATTTTGTTGTGTGTTATGGGACACTCGTAACATGCAAATGATTGTATCTGCAAGGACAGTTTTATGATGAGGCTTGAAATAAGGGAACTAGCAGACAGCAAACTGGTATTTGATAGAAGTTACTGGTTCACTTTTGTGTTTAAAAGCTAAAAATATGGGATGATACTGATGGTTTAATAATTGCCCATGAAACTACCTCAGTATAAGGTCTGTCTTAAGAGGAATGGTAATAGTGGAAAATGGGAGAAGGAAAAAAAGTTACATTGCACATAAATGGAATGTATGACTAGTTAATAATGGTATTTCGATACAATGAATGAAGTCAGACCATCTAGATCACCCTCACTTTAAAAAAAAATCATGGCCCATTCTAAAGGTCACCAGCCTCACTTCACAATACATTCCACACTTGGTGCAAAGCCACAGAAAAGTTCTTCGTCCTCAAGGAAAGTGATAGCTTGGTTCAATTTCTTCTGAGCAAAATATTTATTTAAAGCCCTGCTCCAGGACTTGAGCACATAAAGTAGGTTGACAATCCAGGCCAGTACTGAGGGAGTGTTGCATTGTCAAAGTTGCTCCTGTCCTTTGGAGGCTCTGTTTTCCTGTTCCAAAATTCAGGTGGCTGTTAAACAATACCACGACACTTTTCAAAACAGCAGGACATTCTCCCAGTGTCCTGGCCAACATTCCTCTCAAGCAACACCATTGGAAGAAAAAAAGATGAACTTGTCTTTTCTCTCATTACTGTTTGTGGGATCCTGCTGCGCACTAAATATCTGCAGAAGTTTCCTATTTAATAACTATTTCAAAATAATTAATTGTATGTGAAGTGCTTTAAGGTGTTTTTGAGACGTGATAGTGTTATATCAATGCAGTTTTTCAAGTCGTTTTCTAGGGACATCTGTTCACGTATGAGACTACACAGTTTTTGTGAAGTAGATTTTCTGACTTTATGTAAGCACAATGTTGATGCAAATTTATTGATACTATTAAATAGTTATAAATGCTTGTTTTCTTTCCCCAAGAAGCAGAGTGAAGCAGAGAAAGTCCTGTAATGGAGTCAGGACAGGACCAGGCTGATGGGTTACATAACAGAAAGGATGACTTAATTAATTTCAGCATCCCTGTGGATTATTCCGTTGATTGCACAAGAAATGAAAGAGAAGAGCTGCAGGCAAATGACCCTTTAGAACTATTGCATAGTGGGACCATGGATACCCAATACAGTTTGTGTACTAAAAACACAGCTGGTGACTTGGAGACCAACACTGGGTCTACTGTACCTCAGATTGACAAGGTACACCTGGACGATGCCATCTCAAGTACCACAGTCACTGTCTCTTATGTCAATCGGCCCCACCTGTTCTCTTCCCAACGGATATTGCAGCATTCCTTGCATGAGCAACCATTGCCATCGCTCTTTATTCCATCTGTTTGTGTGCAGTCACAGCAGATGTTGCCAGCCTCATTTGATTCATCCATACCTGCCGATTTTGTTGACTCATCCTTTGAGAACTCTGTGTTGGCACAATCTGGTGATTTGGAATCCATTAGAAGAAGCTTTGAAAATGGAATCGACTGTAGCATTGTGAGCCAGCACAGATTGAAGGCGCTGGACTTAGATTTACCATTAACTTCTTCTACTGTCCATGAACCTGGATCATGTGGTATGCCACTCGAACATACATTAGACACTGCAGAGGAAACCTTGTATGAACAATCTAGTTCTTCATCTGACATGGAAACGCATGACTCTGTGTGCCAGTTTTCTGGAGTAATGCATCAGGAAAATGAGTGGAGTGATACTGTAAGTCCTGCTGAAGCTGTAGTTCAGAACTCTGAAGTGCTTGTAATAAAACTGACTGGGTCATCAACGCCAGAGAGCAGACCAAACAACAAGGAACAGTGTGAAAGCAAAAACCTGCTGGGCAGGATGGACCACTGTGAAACGCAAAATTGTACTGGTGTTTTCACTGGGGTCAAAAGCTTAAGTAGCCAGTATACGGAGAGGAAGCTTCAGTCTGTGTGTGACTTAAACAGGAATTACAAAGACCAGGCCACAATGACAATAAAAACAGAAAATACCATTGATTTTTTAGAGGCAGCAGTACCAGCTGAATCTGAAGAAAGCCTGAGTGAGGACACTTTTGGTGAATTATGTCCAAAAGACTTCACAGAAGGGGAGCAGAATGTTTCACCAGATTGTGACAGAAGCAGAGTATCTTCAAATTCCATACAACCATCTCACAGTTTAATAAATCCAGATAGTTACGAGAGGGCGTACACAGAAAGTGCCGGGACCAACATGTCATCAAGTTACAAAGTAGCACCCAATGCATGTGACATGCTGCAGGATTCAGAAACAGGGAGACCAGCTCCAAGTAACATCGCTGTCCATCAACATATGCAAAAAGCTGAGATCTTATCACTGCAGGGTACAGAAACTGAAGAGTGGTCACATGACCAAGAAGTAACTTTAACATCTGACCTAAAGGACGAGAAAATGCATTGTTCAGGGAAGGATGCCAAAGGCACCCAAAATAACAGCTCCGTGCAGGTCAGTTGCAACTCAGCAGATAGTATGGTTTCTCCATGCAGTGGAGATCTGACACCAAATATTGAAGTAACTGGACAGTCTCTGAGTAATGAATATAGCTACAGGGAAGCCCAAAAACACATTTCTACTAGCGATGCAAATGACGGCCTCTCTGCAGCCAAACCGAATTTGAAGGAGATCCCTGACTCGGTGCAGGTAGTTAACGATGTGTGTGAGAACAGCAGAAGTTCAGCTTCATTCAGCAATCAAACGTTTTCTTCCTTGCAGAAGCCATCAGCTTCAGAGAGTAACCATCCCAGGATAAAGCCTTGCTCTCTTGAATTGCATAAACTAAACGTTCTTGAAACGGAGGGGAAGTGCGACGTTCGAGGATATGTATTAGACCTGAAAAGAAATAATGTTGCATCGATGTCTTGCAGCATTTCTATGAGTCTCTCTTTAGCCAAGTCTGGCAAAAGCATTGATTGTGGAGAGGAGGCAGAGCCTGGTGAGAACTGTGATGGAAAAGGTGGCCAGAGCCCCAGTAGTGACGATGTATGCGAAGTCTTGTCTGTCCAGGCAGGCTCACAAATCCCTAACCGGAGAAAGCAGACCTTGGTGGCCAAGTACGAGGACAATGAGGTAGTCTGCATCTCTGACGAGGAGAATGTTAGCTGTCCGGACGCAAAAACTGATGCGCATCAGGATCGGGCTCAAGCTCAGGATAATAAGAAACGGAGGACGCCATGTCAACAGCATGCGAATCAGAAGAAGTTTGAAGATCGACCTCTCCAAAATGACGGCAGCACTGAGCCCAAGCATTTTGAAAGGAAGATTCTTCCGCCAAGGCAAAGGGGAATGAGGCTGGAGCAGATCGTGCAAAATATTGTAACTCAGCCCAAGTCAAGAACTTCCAGCAGCCTCAGTGAGAGATTGAGAAGAAGCAGGGACACACCGACTCCTACTCCCACCAGGTTTCAACCACCAAGGCGCAAATCATCCAGCTCCGCTGCAGAACAGAAGTCCAAGGGCGGTGCTGGGCTCTCTCCTTGTGTCTGGGATTCCTCACAAAAAACAATTACTTCAGAATGTAAAATGCAAGAACAGAAAGAAACAGGCTCAATAGCTGCAGAGAAACCGAATACAAATAAATCTACCTCAATTCCAGGCTCTTGCCACGAACATGCAACAAAACTGAGCACTCCTGTTTCCCCTGCCACGTCTTTCTGCGGTGCCTCTTCGTCTTCAAAGCAGTCGACCGAGATCTCCCGGGAGGTGCATACTTCGGGCAGTAAGCAAGCGTTCGGCGACCCTGACCTTAAATGTCTAAATGGGAACCGAAGGAAGCAGGCGGCAAACACTAGGAATGCCACGCAGCCGAAGAACTGTGTATCATCTCGGCAACGATCTTCCCAGCCGAGCAGGGGGGGCACAGCAAGGAAGGGAATACGCAAACCGGCAGGTAAAAAGCGCCAGACACAGCGGGGACAGGCCTCATCATTCTTTGCACCCGACGAGCCAGAGATAAAGCTAAGAGCATTGACTCTTAAGGCCGAGGACCGACGAGATAGATATGATAGTTTTTCACCTTACGTTCGGGTAGAGGCAAAAGGTTATTCACTGTGTACTGTAGTAAACTATTCCGAGGAGGATAATAACAATCTCAAGCAAAAGAAACATTCCCAGCAGCAGTCGCACGGTGCCGTTCCAAAATCATCTTGCTTGACATTGGGCCCTACAATTAATGAGGCCACTCACAAAAGCTTTCTAGTCTGCTGTCTTTGCGGCCAATCTGCAAATGCTATGGAGCAAGGTGATCTTTTTGGACCTTTCTATCCTGGAGGATATACACCTTCGAGTAACCAAACTGCCCGGTCAAAAGAGCCCAAGACTGCCGAGCCAGCTAGTGCAGTTGTCTCTAGCCCTAGTTGTACTTCCATTAGGAATGCAGTAAATAAAACTCCAGGACAAAATCAGGAGTTGAGAACGAGGGAAGGGGCGACAACCCGTGGCCAGAAACGCAGAAGTTTGGACGGTGTTGAAGAGGCCACAAAATGTTCTGATAGTAAGAAGCCTAAGAGTGAGCCATCTTTAGAAGAGTGGTACCAGCCCCCATTGGTCCCAATGGACACTAATGAATACTGGATGCATGAAGACTGTGTGACGTGGTGTGCTGGTGTATTTCTTGTAAGAGGAAAGCTATATGGTTTGCTGGAGGCTATCAATGTTGCACAGGAGACGGTAAGTAAGACGAGAAATTGTAGCGTATTGTACGGGCATTAACCACATTTTCATGCTAGGATTTCAGAATATTCAGAAATGAGCAAGAGAGGAAATTTATGTGATAATCTTTTATTTTAACTTTAATGAATAATTTCAACAAAGCAGGTGGACATAAAGGTAATTTTTTTTAAAGTTAGTTTTGGTTAAAAAGTAGAGTTGATCCCAGATCTCAGAACCTTTAATCACCTTGCGTCACAAGTTCGAAGGAGGTGTGCTGCAGAGGTCCAGTAAACTACATAGTGTGGGGTTTGCAATTCCAGTAAGGAAGCTTGGGAAATGAGCTTTTTCCTGTGGATAAAATCTGAGTTTCGCGTGTACACCTAAAATTGGCTAACCTATGTTCAACAACACGGTAGTGCAGTTTTAGGGAAACCGTGGTTTCAGTTTGGGGCAGGGAAACTTCCTTTTTGAAATCTCTTTGCCCATTCTAATGGAGCAAATGAAAAGAGGTGCAGCTGTATGTTCCCAGTTCCTTACAGCCTGACCCCTGGCTGCACATTGTACAGGGCATTGTACGTTTGTTTAACACTCCATTTCTTGCTGTTCCTGATTCTGAATGCTGAGACCCATGCTGACCCATTGCATTACCCGGTTCTACTCCCATTTGTTTCCTCCTGTGATTTCTCCAGTATTACGTCCCATGCCCAGCTGATTCCAGCCATCTCCTCCATAATTTGCTGCATGGAAATACACAAGAACAGGCTGGGTGATTCTCGCTTCCACACCCCTGCCCATTACTCCTTGACAGATCTGACGTTTTCTAAATTTATGCCTTCCTGTTTCAATCTACTGCTGCTGACTGTGTCAGAAGCTTTAAATATTAACTTAAAATGAATACATTTATTCTTTGAAAGCCTAAAATGGACAGTGTTTGGGACTGCTGAAATACGCAAACTTGAATGCTCATTTAAGGCGAGATTATTGCCAAGAGGTGCATGTAGGCGCTGCGTTTTAGGACAAAGCTTATCTTGCATCACATTGTACAATTTTGCAATGCAGCTTCTAGTTTAATAGAGTGGAACTATGTTGTTACAAACCTTATTTTAAGATTTCGTTAGAACAGTTGCTCCTGGTTCTAGTGGGAATTTGATTATAGTTAGTGCAGGAGCTCAAAACCTGATACGAGGGACACGTGATTAGACTTTGGCAGTCCCACAAGGTTGTTATAATGAGGCTTGACTGTATTCACTTCTGTGTCATTGTAATTAAACACAGCCACTAGATCAAATTTATCTCCATTATAGGATTACTGAAGTGCATTTTCAGCAGTCCAGAGGTTAAGTTAGATACATTTTTTTAACACTTACATTTTTTATTAGTTAACAAAAGAAATCCTGTGACTCTTGCCATCCTTTCATTTGGATTGCTGAATTTCCTATTCATCATTCTGAGGACTTGCATTTCATATGGGCAACAAAGAGTTTGATTTCTAAGGTCTATGACCCACATATGACGAGGGCAGTACATCAGGCTTATGACTGGTTACCCTAATGGACCAGTAGCAAAATGTATTTTGTGCCTACAGTACTAACCTGCCTTCCAAAAAGCTGTTTCTCTGATCTGCCCTTGGATATCTCGGATGTTTTATTCCCCCGTGTTCTATCAGTATATGCTTTTAATATTTCCTTTTTAGTGTGTGATTATTTTTGTATCTTCACATTCTCGGGCTGATCGACAGTAACAGTCCGCCACGTGAATGCTCCTGTCATGGTGGTAGCCATCTTTATACCAGCCCATAGAGTGATTAGTCCTAAATGGCGGGAGGGCTTTATGGGCTCCCACATCCCAAAGGGTGAGGGGGGGGGGGCCACTCGCCCACCGGACACGAGTATCCTGCTGGATGTTAACCCAGAATTCCGAGCCGGAGTCTCGACTCGCAGGGACTGTCTGGACTGAGGTTCGAACCCTGCATCCTCTGACTCCGAGGTGGGAATGCTCCCCCTAAGCCAAAGATTTGCTCCAGTGTGTGGTGAGTCACACCCTCTCTAGTTGATCTCCTCTGCTTCTTGATTTGGTCTCTGCACATTTCACACTATTCTTCTCTGCTGCCCCTTTTGCTCTTTCCAGTTTCTCCCTGCATGTTTTTAGAATCTCTTGCTTTCTCTATTAAGCTTGCTTTTCGGCTCCTCCGAAATCCCTTGCTGCAGAGTTGAGCCTTTTCGCTTTCTCAGCGGAGCCTCCTTTTAGTATCTGATGGTGATTTTTACTCTGGGTTCCAGTGCCCTATATTAATGCACTACACACACTGTCCAGGGAAACCTCTGTTCTGCTGAGAAATGATGTATGTTTACTCTTCTCAATTTAACTGTACTGTCGTTAATTTTTATGCCTCTCATAATTTAAGATGAATCCGCTGCCCTGTCACAGCACATCCATCATTGAAGCTATCTTGGTAACGGGTTACATTGCATTTGGTGATTTTGTTTTAGCAAAATGGCTTCGTCTCCTCTCAAACTCTGAAGCAGTTTGCCATATTAATTCAAATAGAAAACGAAACCAGATGTATTAATGTACAATTTTATAGATTTTTTTTTTTCCTTAAGCCTCTGTGAAGCGCCTTGGAATGTTCTTTCTACGTTAAAGGCACAATATAAATGCAAGTTGTTTTACTTCTATTTAAAATATAATATGTGGCTAATAATTCTAATGTATCAGGTAGCTATAACTTAAAATGCAGAATAAAACCAGTTGAGTGACATCAAAGTGAACACAGCCAAGCTTTATCATTGCAATCCCGTGCAGACTGGTAGAGACATTTTAGCCCCTCCTTTTCCTGCCAGTTTTCTCTCTGTGACCTCTGCTGACCTGAAGGCAGTGACTCCTTGCTGAGGCAGAGCTCTATAGATACTGGCAGCCCTTGGGTGTCTCGCCCAAATGGTCATTCTGCCTATGTTTCCCAAACAGTTGAACAGTACTTCAGAATATCAGTCT
This sequence comes from Squalus acanthias, assembly GCA_030390025.1. Taxonomy (NCBI): domain Eukaryota; kingdom Metazoa; phylum Chordata; class Chondrichthyes; order Squaliformes; family Squalidae; genus Squalus; species Squalus acanthias. Next base: position 38,499,196 of record CM059447.1, on the reverse strand, counting down.
CAACTTCCATCCTACGTTATTTAATCCTGGGCCAGTTTCCTACCATGCCAACAACCCAGGAGCTATCATGCTCTATGTAGCATTTGATTGCATTCTTCTAACCCTCAATCCCATTCCTAACCAGATAGTCAACCAACCTTTTTTATTCCTCTCGGGTCCTAATCCTCGAAACTGCTTTAGCTGCTGTTCCATTCCACATATCCGTTACTCTGGGATGGGGAAAATAATTCTTCCTGATCTTAAATCTTGCTTGAGGCTTGTTAATTTTATACCCATGTCCAAGTTAAATAGCCTACCTACATCTACATTATTCATTCTTCCCAGCATTTTAAAGATTTGGATTATATTTTCTATCAGTTTTCATTAAGGATCAGCAACTTTTTTAGTTGCAATTACGTAATCATTTTGGTCCCTGAAAGAAAATTTTTTTTTGATCCTAATGCAGGATTAAAGGTAAACTCAAGAAATGGATCTGACAAGAAAATGCTTCCTTATCTGTAGGAAGGAACCAGAGCGTAAAACCTGCAGAAACAAAAGAGCCCAACCAGAGTGTGTTTAACTGTTGCACCTTTCAGATACACGTGATGTGGTTTATAGCAAACCGCCACGACAGCCCAGCAAGGACTATTGCTGTACGCAGTGCTCCAAACCATCAGCAGCATTAACTACTGCATTCGTAGCTTGGGAGCTTGTTGTGGCAGGCCTTCAACTGCTTCGTGTCACCTCGCTGCCTCCTGGAATTGCTGCTTCATTTTTTTTTTAAACAAGCGCATTGGATGTTTATATTGAGGGACGTTGTAATGAAATAATTTTAGTCTTTCTGAAGAAGGCTGACTGATATAGCCTGGAGTTTTTGATTTGCTTTTTAGGCAAAATTACGTTTTCTTTTTAAATTGCAAAATGAGCCTGAAAATCAGATACATTGACGCCAATGTGGCTGCACTTCAAGGGGATTACATTATTCCCAGGTTGTCTGCCCCAGCATTGAGAGTGTACAGGGCCTGAAGCCAGCTGAATTATTTAGAGAGCAATTGATTTAAAAGAAAATTAAGCTACCTGGGAGGGAATTGCTCCTGTAGATAACTTTACCCCAACAGTAATATTCTAGTTAGACAATGGCTGCATTTATCCCTTTTTTATCTTTGAGAAGATTTAAAGTAGTTTTTTTTCCTCCCTTCACTTTTTAGCATGTACGGTTCTCCCAGTCGACTGCCTGGGCACTCGACCTGCTGTGGGCCTCTGTCGAAGATGTTTTTAGTTGCTGCCAGACGTTTTGTGAAGCTGTCTGGTGTGTTTCTCCACCCCCCCCCCTGTGTGTGGTGCCTTCCCTCCCCTGGAGAATTCTGGCCTTTGTTCAGTGCCTATCGGTGACAATGCGGCAAAGCTCATTGTTTTAGGAATTGTGGATTTGAAACTGCCTGTTAACGATCCTTGGCATAGTGTGTTGGAACATTGAACCACAATTATGATTTCTTGATCTCAAATCTTACAATATTTCACCTACAGACGCAAATTTAAATATACGTATAAAGATGAAATGCCAGCGTCCTGAGCATTTCTTTGACCAATATGTGCTTATTTTACTGCAGTGGTGTCTTGTGTAATTGACCTGATGTTTTTGTGAAGTGATTAATTCAATATATCATGTGGTTGGGAAACAAAAACGTTTGTCGAGCACTTTTGCTTGAAGGTGGTGTCCCTTTAAGTTTGCAGACTAAACATAATTCATGAACCTAAGCAGTCTTAGTATCAGACCTGCTGCCACATTGCTGACTGCCACTTCCCAATGCTTTCTAGCATTCATTCATCATTCTTTTGTGAACTCACTTCTTTGTTTTCCCCAGCTATGTTTATCTGAATTGAATTTTTTTACATTACAGCTTCTGCTGTTGTACATAAGGCACATTCTGTATAGTGTGTATTTTGCACTGACTTCACCAGATTTAAAAAACTCAATCTTCTATTTAAATATAAATGCAGCGACTTTGTTTGATGCACAGAGCTGGATGGGTGAGAGACATTCTTTCTGTTTCTTATTCAAGTAAGCGAAATAGTCAACTTATCTCTTTCCTGTGTGCCTTGTTCTTGGCAACCACATATTCCAAGTAATTTGACAGGAGAGTTTAGTTTAACATGACACTTTTTTTAATGTCCCCTTGACATAAAATGGGACATACAGGATTGTTTACAGTGTGTATCTTTTTTTAAAGCCTTAGTTTTTGGTTTGAATATTTTGGGTTACGGTGCATTTGTGGGGAACGTAGCAGACTTTTACTCTGCATCTACCTTGCACTGTACCTGATCTGGGAGCGTTTGATGCTGACGCTCGCAAGGAAAACCTTTTATAGTTCGCGGATTTTCCTGGATGGAGTGGTTGTAGTTTTCCCATCCTATAATCTGCAGGCTTTTCAAACTCAAGCTTGGGGCTCACCTAATCCCTACTATGTGATTTACCTCAGCTTCCTTCCTACTCTCTTCAACCTTGATGTCTTTGGTTGTGAGTTGGGTATTCCACTGTTAACCATTTGTGTATCCTCCTATGTACAAAACACTCTTCCCATAATTATCAGTACGAGTACCAAATGCATGCATGTCTGTCTTGTGCCATATAATAGTCAATCTCCTCTGGCAGTTAAGACCAAGTGTAGTATTATGTTGCGGTTAGAGGCAATGTTCCCTCTAATTTTTTTCCTCCGCAGGCCCTTTAAATTTGCTGCACAGTATCCCTTCCAGCAGTAGCATGTGAGCGCCCTGCGCAGGACCTCTCGGTTGATGCGTGGCCGCGCACCTTAGGGGGAACATTGGTGAGAGGGTGGGGGGTAATTGGGGCAGGACGTACGGACTCTGTTCAGTCCCCACTTTGGAGCCCCCATTTTGAAGTCATACACCCTGTTTCATTATAAATTCTGATGTCCACATTTACAATGGAAACTGCCAATGTAAGCTTTTCACGCTGTAATTACACCCATCCTCCAGTGGTAGTACCTCGGCACCGCCAACAAAGGGGTGGGTGGGGCAGGTTAATTACAACGAGAAGTTTACACAGGCCATTTAAATTATGATAAAATATGTAAGATTTTTAATTTATCACAAAAAATATCAAGCAAACCATTTCACAGTAGGCCCGTCTGACCTGGAGCCTGAAAGTTACCAGCAGCCACAATTGCCCACTAATTGATCTCTGAGTTTGCAAGGCACTACAATATTCTGGGTTTGCCTTTTTATACCAGTTCCTCACATGGCGTTCTTGAGCAGTGGATTTGACGGAGCCGGCCAGGTTAGCAGCTAACCACTCCTGTGCTCCAGACCCCTGAGCACCAGTGACCAATGCCACAGGAGGTCAATAATTCTTATAGTGGGGATTACAGATCTCGGTAATCTTTGATTTCAATGTTGCGAAAACAAACGCTTGTAAATTATTTTAAATAGAGGGCATCTTTCTTTCTCTACTCTTTTCCATCTTCCCGCTCTGCTTTTACCACTGTCCTGTTTGTCTCTGCATACTTTCTCTTCTCATTTCCTGCAGTATTTGTACTGTCAGGTGGGGAGACTATGGAGGTGGGCTAGGGGGAAGGAAGCCTTCCGAATAGGCAAAGTTGGTAGTGAAGACTTGAAAGAAGAAACTGCTCCTTTACTCACTACTCTAAACAAAGAGCATCCTATAAATCCTCTGATACATGAGTGGCTTTAAAAGCCATACATGTGCCCTTCTTCCTCAGGCCCTCTTGCTGCTGGTATCTCATCTATTACCTAACATTCCCAGAACAAACATAATGTGAGTGTCTTCTACTGAAAGGAGGAGCATGGTGTGATTGACAGGAACTCCAGCCAACCAGTGTAGCATCATACTGCTACCAGGATCTTTCATATGAATAGAGTATGAGGCCATGTGCCCTGGCAATCTGTCCCACGTAGCCCAAGCAACTCCGTTCTATTTGTGCCACAATTCTGTTACTCGCTGGTTGGGCTGTTTGAATTTTATGTGCTTGCAGGTTTGAAAAGGGTTGCACCATTTTTGGAGAAATCCTAAATCAGAATATCAATTGTCTGTCAGTATCTCCAGCTTGAGATAAATGCAAATTTATAGGAACATTGTTTGAAACTTTGAGACTCCATGTATCCAAGCAGCCCACGAAACAAAGCGCTGTAAGCCACACCGCGCATGTAGACATTCTTTGCATCTCCCTGTACATGTGTCCTTTGCTCAATTTGACTGCAGATTTTTATGGTTTGTACCTTAGGGGATTAGGTGTGAAAGGGAAGCCAGTATTTTTTGTCCCCTTGAGATAAGGAAATACACAAACTTTCTCCCCATTTGTCTGAAAGCATTGGCTTATCCCTGACAGCAGTAGGAAATATTTGTTGTATCCACCAATGTGACCTATTCATCAGTGTCTGAGACTGAATCTGATGGTCAGTTGCAAATAATCACTCATTTATTCCCTGACTATGCCAATTTGGTGTTTAAAAATAAATAATAAATTAATAATTAATAATAATTGAGGTGAGAGTGACTGCCCTTGACATCAAGGCAGCATTTGACTGAGTGTGGCATCAAGGAGCCCTAGTAAAACTGAAGTCAATGGGAATCAGGGGGGAAAACTCTCCACTGGCTAGAGTCATAGCTAGCACAAAGGAAGATGGTTGTGGTGGTTGGCGGTCAATCATCTCAGCCCCAGGACATCGCTGCAGGAGTTCCTCAGGGCAGTGTCCTAGGCCACCATCTTCAGCTGCTTCATCAATTACCTTCCCTCCAACATAAGGCCAGAAATGGGGATGTTTGCTGATGACTGCACAGTGTTCAGTGCCATCCGCAACTCCTCAGATAATGAAGCAGTCTATGCCTGCATGCAACAAGACCTGGGCGACATTCAAGCTTGGGCTGATAAGTGGCATGTAACATTCGCGCCACACAAGTGCCAGGCAATGACTATCTCCAACAAGCAAGAGTCTAACCACCGCCCCTTGACATTCCCATTGCCGAATCCCCCGCCATCAATATCCTGGGGGTCACCATTGACCAGAAACTTAACTGGACCAGCCACACACATACTGTGGCAACAAAAGCAGGTCAGAGGTTAGGTATTCTGTGGCGAGTGTCTCACCTCCTGACTCCCCAAAGCCTTTCCACCATCTACAAGGCACATGTAAGGAGTGTGATGGAATACTCTCCACTTGCCTGGATGAGTGCAGCTCCAACTGAACACTCAAGAAGCTCGACACCATCCAGGACAAAGCAGCCCGCTTGATTGGCTCCTCATCCACCACCTTAAACATTCACTCCCGCCACCACCGGCGTACCGTGGCTGCAGTGTGTACCATCTACAAGATGCACTGCAGCAACTCGCCAAGGCTTCTTCGGCAGCACTTCCCAAACCCGCGACCTCTTCCACCTAGAAGGACAAGGGCAGCAGGCGCATGGGAACACCACCACCTCCAAGTTCCCCTCCAAGTCACACACCATCCTGACTTGGAAGTATATCGCCGATCCTTCATCGTCGTTGAGTCAAAATCCTGGACCTCCCTCCCTAACAGCACTGGGAGTACCTTCACCACACGGACTGCAGCGGCTCAAGAAGGCGGCTCACCACCTTCTCAAGGGCAACGAGGGATGGGCAATAAATGCTGGCTTTGCCAGCGACGCCCACATCCCAGGAACGAATTTTTAAAAATGTCCTCTCCATTTCCCCCCCTCCAGACTTGCATTTTTCAATACAGAAATGTTTGCATTTTCTGTCCACCTAGTCTGTGGTTTCTTTTTACTTTTCAAGTAAAAATTTGTCTTTCAATATTTGGTCAGTCCCATGAGAAGGGGACCCAAGTATCTCCTGTCCCACATTGCGAGTGGCCACGCGACATTTGCAGTCCCATGTGATTGAACTGTTGTGTTTTTGTGCAAGAATGATGCAGAATTTTCAGTTGTAATGCCCTTGGGGCTGCTACTGAGAGTGAAGTCACTCATATTGGATCATAGTATAGTCCACCATACCTGGCTGAGATGTTCTCCCATTGAGATTAAAATGAAACTGAAAAAGGAGGCTTATGATAAATGTCAGGTTCATAATAATATGGTAGAAAATCGAGCAGAATACAGAAAGTGTAGGGGAGAACTGAAAAAGGAAGTAGAGGGAATAACCGAGTGTATAAGTGGGTAGCATAGTCAAAGGAAGGGTGAGGCCGATTAGAGACCGAAAAGGAGACGGTCTTGTGGAGGCAGAGGGCATAGCTGAGGTACTAAATGAGCACTTTCACAAAAGAAGAGGACGCTGCCAATATCACCGTAAAGGAGGAGGGGGTAGAGAAATTGGATACGATAAAAATAGAGGAGGTACTTAAAAAGGTTGGCAGCATTCAAAGTAGAAAAGTCACCTGTGGAAGGAGGAAAGAACAAGCTTTCCCGCTCATCGAGTTTTTCCTTACATAGCAGCCCTCCAATTTAACTGTGTACTCACTCAGTGTGGGCATCATTTACCAGAACAAGAAATGGAATTGGGTGCTAATCTCTAATGTTTTCATGTCCCAATCTTCCAGTCCCAGCATTGCTCCTTGCTTTCCATCCATAAATGTTATTATCTTTTTGAATCATTCATGGATTATCCCACAATAGTAGATTCAGTGATAATCAAATCCATGTTACTCCATTTTCTGAATCTGAGGAAGATAATGGGCAGGAAATCAATGTAATTAGATTATCCAAGCAGACTGTCTAATGGCAATTTCTTTCTCCTTCCAAACCATATTGGGTGTTTAATCTAGGAGGAAATACCTATCGAGTTAAATGGTGCAAATTGAATGGCAGACTGGGTTCTAGGATTTGGCAAACACACTGCTCCCTTTCATTGACCCCTCGACCTTTAGCCCTCTTACCCAGCTACCTCCCAGTAAAACAATTCCCCTCTAGTTTTTGTGATGAATCTATTCAATATGATCAACAGGATCCTAGCGAACAAATAGCTGAACATGGGCGTGATCGTATTTAATGTAGGTTGTACCATTGAAAGAGAGGCAACTTTTCCATACTTGTCTTAATCCTAGAAGTCAAAAGGAGAAAATTGTACTCCAACGTGCAATGCATTGAGGCTGATATTACCATGCTCTTGTACGTCTGCCCCTTCCTCTCCATTTAAATGGGGGAGGGGTGAAGGTTTGCATCTCTTCATAACGCCAGTCGCATAAACACAGAACCTTCGGTTTGACCCCTAACCCTGTGTCATGCTATTTTCCTTGCTCCTAAAAGTCTCTTGTACACAGAGAGTAGACGTTTCTGCCTTCTGTGAAAATGTTAGGTCATCTGCATAAGGAGTTGGCCTGTAGGATCCTTCCCTCGATCAAAGGCCTTGTATTCTGGGGTCCGTTCTAGGCGCTGCTCTAAGTGACTCGACTGCCAGAAGAAAATTGGTGCCAAAGGGCTTGCCTGTCTAGTACCCTTGGCACTCTTAAAGGGTGAGAAGTCGCACAACACCAGGTTATAGTCCAACAGCTTTATTTGAAATCACAAGCTTTCGGAGCGCTGCTCCTTCGTCACCTGACAAAGGAGCAGCGCTCCCAAAGCTTGTGATTTCAAATAAAGCTGTTGGACTATAACCTGGTGTTGTGCGACTTCTCAGATTTGTCCACCCCAGTCCAACACCGGCATCTCCACATCATGACTCTTAATGGGGGCAAGAGAAGGGCATTACGCTACTGTGAGTGGCGTAAAGAGTCTATCCACCTGAAGAAGGGCAGAGTGCAATCGGTGCTTGTGTTCTGCTCAATCAGATGCCTTCTTTACAGCCAGTGAACACAGTTACTGGATCCCATTCTTCTACAGCTCTATAAACACAAAATACTAGTCTGATTTATTGGAATCTGTTCTAGCTTGATTAAAGTTTTCATCCATCCTAGCCACTGAGTACATAAGAACATAAGAAATAAGAGCAGGAGTAGGCCATACGGCCCCTCGCGCCTGCTCCGCCATTCAATAAGATCATGGCTGATCATCAACCTCAACTCCACTTTCCCACCCGATCTCCATATCCCTTGAGTTCAAGAATCTATCTACCTCAGCCTTGAATATACTCAAAGACTCGGCATTCACAGCCCTCTGGGGCAGAGAGTTCCAAAGATTCACAACCCTCTGAGTGAAGAAATTCTTCCTCATCTCGGTCTTAAATGGCCTACCCCTTATCCTGAGACTATGCCCCCTAGTTCTAGACACTTCAGCCAGGGGAAACAACCTCTCAGCATCTACACTGTCAATCCCCTTCAGAATCTTGTATGTTTCAATGAGATCACCTCTCATTCTTCTAAACTCCAGAAAGTATAGGCCCATTCTACACAATCATCATAGGACAGCCCTCTCATTCCAGGAATCAATCTAGTGAACCTTCGTTACACCGCTTCCAAGGCAGGTATATCCTTCCTTGGCTAAGGAGACCAAAACTGTGCACAGTACCCCAGGTGTGGTCTCACCAAGGCCTTGTGCAATTGTAGCAAGACTTCCTTACTCTTATACTCCAATCCCCTTGCAATAAAGGCCAACATGCCATTTGCCTTCCTTATTGCTTGCTGTACCTGCATGCTAGCTTTCTGTGTTTCTTGCACGAGGACACCCAAAAATCTCTCAACACCAACATTTGAAAGTTTCTCACCATTTAAAAAATATTCTGTTTTCTATTCTTCCTACCAAAGTGAATAACCTCACATTTCCCTACATTATACTCCATCTGCCACCTTACTGCCCACTCACTTAGTCTATCTATATCCCTTTGCAGACTCTTTGTGTTCTTCTCGCAGCTTACTGCTTTGTATCATCAGCAAACTTGGATACATTACAC